>JARHVA010000064.1:5057500-5657500 GCA_037957365.1 Torreya grandis
ATCCATGAAAATTGACTAAAATTTTGTAAAAATGTGGAGGATAATGTTTTTGAGTCATTTAAATTAGTTTAATGTCTTAGGGATACATGTATCTCAAGTTATGACAAAAAACTTGGTCTGTAGATATGGGGTTTTAGTAGGGTTTAAGAACTAGCAATATCAAAACATGTATAACTTCAAAAGGCCAAAGCCAAGTAACTTGAAAATTTTTAGAATGGTATAAGAGATATTTTGTGAAATAAAACAATTTGATTCATAATTTATAAGATGTACAGAGTAATATATTTATTTTTTATTACTACAAACCTGAAGGTCACTGTTAAAACCCTTGTGCAACAATCCTAAAAAGTGAAATATCTTGAAAATAACTTATCAAAAAGTTATAATTTTTTTTGGAAACATGATCATTGATATTTTTCAAATAATCCAAGTGGTTTTATGTCATAAAAATATTTATATTAAACTATATACATGATTTTTTTTTTTACAAGCCTAGTCTAGGATTTTAGGTCTCAAAAACATGCATATATTCCAAACAAATGAAGAAAATGAGTTGAAAGTTTATGATAAGGTGTATTTCAATATTTTTTAAGTGTTTTAATTTATATCATGAGGAAATAATACCTTTTTATGGATATATTGACAAAATTTAGACTGCAGGTCTGTGTGTATCAAGTTTAAAGAAAACTTGTTTTAACAGTCTTAAAAAGAGCATAACTTTTAAAATAATCATTAAAACTTTATGAAACTTTGTATACATGTGAATTTTTTTTTTATGGTTTAAAAGTGGTTTAAATTGTTTATCCCAATTGGAAAGAAAGTTACAACTAAAACACAATCTGCAGGTCTACAAACAAGGTAAAAACATGAACGTTGTCTTATTACAAATTTCAAGCATAAAGAAGTAGATAAGTTTATGGGTTGAGTTAGATAGAGCCAAAAAAGATATAATAATACATTCTAATACTAAAATGGATTATGTTTTTGGTAGTACACTCATTTGGGGAAGGTGATAGACCAAATTGAAAAGGTCTAGAACAAGATCAAATCTAAAGAAAGGTAATAATCAATTTTATGAATGATAGATCCCTATTCTTCTAAGTTTTTGAAGATTATCAAAAACATAATAAGACTTTGGAAACTAAAAATAATATTTTTTAAGTGTAGATTCATGTTTAGCAGGCTTTACACCTATTCAAGGATAAGACAAACCTAATAACTAAGGTCTTAAAGGACTGTTTATGTGCATGTTACAAAATCAAATTTAGTGGTAATAAAAAGATCAATTTATAGTTTGAGAATGAATTAAAAAGAATATAAAAGTAGTAAAGAGGTAGAAAAAGTTTTTATTATGGTTAATATCAAAGTTAAAAGGCTATAAATCTCTTCAAGGCAAGACAAATTATGTGTAATAAACTAAACTACCCATATTTGGACATTAGAGATAGAAAACAAAAGTTTTGTTACTTGCATCACTTTGGGTAGAGGTATAATCATATCAACCTATATAAGATGAGGGAGAGATATAAGTTTACATTCTATTTACTATTGGATTAATGAATTTGGAGACTCATGTAAATGTGAGAACTATCTCTTATAGAACAATCTGATTGGCCTGTCATACTCGTGTATCAATTTTGTACTCACATTCGTAGGATTGTGGTGTAAGATTATATTTTTGTTGGAACATTTCAAAATGTTTAAAGGGATTAGGATCCATTGGACATACATAAATGAATCCATGATAATTAAATTTTAATGACATTTGAAAAGTAGGGGGAACTGCATACATCTCATGTATCCAAGGTCGCCCTAAGAGAATGTTATAGTTCAAATCATTTGGCATAACTTGGAACAAGGTGGGTAATGTATGGGGACCCATATTAATATTCAATGTCATTCGTCTTAATAATCATCTTGAAATATTATAAAATCCCTTGATACTCATATTAGATGGTTCTAAATTTGAAGGTTTGATGCCAATTTTGGAGAGGAAAGACATGTTACAAATGTTGAGCCTTGAATTATTATCCACAAGAACTCATTTTATCACAAACACACACTTAGATATAGGGTTAAAAATAAGTATTTATTAAAATTTGGGATGGTAGATCTTATTTTTCAAATGATATATTATGTTTGGTCCATTTTATGGAGTTTAACATACGGGCCATATGTGGTGGTTCTACATTCTGCAACAAGGTTGTCATCTGTAATGTTATCACAAAAATAGCCTTATAATGTGGTAACTTGTCTAAAAAATTTAAAAGTGAAATAACATCATTATATGTTTTTGAAATTGATGGAATATGCTTATGTTGGTTTTCTTGATTGAAATTAGGATGTTGGGTTGAGGGAGGAAAGTCTTGATAAATGATATTCTTTGAGTTCACCTCTTTACAACCAAAGGTAATAATGTTTACATTGTAAGTTATATTTTTCATAATATTTGTGAAAGTAGCTGATGTTATATCACTTGGTACTTAGGTATCACATAATGCCTTGTATAAGACATCTTTATAGATAGCGGAGTACTTAAGAAGCTTGAACAATGAATTTTTAGGACACATTCTACCTGATTTATCAATAAGACCATCAACTATGATGTTAGGTGGAGAAGGCACTTGTAGTATATTATAAAAGAAATTTCAAAGAGATCAAATGTTGTTTTTGCTTTAAAAACCTCTCATTATTAGCATGAATTTGCTTAACAGTTTTCACAAGGGAAGTAATGTAGTAAACCATAACAACTATGACAAATTGGAACCCAAAATGGGTGATAGATGCATCCATGTTGCACATATTATATAACAATCAAGGATCAACAACAAAAAAAATTAGAAAACCCTAATTGACCTAGGGTTTAAAGTTCAAATATTGGGTTCACCAAATGCTTAACCTTAAAATAATGTAGATTACAGTTATTTTGGGTTAAATGGGATAAAGAAGGTAAAAGGGTGATAAACCTATAGTAGGCCAATTATATGCTAAACTCATATATAAACATATGTTGAATTCATTAAATTAAGACAAGATAAAAATAGTAAGTACAAATATGCTAGATATGGAAATGACAAAGAAACAAAGTACTTAGTTGGTTTTGATGTTGATACATTTTTGGATCTAGAATAGGTACGAAGCAAACTGGAAGGTGATTCTAAAATAGTCATTAGATTCTGGATTGAGTGCTTCTAGAGCTTCAAACACTGGCATTAATTGGGATGGTTGCATCGACACTACTATCTAAACCTAACAAAAGTGTCCTATATGGAATACTTTATAGAAAAGGATGCAACCACCTGGATACTTTAGGCTTTTATCTTCACTTTCACTCTAGTGAATTCATATCTAGGTCATGGATTGTCACTCATGAAATTACAAAACCCTATTTCTTCATCTTCATAGTGACCTTGGGGAAAAACATGTTAGTGGGCATATGGTGTCGAGTTGACCCTAAAGACCCCTTTGTCAATGAGTGGTACCTACATAGTTGTTGATATTTTTGGCCTCCTAGGCCAAATATCAATCTCTAACCTTAAAAAATTTGACCATTACATTATTTTCCTTCCCAAAAGAAGTTAACAAGTGTCTTATGAGGCATAATTAGGTCATAAACATATTAAAAAAGGGGGTCTAAAAAAGGCATTAGAAGATGTAAAAGGTCCAGTGTCATACTTTGAATCCATTTAAGTCATTTTGTAGAGAGTAGAGCTTATTTAATGTATCATAAAGGCCATCTAACATTTGATAAATCTCTCCATGACTCCCTCCATCTGTATAAAAGGGTTAAAAAGGCATTATAGATAGTTATTTCCTTCCTTTTTTGCCTTTTGATACCTTTTAACCTCCTTCAACATGGAAAGATGCCTTCACCAGCCTAATACCATTCATATCAAGCATGGTTATGGAAATTTTATGTTTTACAAAATGTTTTGTAGGGTCATTCAATGCTAAAGAGGTCCATTCATGGACAAAAAATGATAGATTTTAAGCAAGAAGCAAAGAAAAACAAGTTTTCATGGAGGTTGCAGTCCAAAAGTGGTAGGTTTTGGCCTTGAAGACCCAAATCACAAAGGTTTTATGAAGGATTATGCATGAATATGAAGTTCAATGGACTTATTCAAACACTTATCAGGTATACAACTTTCTTGATGGTTGTTCTGGGCAAAAAGAGGCACAAAAGCTTCCAAAGAATGGAATTCTTCGTGAAAAGGCAGAGTTTTATGAGGTTTCCTTGAGAGTTGTAAAATTATACGATACTCAAAAGGCATATAAAAAGGTCATATGAGGTTCCTCACATCATTACTAATCCATCATAGGCCTTTAAGGATGAAAACCATACTCACAAACCTTTAAAAAAACTAAAACTGACTTAAGATTTCCTTCATAAACTCCTATAGGCTACTTTATAGGATGTGCTCCTTTTGAGGAAAAGTTACATGGCCTTGTACGACCATTGGAGATGGAGGAGGGGATATTAAAGGGTCTATTCTAGATGTTTTGGAATATAAATAAATAGACAAAGTTATGAACCATTGTTAATAAGCTTGAGATTGCTTGCAAACAACTCAATAAAGGCACAAACCGGGTCTTGATCTCATTTATCCTATTTCATGGCATAAAATGGATCTTGTACGAGGTTAATAGGCCTACCTATCATCATCTCAATCCATTATATTAGGGTATGGAGCTTCAAATTATGTTGAATGGCCAAAAAAACACAAATTACCTCAAAATTCTTTAGAACCCTAAGAGCCCATGGGTTGCCTTCTTAGTGTTTTGGTGCTTCATTGAGTGAAAAGGGTGATGATCAGGGTTATAATGTGATTCCAATATCCTCGTGAAATGCTCGTATAGGTCTCAAGTTATGGTAGGGGCTATGCTTCAAGTTTGAGGAGGTTTTAGTCCTAAATGTGCTTCCATAGGCTTGTAGATCAAAAATGGAGGTTTTCAATGGATTTTGTTGCTCTCATTGAAGATGAAACCTCACTCAAGAAAAAAAAACCCTTGAACCTTACATCAAAGTCCATAAATCATAGGGTTTTGGGCCTATTAAAGTAACCTTAAATGATTCCCAAGGAGGTGTTTCAAACATGAAAGAGCACAAGTTTATAGAAGGCAGGGAGGTATCTTCAAGGTGTCTCAAGGTACCACTTATTAATGAAGGAATCATGGAACAGGGGGAAAGTTCTCCTCTCACATCTTATACCATCCAAAATAGGATGTAAGACAAGTGAAAAAGGGTGAGATCAATGTTTCAGACCTATGGAGAAGAGGAGGATAACAATTTTAAGTTCAAGTATTTGTATTGTTTTCAGAATCCCTAAAACCTCTCCTTAGCCTTGACATTGTTTAAGAGCTTGTAAGAGTAATAGGCATGTTCTAAGATGTTAAGAATATTCAACATAGAGTAATATTAATGAATTAAATATGGAAACAAAATGTAGAAAACACAACATAATAGACACATGGATTTAATGTGGTTCACCCAATATGGGCTACGTCCACACTGAAACAACAAATCTTTCTTATTATTCAATCCAACAAATGAAGGGAAAAAACCTGCAATACATCCAATGCAATATCCTTTTCACTCACATACAGTACTCCGTTATGATTACAATTCCCTCATATCAATATGTACTATCAGGGCAAAAATGCACAATATCTAAAATGCATTTTTAATAAAATTTTGCTTCGGGGGTGTTGCCCCCGAACCCCCACCAAGGGGTCACCACCCCCCCTAGACCCCCTAGCGACCTTAGTGGGGGGGGGGTGTTACCCTCGCACACCCTCCCTGTCAAAAATTAGGCATTATAATAAGATCAAGCTCCACCATCCAACACAAGACACTCGTGATAATGTTACATCCAAACCTTAAGGTCCTTTTAATGGAGTTGCAGGTTTGGGTTTTGGAATTAATGCCACGACTGTCAAAATGGAGGTCTTAATCCATCATTGATAGTTGTTAAAATGGAAAAGGTGGCTGTAACAGTGATCCAAGTGTGTTTGGATTCACAAAAAATCACCAAAACCCCATAGTAGTGCAAAATGGATGGTAGGTTCAAAGAATGTTGCTCTCAAGTATGTGTTTAAGTGCTTTGTCTGCCTACGATTTTAAAGTCCAAGGAAAGTCTTGTATCTTTTCTTTTACCCTATGAAAGTTGATGAAACTATAAAGGGAGTTAGAAAACACCATCTGTCAAGTGTACAAGGTGTTTTAGGGATGTCAAGGTGACCATGAAGAAAGTTATGTGAGTTACAGGGTTGCAGACCTAGAAAACATAATCCAAACCTTACCAAACCTGAGATGGCCTTGGAGTCTTCAAATGATAATGGAAGAAGATGATAGAAGTCACGAGATGGCCTTGGAAGCTTTAATGAAGAGTTCAAAAGATGACCTTGACGGAGGAAGAGATCTTGATGATAACTAAAACAAAGTGTGCATCAATTAGCTTCCTTAAGAGGATAAGAAGATAAAATGGAGTATCAAGTCAAGAAGACTAGGAGGTTTTAGGGGAATAAGTATAGGTTTAAGGTCATCACAGTCTTGGAAGATCATGGGGCAAGAGCTCCATGTTGAATCTTGATGATGTAGGCTAATGGATCCATCCTCAAGAGTCTTGATGAGAGTTTGAACTTGAGGAAAAACTTATGCAAGTCTACAGGTAGAAATGGAGTTCAAGGTATTATAAGATGCTTCTATCTCGTAGCAGAGTCCAAAAAGATGCATAAAGTGTGAAGTTTCACAAGCCTTCCCTTGCACCAGCATCCTCCAAGGTAGGTTACAAGACAAGTGAAGGGAGATTGTGATCATTTACAAGCTTTTGCCAAAAGGTGAAGATGACAATTCTAGGCTCAAGGGGCCACATTGTTCCCGAAGGCCTCTAGTCCTTTTCTAATCTAGGGTATTATTTAGATGTTGTAATATGTGAGTACATACTCTATGGCATCATGATAAAGTTATATCAAACCTCAAGAGACCTTATAATAGATATGTGGGTAGAATCCTCAATTTTTATGATGTGAAGTTGTTTAAACAAGCTCCCATCTATGATAACCATGGGCAGTCCAAGTTTCTATATAATTAAACTGGGAAAAGACATAAATAGCCCTACAATAAAATGTAAGGTTTTAATATGTCTTGAAGCTTCAACCTTGAATGGACACCCTTATTAGAAGTTGAAAGGTTTCTTAATGACTTTGTAGAACAATGTAAGATAAAAGAGTGGTTTCATGACCTTCTACATGTATTTAAGGCCTGCAACCATTCCCAATAGCTTAATCATGGAGAGATGGGTCTCTTCAAGCCTTGGTGATGAAGATTGCAAGTATGGTCTTAAAAGATGGCTACTAAATGATTTGATTCTAGGAGCTTGCCACCAAACTATAGTGTCCTCAAAGCTGAAATGCAGTCTTCTTCCATGGTAACACGTCTTCAAGGGAGACCAGGTTGTGAAAACCTATATTTAAGCTCATAAAGATATCTAGGATTCAATATTGTAGTATAATGAAGAATTGGACCTCTTCAAGGTCTCAAGCTTCCCTAAGGACTCTCAAGAACTTTCAAGGCCAGAATCATATCTCTCAAGTTCTTCAAGAGCATACACAGGTCCCCATGTTTTTTTGGGGTCTAAAAGAAGGTTTCAAGATATGGTTAAGACTGAATATGACCTGTAACATGCCTTATGGCTTCAAGACCAAGGGGGAATGCAGATAGAATGAATGAGCCTATTCTATAGGTTTCATGATTACATATTGAGTAAATGCAGGGTTGATGATGTGAATGCAAGCAAAATTAGTGAAGGTTGCAAGCATAAAGACAAGGATTCCAAGCATGTTTGAGAGTGACAAAGCCTCTCATAAGTAATCTATAATGTTTCCAAGATTGATCATAGGTTTGCAAAATAGATGATGAGAATAGATAGAGCATTCAAGAAAGGTGACAAGGTGGTTGATGAAATAAAATGAACTTGAAGTGTGAAGATGCACATTCTTAAGACCTATCAAGGAGTCTTTGTAGACAACAATGGTAATGATCCAACCTCCTCACATAGGATCCAAGGCATCTCTAAGTCATGTAGGTGTCTAAGGCTTATCTATAAGTCTATCAACAGAGTGTCTATAGAGATATCAACAACCCAAGGAGAAGGAGGGTAGTTTCATCCTTCAAATGTACATTGAAGAAGCCATTAGAGGCCAAGTATGGCATATTGAGCCACAAAGGGAACTGTGTGAATCTCTGGAGAGGCAATAAATTTAATGAGTAATTGCCCTACATGACCAAGCATGCCTCTTACATGACATTTAGGAGTGAAGGTCAGTTTTGGCTCAGTTTCTCTCAATCATGCTTGTATGGGAAGAGTAAATGGTGCTTCATGAAGATAAGAGGTCACGTTTTCCAATAATAGCTATATTGAGGAGGTGTTTGACTAAGTTTAGCATGCCTAAGACCTCCAAAAGTCAAACAAGACCAAGAATGGACCCCTCTATGCCACACCCCACATTGAAGATCATCAATCAAGTAGGTTAGTGTATTGAAAAGGGTCTAATTGGCTCACTTTCCACTTGTTTCTCTTTTGAATAGGTTGATTCATGTTGTAACAATTACATTTATGCAGTTGAGTAGTGATTTTTCCTCTCTATCTTGCATATGTTTTCTATATATTTAGGCTAGAAATGCATCACTTGGTATCCCTCCTCTTGGGTATGACAAGACTATGTCCATTTGAGTACTTGTTGATCCGTAAACTATACTGATAAACTCAAAGTGAAATTTATATTATGGATATTGAATTTCCCAAACTTAAAAAATTCTTGAAATACTCAAAAGAACTTGTAAATTGTTTGACAAATAAGTGTTATCGGTTAGCGAATTAGATTGGAACTGTCGAACGACTATTAACTTTCATTCACCAATTATACCAGTTTATTTTTAAAAATGTCAAATTGTCTATTTTTATAAATTGCATGTATTCATGATTAATTAAAAATAAAAAAACTAAATTAAATTCATGCAAATAAAAGACAAATTACCACACGACATTGATAATGGAGTTCGACATCTCTTGCCTACATCTTCGGGTCCACCCAATAGTGAGGACCATTTCTATTAAATTTATGCAACAAATGGCTTACAAATTATTTGAAACATTGCACAAATCAACTCAAGTCTAATCTTTGTCCAATAATTCCACCTTCCTTGATATACTCAAGCTCGACAACACAAAATCCTTCCTCAATCTTCAACCCCTTCCAAAGGTGCACTAAGTCCTTCTACTTAACTATTGGTCTATCCATTACAATATTTCTCTTTTCAATTACAAAACATAACTGAAAAGGCTCTCTCTATGTATATAGGTCAGAAATTAGATTATAATCCACTTGCTAAAGCTATCTCCAAGCTTTAACTAGCTCTTGGCCTATTAAAATAAAAATACACAGTCGGCTGAAGCTTACATTCAAATAGAAGTTTGTAGCTTTTAAATTATTTGCTAAGCCGTAGCTCAAGCGATCAAGGCTTGCCTTTTTTACACGATAGGTGCAAGGTTCAAATCTTCGGCCTCCTTGTTGGGCGCTTGGCTTATCTCATTAGTCCCACATAGGTAAATGGGAACGGCTTTGAAGTCTTTTTAAAGAATGGCGGCCTCCTTTAACACTGTCGACGCCCCTTTTGGTGGGCTTAAGGTGCCAAACATGGTATAGTTCATTGGTAGGTTACCAAATTAGCCTCTACATTAATCTCCATGTCCTCTTCTCATGTTCCATGAGCTACTCACAAACTTGGCACGCATTTCTCACAGTTTCCAAGCGTGGCATTCAATCTCGAGGTCTATGGCTCGACATTTGACTTGGCATTTCTCATGGTTTTCCAAACTGGCATATAATCTTCTATCTCGAGCTTGAATTGGCCATATAGTTTGGCGTGGCAAGTGTTGGTTCTCCTATGTGGCATAATGGGGCACGGTAAAAGTAAATTGCAAAGAAATATTACAAGCTATTTAAAATAATTATCCCACATTGGTGGGGTTTCTATAGACTTTGTAATTTAAATGCAATTTCAAATACAATGCAATATCAATTGTAATTTAAATGCAATTTCAAATACAATGCAATTTCAAATACAATGCAATATCAAATCGGGAGGTTTCTATGGACTTTGTGAAGTTTAGACTCCCATTTACTATCATGTGTCACCACCTGATTGGACCACTTGGCATGTTCACATTGCGCCATGTCATTTTGCAACACCACATTTTTTCTCCTATCGTATCAAAACTTCAACGAACCATATATTTTGCATATGGTGTCTGTTTTACGATCTGAAAGAAGCGCTAGAAAGCTCTTGACGAGCTCTTCCATGTGCAAGAGTTTTCATCACAACTTGGGACCTTTTTCTAAATTAAACTCTGGATCACTTGTAATGCTAGCTTTCAAGCCGTTGGATTAATAAAATACTGATTTTTTACCTTCTCTAGGCTTGTTCATTGTGTGACTCCCATGTTTTGTTGATCTATGCATGTGGTAAAGAGTATTTTCCCTTGCATATGTCCATTTCCTTTCACCTTTACATAGATTGACTCATATTTTTTAGGTCACATGATGTGCTACAACTGGAAATGTTAGTAATTGATTGTGGAACTTAGCTAATTATGTCTCAAGTAAGACCTTTTAGTCATCCCTCCAATTCTAGTATAGGCCATAATCTCCATGTGAAATACTGATATATGAGAAATCTAATATGGAGAGTGTGTAGAGCAGGTTCAATCTTTCATGAGTCTTATTGTGCTATCATAAGCAGGGAGAGGAGACCTTAAATCATTGGTGCATCACCTTGTGTTTAGTTTTTAAGTTATTTTATTCTCTATTTTCACACCAAAGCATAGATTAGGCTTAATTTAGGTGATCTACCAAGTGAACCACCCCTCTCTGGAGATTCACTCCTCACATAAGGTCACTCACAACCTGATGAGTGTTTCCATTGTATCACTTGAAGGCAAAAACCTTGAAACCACTTCTCCAAAGGGTGCAAATTCAAGCTGATAACAATAGCCAATAGTCTGAAGAGGGCCTCAGATTGATGTAGTTCTCCCCTATGTGTTGGCTTGTGTGTGAATCATGTAATATGTGCAAAACAAGTACAATAGTGACCTGGCTTATAACTTGGAAAATATAGCTCTTGGGCTAATCCTTCAGTACTTTAGACATGTGTATGTGTTATCCCTATGACTGATATGAAAATAAAAGAAAATAGGGAAGCTTTGCTTTATCAAGGTTTTGATTGAATGTTTTGATAAGTTGCCTTAGGTATTTTCTAGGTGGTCAATGAATGAGGGTTGATCTTGTATTTATATCAATTCTTTTGGAGAAATAACTCATATTAAGAGAACTTAGGCCGACCATTAAGATATGTTTCATTTGAAAATTGGATGACTTTAGGGCATTTGACACTTATCATGCCCTTATACAAAACACCATATACTTATCGTGCCCTTATACAATACATAATATAGAAAAAAACAAATTACATAATTGGAGATGATTTCAATGACATACAAATCCATAAACTTGAACTTACGTGTGTCCTTCCTCCTTCAAATGATTGTTTTAAAATGAACTTGTGTGCCACAATGATAAATACTCTAATGATTGTTCGATCTCTCTAAAATTCTTGTGAATGCTCAATAAATGCATGTAAATACTTTTGTATGCTTATTTTTTAATGAACTACAATGTTTACATATTTATATACATATCAAATTCAAATAAGGACCTTATATGCCAAAATCAACATCAGATGGTTGAAAAGTGAAAAAGGTGGAATGAAGGGGGTGAATGCACTTATCCACAGGGGGCTGCATAAGGGGGACCCAAAGGCATGAGTGATGCTCTTAACAAATGCAAAGATGTTCTTGTCATAGAGGTTGAGGCAAGGGAAATGAGGAGAGATAAAATTACAACTAGGGGGATTGGGAGGAGAGATATGGACCATTAAAAGTCAACTAATGCACAAATAACACCTCATATAAAGCAATAATTGATCAGTATATAAACATCCTAACATCATGCAATTTAACAACTAATAAATGCATAGGAGCTATTTTTAGGTGTCTACAATACCAATGTTAGTCCCAAAGAGAGAAATGAAGTTACCACATTAACCTAAGAACTTGTATGGGAGAGATGAAGGATACTACATAACACAACCTGTAAAATAATGGATATCAAATAGATAAAATGTTACAACCACGAGTTAGATAAGACTTACACGACATGGCATTGAATGACCAAGAATACTAGTCTACTCACAATATAAGTCCCTAAAAGAGGAAGGGTGTTAATAGTAGAACACCCAAATACTTTTCACCCACCACGATATTACTAATTAAATGTTACAATCATAAGCCACATTGAGCCTATAAAATACGAGATACAAAATTGCCACTAGTATTAATTTCAAAGGGAGGAAATAATTTTAACATATCAACCCAAGAACTCACATCACCTAAAATATCAATATTAGAGAGAAGGATGATACTATTTAACACACAACTTGCATCCACCAAGATATTAGTATTAGAAAGGGAGAAAATACTACCTAACATTTGTAAATCAGTAAAAATCACATGAAACTAATGACAATGTATTTTGTTGATATTTATGAGGAGGTGAACTTTTACTCTCTGATTTTCAAGTCTTAGTTCAATAGAACTAACACTACCTCGTAAATAATGACCAACAATATTAATTTTGAAAAAAAGAATAAATTAAAATATTTTTAATGTGATAATAAAAAATTGAATCTTCACCATATCAAATATACATTGTAAACTTGTATCTCGATGATTGACATAATATACCAACATACCACAACCTCCCTTGATCACTTTTTTGATCTATAGATGCAACTAATTCCTTCTCAATATTGGCCACTTCCCACAACCGAGAATAATCAATCATCCACTTGACCTAATTAATGGATGTGATCTTCATTTTAAGAGCATGGAGCTTGTGTATGATGTGGTGACGTGCGTGGCGCCCCTAGATTTTGTCACGGAAACAACAAACATAGTTTTTCCTTAGGGCATAAATGTGAGAGGGGGAGGGGATGGCGCGTAGGGGGCGCTCCTCCTCCTAAAAGCGGTCAAAATGAGTAGAAAAAGTCCGTTCTCACAAGGGACTTTGTCTTTTTATTTAATGTGATATGGCTTTGGCATGGGGAACAGAGCGCAAAAATAGGGCTACACACATTGTAGTTGGTGGGTACAAAGATATGTGCCAATTGCCAAACCTTCTTCACATACAACACAGATGGGGACATAAAAGTACAAATTAAAACCATCACAAAGATTCCACATTAGCAGACCACAAGGTTTAGGAGTCGGATGTGGGCCCCCACCCTCATATTTTCCACTCCCACCATACCCCAGCTTTATCGGGGACAGATTTTATAAAAAAATAAAAAAAATATATTTTTTGATTCCGTGGTAAAAATCATGGCCTGCCGGAATTCCATGGGCCAACATGCCTGCCTGCCGCCCTGTCGACATGCAGTTAAAAAAAAACATAACGGAAAAGAAAGCCTTTAATTTTTCTCTCCCCACTTTTATTCCCTTGCAGGGGAGATGACCGCCGTTCGAGGCGCCGTCATTTAACGGCGCCGTCCGCTGCAACAGCGACGTCATTTAATGCCCGCCGCCTTGCCTGCAGGCAGCGTGCCTGCATGCCGGCCGGCCGCTCTAATTTCACGGCCGATACGTGCCGGGATACTAGCTTCTCCGGCAAATGAGGATTCCTTGACCGGGTCGTCGAGTTCAGATTAAACCCAACCCGGGGTTAAACGCGGCCTCGGTTGTTTTTATACTTGGCTGAGGGTTTGAATAAGCTCTTCTTGCTCTCCCATCTGTCTGTAGAATTTGGAAAAGTTAGTCAAAAGCCGTGTGGGGGTCGTGGAATTTTTGATACTGAAGGATTTGGTGTGGTCTGATATCGTTTTTTTTCCTCTGATTTTGATGTTTGTGGGGAGTTTAACGAAGCCGGAGGACGTGAAGTAGTGGGGTGCGGTGGGGGGACTTGATTTGTTGTTTTCAGTACAGGCGCGCGCGATTTAACGACCGTCTCTAGCGTGGTGTGCTAAAACCCAAATTGGATTTCTAGCCTTGTTTGCCATGTAGATTGATATATGGGGTAGTTCTAAAGATAGCAGAGCTGTTCGTCATTGAGGGGTTATTCGCTTTCTTGTTTTTATCTGCGGGGTAATAAAAGAGCGAAGCAGAGCACTTGGAAGAAAAATGGCGGGTTACAGAGACAACAATTTTAGGAGCTCCACGGCAGGTAAGTACTTGCGGTTTTCCACTACTTTTCTGTGATTTTAGATAACCCCAGAAAACATCCATGTCGGCATAGAACTGATCTATTGGGGGCTTAATGGGTTGGACTTGATTTGGTGCAGGGAGTGATGACGAGGGGCTCTATGAGGAGCTGTGGCATGCCTGTGCTGGTCCCCTTGTGACTGTTCCTCGTGTTGGTGAAAGGGTGTTCTACTTTCCCCAAGGTCACATGGAGCAGGTATGTGTTGATGGGTTTACTTGGTTTTGCTTGTTTTTGGTATATGTGAGGTTTGGAATCCAAATGGGTGTTTGGAATTGTCGGCAGGTTGAGGCATCCACAAATCAGGGTGCTGATCTTCAGATGCCCCTTTACAATTTGCCGCCCAAGATCCTTTGTCGAGTCATTTATGTCCAATTAAGGGTATGTTGATCCTATTCTATTAGTAATCTTAGTGTTATTTTATACAGATTTGGGAAGACCCAAGTACGCATTTATGTTCTAAAACTGTCATGAACGTAGATAGGTGGTCTTGCTTACAGTCCTAACTCTGATTAACAGATTTTTGCTTTCATTTTTTACGGTATTTTGTTTTGGGCGTCTTGACGGAAGTACTGCTTGCATTCCTAGCTCTGGTTTATGTCTGCTGTGTTTCTGTATTGATTTTTGTTTTGGTTGTGTGTCGATGTATTTTATAGGCCGAGCAGGAGACAGATGAGGTTTATGCACAGATTACTTTGGTCCCAGAGCCGGAGGTAATGCAATACGTGCATTTTCTTTAAGTGGGTTATCCATATATTTGGAATATCCTGGATGGGTGTTGTAATAATATGTGGATTTTATTTACTGCAGAATGAGGTCTGCAGTGATTCGAGTCCTCCACCTAATCCACCACCAAAGAGGAACGTACATTCTTTCTGCAAGACTCTCACTGCCTCTGACACTAGCACCCATGGAGGCTTCTCGGTTCTCAGGAG
The DNA here is from genome assembly GCA_037957365.1 of Torreya grandis. NCBI lineage: Eukaryota > Viridiplantae > Streptophyta > Pinopsida > Cupressales > Taxaceae > Torreya > Torreya grandis. The sequence goes on from JARHVA010000064.1 coordinate 5,072,806, forward strand.
GCATGCTGATGAATGCCTTCCTCCTCTGGTTCGTTTTCCACCTCAATGTTAAATGCAGCCATATGTGTTTTGCCAGGAGGGTTTCTTGGGATTTTAACTTGTTAATCAAATGTGCAGGATATGAGCCAGCAGCCTCCCACACAAGAGTTGGTTGCCAAAGATCTACATGGGATGGAGTGGCGTTTTAGACATATTTTTCGAGGTGGGTATCATTTTACTATTTTTTACTGAATGGGTCTCTGCTACGTAGAATTTCTGCTTGAATAGAAACCTAGCAGCCATCAATGTGTATATTATCTTCCCAAGGGGTTAAGCTTTTGTTCTCTAATGTATCACACACGATAATCGATCCAGAGTTCAAGGGGATATAAATCCGAGCAACTTTGGGATCCATAGGTATATTGCCGTTTTCCTCCTTTGAGTTGTTAGAAGTGGGTCTTCTGATACGTTGGCGTACCTGACTAGTCCATGTGTCAATATTAAAGCCCATGAGGTCTTGTATACGCATCAGATCAGTATTGTCATTTTTTATAATCTGAAATTATATATGCGTCTTATGACATGTACTCGTGACAATAGTTTTGTCACATGTTATCTGTTTAGATTCCGGGGTCTGGGTCTACAAGTTGAGCATCGTAATGCATCATGGGTTTTGTGTTTAAAAGAGTCCGTGTGTACTATACATGAGGGCTTACAAAGTTTGCAGTATTCTCTATTCCATCATAACACATGAAACAAAGTGATGAATCCCTGTGGATTGAAATTGACAGGTCAGCCGCGCCGGCACTTGTTAACAACAGGCTGGAGTGTCTTCGTTAGCTCCAAAAGACTGGTGGCCGGGGATGCTTTCATATTCTTAAGGTTAGATAACTCACTCAATCATTCTTTTAATTACAAATATGTGTATGGGCGTGTGGTCTCTGTGGTTTGATTTTAGAAGCTAGTTGGAAATACTGCATGCAGATGTGTTAGATCTATGAGAACTTTGAAGACTTTGGGGAGGTAACTGATTTCTTTTGATTTCATTGATTGCAGGGGTGAAAATGGAGAATTGCGGGTAGGAGTAAGGCGTGTTATGAGGCAGCAGAGCAATATGCCGTCTTCAGTCATATCTAGCCATAGCATGCATCTTGGTGTCATTGCTACTGCATCTCATGCTGTTGCAACACATACCATGTTTACTGTTTATTACAAGCCAAGGTGCATGCAACCACTTTCAAATGTTTTATTTTTATATGATCATCTTCAATTCCTGATGATCTGGTGTTATACATCGCATCTGCTTGTCATCGGATATTTTCCCTTTCTCAAAATTGGTCGTACTGCATACTTTCATATGTTAAGTGCTTCTGAGATTCTAGATTGCTGTAACAGATGTTATTTGTTTGCCCACAGTCCACACGACCTACTTAGAAGAGTAGGTGTTTGCAATTTATTGTATTGCCACTTAGTTTTTGTATCTCATCTTCATTATGGTATATGCAGAACAAGCCAGTCTGAGTTTATCATTCCTTGTGATAAATATATGGAGGCCATGAATAGCAATCTTTCAGTTGGTATGAGGTTCAAGATGAGATTCGAAGGAGAGGAAGCTCCAGAGAGAAGGTACTGTTAAGTCCTAGTACTTCATTCTTATTCAGGATTATGAGGCTAAGATCTGTTTCTGTCTCAAAGGTTTCTTGGATGTAAAGTTTTCAGGACCATTGATGACATCAGTTTCTGTCATTACTGGGCAGGTTTACTGGTACCATAATTGGAATAGGTGATATTGATCCTGTCAGGTGGGCAGATTCAAAATGGAGGTCTCTCAAGGTATTTTCTGTTCACCTGCAACTTTGTATCTAGTAGACACAATTGCCAAGTCTTTGGAAGTTGTAAATCTGCAGTTATGAATATATGGAATTGGCTCCATAAAATATAATTTTTTTTACTCAGGAAAAATTGATGATATCATTTGGTTGGGGGCATTTCAAAATCAGTGCTACGATTCTGAGACTTACAAACTGATTGTAATTTGGATATCTTTAGGTGCAATGGGATGAAACATCTGCAGTTGCTCGACCAGAGAGAGTCTCTCCCTGGGAAATAGAGCCATTTGTAGCACCTGCAGCATTGAACCCTCAGCAGCCAGTAGCCACAAGAAAGCGGCCTCGAACAAATGTTTTGCCTTCATCTGCAGACTTGTCAATGCTCGGTATGGATTTTTAATAGTTTTTAACACTAGAATGGTTATATTTGTCAAGACATAAAGGTTTTCAACTCTTTTTGTTGGATTTTGCAGGCTCCTGTAAGACCTCAGTGGATTCATCAACAGTACTCCGGTATCCTCGAGGATTGCAATGCCAAGACCCCAAGGCCATGGGAGACACAGAGGTTGAAAGCTCTCAGAAGCCAATTTTATGGGGCTCAAAATTGAATGAGGGCTTGATAGACAGTGGGAATGCTGGCTCCCAGAAACTATCGGGATCTCAAAGTTGGATGCCTTTACATAAGCATGAATCATCATTTTCTGGCACTTTTTATGGACTAAAAGGTACCAGTGATGGGCTATTTTCAAATCAAAATGCTGAGAATATGCATCATTCTATTCCATTGAGAATGTTCCCGGGTCATGAAAATGGAACGTTAGACCCATCCGCAATAAAATTACAATTATCAACCACATGGCCAATTGCATTTCCCAACGATATGCAAGGATTGGGTGAGTCAGATTTAAAACTCCCTGGTACATATTCTAGCTTGTCACATAAACCATGTGGGTCTGCAACATATGATGTCTTGAATGGCACCTCACACCTTTCTAATTTTGGAGTTGGAGAGGCTCCGGGAAACTGGTTTATGCCTTTAGTGGCTCCCTCACAAGCAGAAGTTTCCGAAGAACCTCCCTCAGGGAATGCAAGTAAAAGTATGGTGGGAAATGTGCAGCCCACTAAACTTGCACCACAATCTAACTTTTCTTCCTGGGAACTGCCAAAGGATAAGAGAGGGGAACGTGTGAGTAATTACAAATTGTTTGGTTTTCATTTGATTGACAATATGACGGTGGATGAGATGACCCCATCAACACCCAAAACTGCAGATGATATGCAAACAGTTAATGTCCTTACATCAAAACAGACACAATTTGTTGAGTCTGATCAGGGTTCAGAGCCAACAAAGATGGCCAAGTATAATACACCTCCTGTAAGCTCTGATCAAGACAAATCTTCACAGAAGTCATCTAAAGAAAACCAAGTGAGACCTCAGAGCAACACTACAAGGAGCTGTACCAAGGTATTTATACGTTTGTGCATATTGCCTTTATCCTTGAAAGTTTCATTTGGCATTTAATATTTGATTGCTTGAAACCATTCGCCGTATGTGTATCAAGGTACATAAGCAAGGGATTGCTCTTGGGAGAGCTGTGGATCTGACAAAGTTTGAAGGTTATGATGAGCTAACTTGTGAGCTTGAACATATGTTCAATATTGAAGGAGAACTACAGGATCCTAGCAAGGGTTGGCAGGTTGTCTACACGGATAATGAAGGGGACATGATGCTTGTTGGCGATGATCCATGGCAGTAAGTTTTCCAACCTAAAGAGTTGAAATATTTTACTTCAGCGCTGATTCCTGATAATGTCAAACTATTATTTTTGTTCAGCATGATTATCAACTTATTTTCTATTGATTGAAATGCTTTAATTCCAAACAGGGAGTTCTGTAGCATTGTGCGTAAGATTTTCATCTACACAAAAGAAGAGGTTGAGAAAATGACTCCTCGAAAACTGCATGCTAAGCTTCAAGGATGTTCAGATGAGGAACCGTTCACGAGAGAAACATCAAAGTATTCGGATCACCTTGAATCAACCATACCGACTGCTAGCAGTGAAAGAAAATGTGATGCTTGACACCTTTAGTGGCTTGTCTTTGGGATTGATACAACTGGAGTAACAAAAATGCATATTTTGAGTGGCTGTCCTCCTCCTGGGGGAAGGACGGGAGAGTTATCAAAGGATTTTTTAAAAATGTCTGTTGTGTGCTCGTCTTATCTTTGACATGCTTGGCCTGATTCTAGAAAAGATTCCCTGCCATTGCAAAGCTTGTGATCCTGTTGCACAATTCAAGGATGCTGTTGTCTGCTGGTGTAATGCTTTGAAGGAACTATTTGAATAAGAGGGACTTGTTCAAATCCCAGTTTTGGAGCTCGATCTGATTTGGTAGCAACATTAAAAGTAATGAAATGTTACATATGCTTGCAGGCTTGCATTTATGTATAAAAAGTTTACATGGGAAGGGGATATCTGAGAACGAGTTGTACTTTTGTGAAAGCCTTGTATGTTATATGTGCCGAATGTTAGTCTAACTCGAACAACTCATGGATGCAAGGGAACTTTAAGCCCAACTGTGAGAAGTGAAAACAGGCCCTTCTAAAATACTCCAAACCATATTCCATCAAGTGCATGGAGATCTTCCTTTGGGTGGATGAACATGTGAGCTAACTGTCTGACTCCAGAGCTTCTTGGTGACAAATGGTTGTATCATTCTCCATCTGTAAATAAGTAATGTAGTTGACTCAGATTTGTTTAAGCGGAATTGTACGATGTTTTCGTAACGAAGCCATAAACAAAATGGACTTTCACACATTCTGTGTCCTTTGTATTGAGAGGTTAGGTATTTGGTTTCATTGAAAACAATTTGTATAATATTGGAACAGAATGGAATTGTTCAGTGCTGTACAGCTCTGAACAGCTCCCTGTCAATGGGATTGTACATATTTTAATGCTTAGCGGAATCTTCTGTGTTGTGAGTTTATATAATGGTTTCTGTGGAATGAAGTATGAAAGATTTTGGTGCGCTCTTTGTGGTTCAATATTAGGAAATCTTGCAGGGATAGATGTGTTCCTTCTAGATTTGATTGGATTTTGGTTACAATAGCAAAAGATGAAGCGCCTTTTTTAATTTGGAATTTCTGTCTTCAAACCTTTCTGACATCTGACAGGACTTGCTTATATTTAGTATAAACAGGCCAACTGGGTCAACCGCCAGGTATTTTTCTATTACAAGAAGCAAGTTGTGAAGTGCACTGGTGCATTCCAGACTCGTTTAACAAACTGGGTGTTGCCAACTGTCGTCTATGCACAGAAAATTAGATAATGTGGTCAAGATTTATTACAATGTCGAATCCCCCCTCCCCATAAGCAGGGAAGTTGGTTATGTGATTCGGAATAATTAGGTCATGTTCTTGGATAAAATATGATAATATTCTCAATCTTGAGCATGTTAGGGCCAATAGGCCTCGGTAACAAACAGGCTTGACAACGTAGCACCTAGGTGGTTGTCAGCTGATAAAGAGGGATATGTTTAGAATAAAAAAGTACAGAGTGGGCAGGAAAATGGGGATTGTACCAAAAAGCATTCCAGATTTGGAGATTTCCGCAAGGTGCAGGACAAGCCTTTATTTTGGTAGGAGGATTTATTTAGGCGGTGTTGTAGCCTTGTAGGTAACTGTAACTAGTATCATGTGCATTGCATTTGAATGAAAAAAATGACTGGTTTGATGCTCTCACATGATTCACAATAATCTCAAAGTACACGATATCGCCGAGGTATTTGGTATTTGGTATTTGGTGATTGGTAGAGAGAGACATGCAGGACAAAATGTACACATGCATAAATTAATTGTGATGTTAAGTGGTTGTTTTGTCTTTTGACCAGTCCTATTCTTGTAGTTGTAACTACACATGGCATTGGCAAATTGTTTTCCATGTGTGACCACAAGGGCTGTTACAGCGGTAGGTTGGGGTTATTTGCATTTTAATCCGTGTGACCACAAGGCGTGGCGTAATAATATTATGCGTGTTGGTTGCTGAGTATGGAGGAGTAAGTATCTGAAGACGCAATGAAGTTGTCCTGTGCAGACCCACCATGAAGAAAAGAATATTATAAGAATTAATTATACATGCGTGCTGCCGACCCAACATCGTGCAACTATGCCACCGACATGCTATGCTATGCTATGCTCAGCTCATTTATTTATTTATTTATTTTTACTGTTTTTTCACAGTGGGAGGGCATTCCGCATTCATGCATCACGGGATTTATCTGCTCGCCAGCTCAGCTGGGCTTGGGCTGGGCTGGGCTTATGCGGAATAATTTTTGAGTATATTCTTCTTTTATTAACGACGACGGAGTTGTTATCCCGTTCAAAGTGGGGGCACTCTTATCGGAAAAGATGTTGACTTTTATTTTAAGCCTTACGGGAGACTAACTAGACGAGTCTTCCCCTAACTCTAAGGAATTATTGGGTCTTCCAAGCTCCGTTGAAAGCAACATGCTAATTTAAATAGGGGACAGGAGGCGAGGGGAGAAAATAACATGTAAATTATTATTATTATTATTATAGGAAGTTAATAAATAATATAATCCTAATGAATTTATAGTATTATATTTTGTGGTGAGTATTTTTTCTTATAAATGCTTAGAGGTAAAGTAAAGTAAAGATGGTAATTAAAAAATTTAAAATAATGATATCAATTTTATAGTTTAATGAATAAAGTTGGGTAAATTTATTCATAATTTTAATCGTAAGTAGTTTACACAAGAAATTGTGCATAATTAATTTTTTTAAAATTAGTGTTCATCATGTTCAACATTCATTGCATCCAATATCCATTCAATTTAACTAACACTCGTTGGATTTGAGTAGTGGTGTTGTTTTTGGAATCTTTTGAGATGTGTTTTTTATTTTACGCACTGCTTTTCTATTTGATTCAATGCTTGTTCATTAGTTACTCATTTGACTTTGTCAGTATCATAACAAAATTTAAGGTAAAATTAAACTTTTCAGAAAGATCATGATTTTTGCCCTAGTGCAAAGACCAAACCTAAGAGTTGAATTTTGACTATAAACACATGGCCCAAAAACTTCATCTCGAGTTTCAAAAATCAAGAGGGAGTTTGACCATTGCAAAATAAGCAGGGAGTCCCACAATGACAAAGTAAGGTTTAAGTTCCCTCTATCCATAAGTGTTACCTTTGAACTTTGTCTCGACTATCATTTGATGTGTTTGGGAGTATCTTTTGATGAGAAACATTTTATCTTAAGGACTCATGGTATAAAAACTTCATTCCGAACTTCAAAAACCAAGAGGGAGTTTAACAACTATAAAGCATACCCCTAAGGGAGTCCCACAATTATAAAGCAAGTCAAGTTGTTTCACAGTTGTAAAGTAGGGTGTTACAACCCTTCACGCTGTACTTAAAATATATATATAAAACCAATTATCTGACATTCAATCCACTAAAAATATTTTACAACTTATCAAATCTATAACTTAGAACAATAGTATATCTAAATTCAAATATCGAATGCAATATATTTTATTACAACTACAAGAAAAGTAAATACATTGGGACTCAGTCACGACTGGTCCAATAATAAAATAATTGTTTTTTAAGTATATATAAATATATTACAATTATATTTCTTTCAGACATTCAGTCTTAATATGATAAATAAATACCAAGTTCTCCAGAACTCGAGTCGAACCAACTCGTGTATTGTTAATAATTTCAAGTGTAGTCTCTAAATAAATACTGTAGTAGGGAGGAAAATCATCATTCGAATATTTTTTCACACCAATCACGGACTATCGATCCTTTGCACAATCTCCTATCAGGGAATGACGCTCCTTTTATAGATAGGTAGATAGAACGGTGTAGGAACTCAGAGAGACATGTTAGAAACCTGTGTGTTGAAAGATTTCTAAAACATGACATGTATCATAAAGAAAATACGTATCTAACATGATATCACATAATATGCAAATCAAACATATGAAATGACAATGTCTACCTAACAATACTTTAGCCAACATTTTCAAATAACATACGATCATCTAGATCGGTCAATTTCATAACACCCCACTTGATCAAATTATCTATATCTAGTATTGGCGGTGCTACCTAAGCAAGTGAAGTCCATTTCACACCCTATTAACATTATCAAATGCAGAATCTAATATAAACATATATAACATAGTATAAAACTTAAGATTCAATCAGATTTTCTTATGCTATGTACATAGCAATTATAAACATACATTTTATCCGTTAAATGCATATAATGAATCTAAAATATGTTAATATTATATATATAACAATATATAACAAAACACAGTCCTATCAATATTTATATCATTCAGATATGCTTTACACTAGGATCACATTCCTTTTTTTAATATAGGTAACTTGTTTATGCTAACTACAATTTTGTTTTTAATTACAAACATGTTTATAAATTGTATTTTGCTAATAACAGTATAAACAAGCTATTCATGAAATTATACAAAAATACACACATTAAATTTTGTAAAACTGTTTGCAAGCTTTTCATAAACATACAATCACAATCTTAAAATATTTCCCTTAAATACTTCATACATGCAACCTCAATACTCATATATAATCAATAACACTTGCTTTATTTAGCTATTCACAGGTTTATAATTTATCTAACATATGAAGTGATTAACAAATTATAAACTCTCATGCAAGGATCTCCATTTTTCCATCCTTAAATAGCACTAAGTCACTCAAAATTTATGTTTTACCTTTCTAATAACTATTTTCCCAGATAATGTACTTAGTTGAGTTTAATCTAGTTTTTCCATTGAAACTAAAATAAGAATTATATACTCAACAAAATTATACTAGCTTTCCAACCCAAGTTATTCCAATAACTTTCAACATTGTTATAATTGTTTTACAAATAAATAAAGACATTTTTATAACGTTGACAATATTTTGATACAATCAATATTTATTGAAATTATACCGTTGACTTATATTATAGGGAGGGGTTCAGTTCAAAAACTAAGACACCATCAACATTTTAAAATGATGATCCTTGTATATCACACAATCATAACTACAAAGTAGATTTTATAATTTACTAGTTAAGGGGCCATCCACAAACATAAAATGCAGTGAATACAAACTCAATAATATAAAATACCTAGTCATATTTTTAAACGTTGCTCATAATAAGTGGAATGCAACTGGGATAATATATATCATAGCCAATAATGTATAAAGTGTTGTACTTTAAATAAAAATCAATCAAATATAATTAATACACAATCAAAGTTTATCCTAAACAAATCGCTAATATTTTTGGATGAAATTCTGGTTCTATGGTATCATTTTTATTCTACATTCCTGGTAATAGAATTAAGATGCAGTTACCAAATAAGGCACTGCTCATTATTTTTTATCAATTTGCTATGATTTCTAAGTGAATCAATTTTATCTAGCAAGCAGAATTCTCTTTTAAAAATCAACGTAGATCACACATAGGTTCAATATAAGATGCCATCAAATGTATCTCTCATAGGTGACACCCTGTGTGCGTGCATGTACATAGTGATAAAATCATTGAATAGATTGGATTGCGCTGATAGCTTGATCAATCCTCATGTGTGGGTGTCTCAAGAACTCAATTCAATTTTGACTCAATCATTGCCCGCCCCTACTTGGTGGATCATGACCTGTGAATAACTTGGATTAGACTGAAAGTGTATTTAACTCTCTCATGTGGGTAGCTCAATAACTCAAGTAGGCTATGACTCTATCATTGCCTACCATGTGTAGTAGATGCATCTAAAACTGAACTACATAAAGTTTTAGAAATATTTGAGTATATCTAAATGTGTATGTCAGCTCCGCGGCCACTTGACTACATTAGGCGACTTTGGGCCACTTGAGAATACCAACCACTACAGATGGAGTAAGACATGAAAATAGTGACAACCTGAAATATGATGTCAAGTGTATACAGTGTAGAGAATGACATGGAATTTGCCATTCCATTTTATCAACTTGTGTCACTGAGCATATGAAAATAATGTGCCACACACATGCCCCCAATCTGATATCTGAGTATACTGATTTTGAATTGAGTTGTAATGACTATATCTGAGTATTTAAATTGAATATGGGAACGATCATGCTGTGCATGATGCCCCCAATTTGAAAAATTGATACGAATCTGAGCTAAACTAGTGTGAATATGAGTAAAATTTGAGTATAATTGTCAAGCTTGTAGCTGTATCTATGTAAACCTATACTGTACCTAATGTACTATTCTGATTAATCTAAACAATCTTGAAATTGGGGCTACTAGACAGTAGATCCATGCCCTGGATAGTAGCACCATGTGACGTTAGTGTTCCTATCTAGGCACTAATGTTTGTCTAGTCTAAAATATGAGTCACTATACTGATTTTTGATTCATTATTTTTCCTTGTGTTTTACCTATTTTATTTTTTGAAACTGAGTCTTTGTGCTAAAAAATATTTTGGGAATGCAATGTAAGACCTTGATCTCTATGACAAACACCTATGAATACCCCCTCTTTTGAGGGTAGTTGTTGAACCTATGCAAAAATTTGTCTTCAAAATAAATAGATCTACAAGATGTGTTAGTTAAAGCATATATAATAAATGCGTGATAATCCAATACAATGTGCAAACATAACAGTAAAATGTAAGAGATTCTAAGCATAAGTATATAATGTAAGATGTATGTTGTGTCTAGCATTGCACACAAATGTCAAGATAGAGGTAATCAATGTGTATACAATAAATCTAAGTAGCTACTTAAGGGGATGGGGCATGATGCCCATCACAACACCCAAGTAGGAAGGGTAGATGCATGACATCCCTCATGACATCAATAACTGGTGTGTTGAACAAGCAAAGACAAGCGTCATGGCCATGATGCATACAAAAAAAATATATACAAAATACATGAAGCACACAAAATAATCCAAGGGGCCATTATATAAGGGACATGGACACATGTCACTAAATCTGAGAAAATAAGACATACAAAGACATATTCAAATGTCCACATATACAAGCAACAAGTAAGTTGACTTAGAGCCACATAAAAGAACATGTTCAAATGTCTGCATACATAATCAGGGAAACACACTCAAGGGACATGGGCACATGTCTAAGGCATACATGAATAGAAGTGGTGTAGAGCTAAAAAACAATGACATATTCAAAAGCCCTCGAATAAAATAAGCATACAAAAATACAATCAAGTCTAAACTAGGAAAGCTAGAAATGAAAACATGCATGAATGTAATACAAATCTATGTAAGAGTGAGGATGTACATATGCTAAGTCTAAACTAGTGATAGTCAACAAAAAATCTGAGTAAGAGTAACAATGATCAATATCAAGATATATCAATGTGAAATTTGGAATATAAAGGGTGTAAGGATATATCCCGATGATAGAAACTGTGTATAAGATGCCCCCAAGTGGGCACATGTATCAAATGAATAATCTTGAATCGATGTATATGCTCTCAGTGGGTAGATGATAGCAAACTTGGATCAATGTAGTGGCCCTAAGTCCTATAAGTAATCTGCAAGCACTCGACAAGAATAAGTGAAACATGTATGTATGATAAAACTGACTATACTAAGATAGATAACATATGTACTGTCTAGAAAATATCAGAAATGTAAACATAGAAATTCATACAATCTGTAATTTTTGTGTTATCTGAATAATACTTCAATGTTTTTGCATTTCGGCATGTTATATTATTTTTGTATTTTCTAGGTATAGGCTATGTACAAGCAAATGAAAATAAACTATGTACAATGAGCAAGAGAAAATAAAGTATGTACAAGAGGGTAGGAACCATAATAATCGATGAGTCTTATGGGAGACTCACTATCATTATGACCTGTATCAAATAAGGGCACTGTGATCGAGCATGTTATGTGAAAGGGCAACTGTGATCCCATAATCTACTATACCGAGTAATTTGTATCTATATCTGCCTATGTAGTGGTGCTAAGAATATTTGGTACTAATTATGGTGCCCTGTGAACTGGAGGGGTCTTAAGAACCCATATGGTTGAAGAAGCTATAGGTGACATAGGTTCCCTATGGTGAGAACTCCGAGAACCCAATAAGATTGCTTACGACATAAACTGAGTGGAGAAAGGTCCTCTGGAATCTATGACATATCTCTGACGCATGAGTCTCTCTAATAATGGTCTTCATGGGAGATTATGCATATATGTTGATATTGTAGGAGTAGACCTCACTTGCACTGGTGGCTCTATTAAACTCAGTGATGTATGCATAGAAACTATACTCTGAGATGTAATAGATAACTGTGCTATATCTAGTAACAGTACTAGAACTGTAATTAATGACTGTGTTGTAACTGCTTGTGGGATGGGTAGAGGATACTCATATAAGAGACCCTCAACTTTGACCCCCTGATTTACGTGTATGCATTTTAGGTATCTGTGCATTATAATGGGATGGCTTAGAGCTACTATATCCATGGCCTACCTAATAACATATCAAACATGCTTGCACTGGGTACTATTAAGAGCCTAGTGGGTATATATGTTGGTCCAACTTGTAATGGAAGCACAATCTCCCCAATGGGGACTTGAACATGACCACTAAAACCACTAATAACTATATCTATGGGGAATATATCCTGCTTTGAGTACCCCAAATGTTGTAAAAATGTCATAGTGCACATGCTAATTCTTGATCTATTGTCAACCATAACACTCTAAATAGGATGATGATCTATGCATGCTCATATAAAGAGTGCATGTAAATATGTATCATCATCAATAATATCTTGCTCTGAGAATGTTATGAGTGGTCTAGGTGGAACTGTAGTATGGTACATGCCAATAATGCTATGCAATGGGTGTGCCTCCTCTGTAATGGTATGATATGAAGCTGGTAGTGGATTTACTTGATATGTGTAGTGAACGCCTGATGTGCTCCCTGCTTCATTTGTTGTGTGCTTTGGAAATAGATATGAGAATATATTTAATGCCTTAGCTTCTATTTGTTATGCTTTTGGTGCATCTGTGGGTGTGCCCACATTAATAATGTTAGCCGCAATTAAATCTTATATCTTATGCTTTAGGCTTTGTATTTGTTTGTTGTATGGCCTGGTGCCCTATGATACTCACAGAATGCATTAGAATTGTAGTTATTTAGAAGAGGTTGTGTTGTATCAACCTCTTTAATTAGGGGGAGAGATATGACATTGCATTCCAAGAGATGTTTTAAAACCCATGCAAGTGACTCTAGAAGGTTGGTGAAGATTCGATGCTGAGGAGTGGATAAAACTAATCTAGGAGATGGCTCATAAGCTGCATTAACTGTGGCATTTTGATCACTCTTGTTCTCAGTGGTCCTTACCTTGTATGGAGGCTTATTTGAACTCTTAACAGTTGATTTTGATCCATTGGCATATTTTCGTTTGCCCATTGATAGAAGCTTGACCTCTCTTTATTTTATTGTGTGGCACAAATATGTGAATGTAGGAAACTTCTTGAACAAGATAGCTTTGTGTAATGCTGGTAGAAAACTTTGTTTAAATATGTTCTGAAGCTTTCTGTCTGCCATGGGGCTAGTCAATTTGGCTAATATAGTCTTGTATCATAAGACATAGCTTGTGATAGGCTCATTTGACTTTTGTTTCAACTATGCCATTTGGGCATATGATATCTTGCCACTGATATTGATGGAGAAGTGTGTTAAAAACATGTTGGCCAAAGGATCGAATGTTGTAATAGATTGATTTTGTAAATCATAAAAACACTCTAGGGCATAATCTTTTAAACTACGAGGAAATAACTTCGTGAGAAGCTAATCATTGGACACAATGGTCCAAACATGTTACGTGAAAATCTCTGAGATGATGCTTTGGGTCACCCTTGCCATCATATAATGTAAGCTTAGGTGCCATGAAACTGGATGGAAAGGGATTTGATGTTATGTGATGTGCCAAAGCATATGATGGCCTAGTGGCTCTCTTATCAAGATGTAACACCTTAGCTTGCAGAGAATGAATCTCATACATAAGGGATTGTACATCTAAAATGGAGGAACTAGCCACAATAGGTGTCATTGTCACTAAATATCATTGAATTAGAATTTTAGGTTGTGTTGGCTGAGTTGGTTCTATTGTAGGCACAACATTATTAGCTAGGGGAGTTGAAGATTGACCATTGTTTGTTTTGTTCTTGATTTCCAAAATGGCTTTTAGGATTTGTGCATGATCAAGGGGTTGTTCTCGAATTCTATATCTGAAGCCTTGTAATATCTCATCTTTGTTGATAATCATGTCATCATTGTTAAGTGGAGAGAGAGTGTCCCGATTTTCAATGGGTATATCATCTTGCTCTTGATTATATTGTTCATCTTCAAATGCATTATCATTGAAATCCACATAATCAAGATGTGAAAGATGCATTGCTAGAGTAATGATAGGTCTCTTATCCATGTTATAGGCTCAGATAGCAAGAATCTGAATATGCTTTATAAGATTACCACCTAATAGCACTTCTTAATGGAAGAGAGATGAGTTTTTTAGATGGCATAAAGTAAACAAATTGGAATAGAGCTACTAACACACAATATATGAAATCTAAAATATTAAAGCAACTAATGACAACAAGAAAAAGAAGGATACAAACCCTAAGAGCATTTAAGGTTAGGGTTTTTGAATTAGGGTTGCTTTGCAAAAAAAATTAAATTATATTTAAATAAATGAAACTCTAATATGAGATTGATTTAATGAGCTAGGTTATGCCAAAAAATCACAAAAAAAGAAGTTTGTAACCCTAATTTAATGTAATTTTTTTTGGAGAAGGTAAACTAGGGTTTTAAGCAATATTCGAAGTAAGTTAGGTTTACCAAATGTTTTAACATTGTAAGGTTTTAATAATGTAAATCCTATGTTAGATTAAAGGGCTGAATAGTCTAAATTAGTAAAATAATATGTAATAAATAACCACTGATTTGTTACAGATTTTGACTTACTTTGACTTTCTAAAAATAATAATAAATTTGTGCAAATAAGGACTTATAAGGAAAACACCTAATACAAAAGATCTGAGTGCAAAAAAATGAGATACAAACAACTCTAAGTGTCATCAATTGGATCCATATGTCAAATCCTCTCTTAAACAGTAGCACCACACTTGGACAATAGCGCCATGTGGCTCTAATGTCTTGAAAATGGTGTTAATGTCCTTTATGTAGGACTGTTCTTAAATTTTGGGTGCACTTGCACCTATGCTTCCGAATTTTGTTCATGTGCACATGAAGTTTGAAACTCTGTATTATACCTATATCAGCTAATTTATGATGCAAATCCTAATCCTCCTTGCAAGTAAGGCATGAACTGAAAATGTGTATTTGTTAATAGGATAGGCTGGACATCTTCAATACCCCATTATAAAGAGAGTTACCCACACACCAATATTCTAAAGAGGGATCAAGCCCGATGTAGTTCCCTCCACCTAAGTGTTGGTTCAAGTGCAAGTAATGTTAGAATGATAGTGGTTTTGAATGCCTTGAGTGTGCTTGAGATTAAGAATCTAAAAAATCTGAGCTTAGGGTAGCTGTAGATCATAGTATGCAAAAGTAGGGTAGAATATGGATTAATAACCTTGATTTTGCTCAACTTGTTTTGTGTTTGAATAAGTATTTTACATCTAATTTCTATCTAGTAAATAGAGGTCTAAATGTCATGTATTTATGGTGTTTTATAGTTTGTGCGGATAATAAAAATGCTTAGACCGACTTTAGGAGGGTTTTACTTTTGAAAATATATCCGTTCGAGAAAATTAGGGTAAAGGACATTAGCCCCATTTTGGGGACATTAGCGCCACATGGCTCTAGTGTCCTTAATGTGGTGTAACTGTCTAGTTGGCAGGTTACTAGACACGAAAGGCCGAGATCTGGGAATGAAGTTTAAAACTATGTTTTCGTTAATTAGGGACGTTTTTGGTCCGCATAAAGGCTATAAAAGTGTGATAAAGGCTCTAAGATAAGTCTAGAGATAAACTAAGAATACGTTGTCTCAAGTAGCACTCTTAGCACTCAAATATTACTTTTAGGTGATTGCATTTAGGCAAACTCACTATATTAAAATGGACTTTTCAATTTACATTTGCACACAAATATTAATTTTAAAAAGAATTAATCTATCAAATGATTAAAAAAATATAATTATTTTATGACTTTAATTAACATTAATTAATAACATAATTAAGGTAATAAAATTTTCCATCAAACTCACAACACTAAATCTAAAATATATTTCACATGGGCTAATCAAACACGTCGTCTTGTCCCTTGGGTTATAGAGGCATGAAATATTATGAAAAACATGACAAAATATAAAACGATGAGGAAATATATAAATAGGGTAGTTAATTGTGGACGGCCAAATTTCACTACAACAATTGACTCTGAATTTGGAATCACATTCTCTCGCAGAATGTAAGAGAACTTCAAAATATGTTGGTGCCTATGCCTCATCCAACCTACTCAAAATACCACTGCTCTCATGCAACAATTCGGCCAATTGGTAAGTAGTTTGTCTATCCCAATTGTATGGGAATGAACACAAACTATCGGGCCAAATCCATGCTTGAAAATTTTGCCATTTACTTGATGAAAACACCCTGTTACATTCATCTTCTAGGAAAATTATTTGATTCTGTAAATGAAGTATGTACATCGCTGTGTAATGCTCTCCAAATGGTTCATTATCAATAGAAATTGAACTATTCATTTTACTTGTGCATATTTGTTGATATGCTTGAGAATAGAGCTGCCTCAACACATAGGGAGACGCATTATACAATGAATGAATTGACAAAACTTTGGTTCACCTCTTAACACTTATATTGCAATTTTCTAACTCTCTTTTTGAAGGATCTTGGTCTCTTCCGTTATCTTCAGGGAATCTATCTTAAGTGTCCGAGCCTTTGTTCATGGGACTGCTATTCTCATTTGAGATTCTCATAATGAATATTTACTCTTTCACCTACTTGTTTCAAATTTTGAAATAAAGACTCAAGAACCAAATTCCATGTACATTCTGGGACAGCTTGTTGTCATTCATTAGACCACGTCTCATCGAGATTCAGGTATTTGGAGGGCCATCGACCTGCTCCATACGACACGAGCGAGGAGGGCACTTGAGACAGTTGTTGAGTTTGATTTTACGCCTGCCAATTGCAGATACTTTACCTTCCATGAAGTTGTAGCTTCCCAATATTATTCCATGAAGTAGCCACAACTTCATGATAGCTGTTCGTGGCGAATTTAATCAACCCAATATGTGAGGCAACAGAGGAGGTTGTAAGCTATTTGACAAAATGCTTCAGTCAAAACTCAATTTGCTTGGCCATTGGCCATCCACTTGGCACGTGAACTGTTTGACACAATGATTCAGTGGATTCTTGGCATGCCATCCTGTTTGTCAAAATGTCTTGATGAAATCCTGTTTTCACTTGACAATTGGACTATTTTATACCTTGCACGAGCTGAGAGGATAAGTGGAAAAATTGTAACCAGTATTTACACCTACCAATTATTTTTGTCTTTACCTTCAATTGCACCCACAGGTGGCTTGCGTACTGTTTGACATAATGACTCTATGAAACATTACATCCCATTATCTTCATGATTGTCAGAGGACACAAGCAGAGAATACTAGGCACCATGAGGACGTGCAAATGCATGGACATGATCAAATGCATTGACCTTTATAACTTGGTTAAAGGACTGTATTGCCTCCATAATTGCATTTGTGTGTTCTATACGATTTCCATCTACTCCAGTAGAATGTGCAACTTGTTCCTAAATCAAACCTTAGTCACCAGACTTCTCAATGGCATCCAATGCTAACTCAAACCATTGGGGTTGAAAAGAACGGAAGGTTCTTCTTACATCACTTTTCTAGAGACTAACTCCTCAGATTAAGTAACCAGAGCTTCCAATAGGTGTTCGCGAGACTCTATACTTCGTGCATTGTCATGGAAGTCCCTGGTGAGAATTTGAGCCATAGGATTTGTTGCACAATGCACATACACTTGAGTCCCAGGAAATCCTCTCTCTTGATGTGTACAAAGTTCCATTTCTCCTTGGAGTTCACTGACGATTTGAGTAAAATAAGATTGACGTGTTCAACAACATTTTGCCACTACAACAAATTTATGCACTAACTTTTCAATACTGAAATCCTCATTCTCAAGGGACTTTTGAAATTTCTTAGGTAAACAGTGACAGTTCGCCCTTGTTTAGCCTCCTTTGACAAGTGAAATTTCCAACAGATTCTTGTCTTTTTAGTCCTGTAACAAGGTTTGTTTTGGGAATCAAGTTGAGTAAATCCTTGTCCCTTCAACTAGTCTTTTAGTGGGTGTTTATTTTTCTGATCATCTGGATCAGGTCCCCTGCATTATGATCTTACAAATTGCAGGCTATACATTATCTGGTAATATGGATAAATTTAGCACTCAAAACAATTCATTTTTCCCACTCAAATCACTATTGTAGCCACCACATTACCATTATCTTTTCTTCTCATACTGTCCTAAGCTTTAGAGAGCACATTGATATAAAAAAATTCAGCTAACTTACCTGATCTCATGCATCATATTTTCAATGAAATAAATTTTGACAATTTTCGCTTTGAAGAGTCCAAAATACAAGAGTTATTTTTTTCCATTCATTTGTGTCTCTTAATCAACCTAGATGACAGCCATAATGTGAAGTGCACATTGACTGCAATTGTGCTTGCCCACTTTGTTACTTTTTAGAATAGTTAGCTTTGCATAACCTGGTAGGTAATGTGTCTTCTTAGGATAGAAACCACCAACCATTATCCACATTCTTTCTCTTGCCATGGAATCACTGCTTAAAAACCACAAAATTGTTCCTCCATTGTTACCAAAAATTGAAGGAGCAAACCAATGTGCCACCTTCTTCTCAACTCATGGATCCTGATACTAGGAAGTTGTACGTCAATAGATATGTAACCGTTGACGATAAGGGTGATTTGGACTCACTTTCCACACCATCACTTGACCCAGAAATTAGTCCTGTGATCCATTCTGATGATGATGGTGGTAGTAATAATGAGGATGATGGTGATGATAGTCATGCAGGTCTGCTAACTCTATAAGCTACAAGTATTACACGATGGATACTCAAGTGGTATAACAACAATATACAAGACAAAAAGTTGGATGGAGTCCTAGACACTTCAAATTCTGAAGCAAGATAACATTGATCATAATGAGGTGGCATTAGTCTTTATAAGCGTTTTATATATATTTTGGATTAATGTGACCCTAATAGAATATAATTATGTAAATGATATATTCTTTAAGATATATAATTATTAAACAAATTCGAGTGTAATTAGCATAATACAATAACTTGTTATTTATGGAAAACATTAGAGGTATGAAGTACTTAGCTTGTTTCTGGTATGTTCAAGTTTGTAGTAGAGTACAATCACAAAATTAGTTTGAAATTGGTCTGTGAATGCTTAGATCGGGAAACAGAACGACGGCATTTGTTAGAATAAGTCTGCAACTTCCTAGACACTTGCACATTATGGCCTTGTCTGCTAGTGTGAAAACCTATCCTGTGTATTTTTTTTGACATGTGATAGTGCCACCTTATATGCCTATCTCTGATAAGGATTAATCTATATTAAAATGTCTACAAGTCCTGCATAAATAACTATTTTTTCTGTCTCCTTTCAAACCCTAGTTTTGCACAATGAGACCAAAGTGACACAAAAAATGGTGAAAGAGAAGGTTTGAGTTGACCTCACCTATGGATAAGCCTCACCTATGTATCTAATACTCCAAATATGAAAGTCAAACTGAACATAGTCCTCCCATGTAGTTGAGTGTGTGCAATCATGTGTAAATACTAGCATGCAATGCAATCATGTGAATGGCTTTCAACACTTAGAAACCTATGGTTTGACCTTGCAGAGGTATTCATATTTAATTTAGGGCTTTCTCATTTGAGGGGTTTCATATTTACGAGCTTTATGGAAGTTCCTCTTAATGTGCATATTTATTTTCAATGATAGCTAAGTGATTGCTAGAAGATAAGACCCTTAGGATTGATATGTTTATATATCTGACTCTTTACGTAATTTCCCCTGAACCAAAATGTGAAACATATGGGCTAACCCATATGAACAATTTGAATTTGTAAAACTAGTTGTTGTAGGGCACAAGAACATGTTTGACCTGGTGGCAGAACTATTTGAGTAGGCACAAAACTATACAAAAAGCATGAATAATGATATGAGATTAGGAGATACTCTGAGTTACTAAGTTGTTTACACAGAGACTCGGAAGGTCTTGTTCAATACTAACGAAAAATTGGAAGCACTATGCCCATATATAAATGAATGGATAAAGAAGAATGCATTCAAGAGTCATGTATGTGAGCTTAAGTCACATATGTTAAGCATTGGTCGAATTACACATTGTTAAGTGTCTAATACCAAATACGAGTGTCTACATTTCCCCCCCTTTTAATTCTAGTAATAAAATTGTTAGAGGTGTCTACATTTCCCCCCTTTTTATTCTAGTAATAAAATTGTTAGAGTAAAAAGATAAAAGATGATGCTTGAGGATAACCATGATGGGTGTGCTCAAGTAGGTAATGAGTGTTGGGCCTTTCTCCATGTTAACCTATAATGAAACATATAGATATCAATTTTTATGTTGGGCCCCTATTTCGTTAAGTATGGAATCCACATCAACTCGATAGAAATCTTAGCATGAGGCAATCACTTGGATGATGATTGCTATTCTAGTATCTTTTACGCCAGCTGGAGGAATCGACACACACCTTGTGCTAGCTGGTAGGCAGCTAACTAATTCAATAATTTTTTGGGCATTTACAAGAAATGACTACATGTGGCGATTGCAGCGTGAAGGGTGCAATGTAATGGAACCGATAGAATGATTGCTAAAGCTCTAGCTCGGCACTTGACGTGCGTAGCTCTACCCTAGCAGAAGGTGTTCCTAGAGCCTATAAAAGACAGTTCAAACCAAAGAGCAAGAATGATGCAATTTAATGCAACAAAGCTCTAGCGAATTTGTTCTACATGATGATGGCCATAATTTGCATTAGATAGAGCATGGATGCCATTAAGGCTCTAATTGTATCACCCAAGCTTGCCTATGAGTCACTGGGCCATTACGTCGTATAGGCATATACTTTGTTTTTACGTGTTATGGACTATACTCTATATTTAAACTTTCATTAATGATGAAGGGTGTCGCATCTAATTGAGTTCGATCTAGTTATGTGTCTAGTTAATGTCCTTTGAATGCATAATGAATGGAATGGTTATAATGGTATAATTTCAATATATGAATGTTATATGTAAGCGAAGTTCTGGTTCAAGTCATTAATGGCATCCCTATGTTAGTTTATGACATCATTATACTCTATTGAAATATCCCAAGTATAAGAGACTCATGCACCTAAGCTTTGGTACCCTTGCTAGGAAGCGCCTAGTCTAAGCATGAACACTTGATTTAAGGCTTCCACTTGTATCGTCTAGCGTCTATATGAGGCTAGACTTAGTGAGACAAAGGCTTGCACCCTTAAGATTATAGAACCAACCCAGTATAGGTATGCACCCTTATGACCAGAACTAGCTCCCCAAATGGGCTTGTGCTAATGAATCTACAAAAATCCTATGTTGAAAGGACCAAGTCCTAAAAGTGAAATCTTGCACCATGGCACAACCAGTCCAATGCGGGCCTCAGTTCTTTCTTTGTTGTGCTTTAGGTGAGCACATAAGTCTTGTGCCTTATGTGAATTGATTCCAGTGCAGTCGAGTGATAAATATTGAGTGTAATGAGAATATACTTCATTTGCGCTTAGTTGTAATGAGTCCATAACTGACTCGGTCAACCGAATCAACGCTTGACTTGATGAATTGATGGATTGAAGACCCAACTTTAGACAACATTTTGGTTCCATTGTCGGGACCCATGTTGAATTTTGTTGCTGCAATGGTGCAACATAAAAATGCTCTAGCTCTCCCTTGATAACATCGAGCACTGGCTGTAACAGGTGGAAGACAACTTTGCACTAAAGCATCCACCTTATAAGGGATAAAAGCCATGGAAGTGGGTCTAGAATAACCTATATGATGCTCTGTACGAGGTTTGCCTCTATGAACTACCTAAGCATGTGTATAGGTGGTTGGCTGTATATGCAACCCATAGAAGGTAAAGCTATGGATAACACTTTGAGTGGAAAAAAGAGCACTTAGAGAGACTTGAGCCTCTAGATGCCACTTGGACTAAAGCAGTAGACAAATGGTGGCAAGGAGCGCTAAACAGTTACATGCTTGAGTTCATTTTTTGACATACTCTTACCTTGAGGAAGCAGAGTATCAATTTTTATGCGAACCCAAAGGCACATTCATGAAAGAGTTTGACACGAAACTCAATAAACTAATGGTGGATTATGGCTTTGAAACTTTGAGAATGGAAGGCTAAAGTCATTTTGTGTATGAACAACACAAAGGAGGAGAAGGGGATGTGTAGGTGAAGTGCATTGGAAGGGGATGAGCAGATTGACACCCAAGAGCTCAGGAGACAGACTTATAACAAAAGAAGGTGCAGGCGGATAGAAGATCTAGAACCTAGAAGTTTTGAGAGAACCTGTAGTGAGAAAGAAGGGCATGAGGAGGGATATCTTTAACTGCAACAATGCGAGGAGGAGAGAAACAATGAAGCCATAGATCGAGCTCAATAGTTGACGGGTGTAGAATATACTGGGTCCTTATAGAATTTGGTAACAGAAGATGCACCAAAAGTGCCTACCCCCTTTGAACCTTTAATGGAAGCTCATGCATTGGATCCCCCAAGTGAAGAAAGAAGAGTGATAATTAACCTTGTGGTCAACATAGACTTTGACCATTTTGTAGACTTGAAGTATAATTTTTTAATTGAACAAGTTATTCTTTATGAGGAGTTGAGCGAGGATACCTTTAGACCATTGGGTGCTAGTTCGCCAAAATAGAATGTGCGCACAAACATACCAGCTCAACCAATATCTATTTTGTAGACTGGCCAACAACCCACAGGAAGTGGCCCGGTGCCACAAGTGAGTATTACATCACCATAATCATCTATGGTGCTAGTAGTAACAACGAACCAGTGCCTAACCCAGTGGCTAGAGGAATTGGAGGACCACCACCAAGATAAGTACCGAGGGGACAAGCGCCTCAGATGCTAGATGCCCCTCACAATAGATCTATTATGAGATGACCATGCACTTGCCAGAGTATTGTGGTGTGGAGAATGCCTCAGAGCATGTGCTAAAGTGTGAACTACAATGGCATGCTTAGGGCATAACCCAGTTGGAGCACAAGGTAACCCAATTTGTGACAACTCTACTTGATCGTGTCCATACCTAGTATAGGGAATTTGATCCTAACCAAACTATGGTTGACTATGACACCTTGAAGGAAGCATCCCTGAAGGAATTCAACATACCAAAGTTTGAACAATAAAGCATCATTGCACTCAAGGAGATTAACCAAGGACTCTCAAAGAGCATGTGCCTGTATGATGCAAGGTTCAAGACTCTCCTTTCCAAGATTCCTTATGACATTCACCCCTCCCAACATGTGCAATGATTCATTGGAGGATTGCTAATACCATTTAGAAGAACGCTTTCCATGAAGACATTCACAAACCCTCATGAAGCATTTGAATTTGTGCTCAAAGCTGAGGCAGTCAAAAGCACTGTCATTGGGATCAACCCATTCTGGAGGCATAGATTGCACTCATGGCCAACTAACTCTAAAAGCTTACCACTAGTTTATCATAAGATGCTTGAAGTAGGTTATGGTGCGATTGCAAAATAGAAGGCCATAACAGAAATAACTACCCTCAAAAGAATGTGTGCACATTGATTTTAAGCTGTGAAGTCTATTATGAGGTACATGATGTTCATAACTGCTCTTTATTGTAAAGTGAGAGTTAGGTTAACACAAACATTTATTATCAATTGTGTGAAACCTACACTCATACCACAACTAACTGTTGAGTGATTGAGATGCACAAAAACATGGAGATAGGTGCACAACAAACAACTACAGCTGTCAAAGGGCAAGATAATCAAAGGAATGAGGGTTATGACCAATAGAATGTGAGCTATAGAATGCAACGATGTCGAGGTAGAGGATGTGGGGGTGGAAGGTTCCCATCCAGTTCATGTTATAAGTGTGGTTCCATAGAATACTACCAACATGACTGCCCTACACATCCAACATGTGGGTATTGTCAAGGAACCCATAAGGTCGAGGAATGCCTTGACTTATATAAGAATTTGACTCAAGCTAGGCCTAGAATAGACAAGGGTTCAAAAATGATCAGGGGTCAGCCAAAAGTGGAGAAAATGACTCTAAAGGCAAAACTGACCAACGCTTAAATAGTCAAGGTGTAGGAAACTACTCGTAGTGGATTCACCACTAAGTCGCTAGT
Organism: Torreya grandis; assembly: GCA_037957365.1. Classification (NCBI taxonomy): domain Eukaryota; kingdom Viridiplantae; phylum Streptophyta; class Pinopsida; order Cupressales; family Taxaceae; genus Torreya; species Torreya grandis. Next base: position 5,097,202 of record JARHVA010000064.1, read on the forward strand.
TATACCAACACCTAAGTTAGGACTAGAATATGGGGAACAAAGTCATACTGAGCACATCACACGACCTAAACCCAAAATTGCACCTTACATAGACCCTACGCATCAAAAAGATGTATTACAGTAGGCCATGGATGTCATTCAAAACTTTTAAGGGGATTTCCGATTGGCATGAGACCTCGAGGCACATGCTACCACCTCCCAGAAGAAACAAGATAGCTAAGAAGTTGAGATACAAGAACTAACATAGATCTTATGCTCTTACAGATGAAAGGAATGATGCCCCTATCGAATAATTTGCTTTGGAACATGCAGGGCAAAATCCAGTTGAAGTTGTCGTGCCACACATAAAAAGGGCATGAAAAGTGAAACATACACAAAATGCAGAGTATGATCAAGAAATCCTTGTGAATGCCACCATTGATGGATGGTCTATATGTGAAGTCCTTCTAGACATAGGCACTGAGGTCAATATCTTGACCAAGAATGCATGGGAGAATATGGGGAGGCCAGCCTTGAGGCCTTCCCCTCATGTGCTTTATATGGCCAACAAAACTTGAGCACAACCAATTAGAATTCTGAAAAGAATCATTATAGATATCATGGGCACCGATTTCCATGCTGACTTGAAGTGATCATGTTGGCAAAACAAGACAATTATCCAATGCTTATGGGAAGGCATGATGATATGCAAACAACATAAATATGCACTTTAAAAGGTGATATATGACATTTGAAAATGGCAAGGAGAGGGTAGTAATCCCCCTCTCAAGTGATCAAGGACCCCCTATTGAAAGAGTGTTGATCTTGAGGATGAGATCAACCGTATTTATAACATCATGGTGCAAATCACCGAGACTCTCAACCCTAATGATCAAGGAGTGCTTTATTGGGAAGATGGACAATCAGCCTTCGACACCACTGATGTTGCTTGCGATCGATGGGTCGAAGAAGCTTATGAAACCACTAGTCGAAGGTGCCATTTAGTGCATGCAAAGTCACCAAAACCTATGAAGATTGGTTGGGTCCAAATTGATCACACTTTAAAAATATGGGTCCCTTGCAATAAGAAGAAGGGAAATAGAGTGTTTTGCCTAAGCAAAGGTAAACTTGTAGCACTCCTAAGATATGAGGGAAGTAATTCTATGGAAGAGTATGTCTACGACCTTGAATCATGCTTCCCAAAAGAGGTAGATAGAATGGGCACACTAGTGTATACTTTGAGGAGAATTGTTGCTCATTAGTGGGAAGCACAAAGGCCTAGCTTGCCAACTTGGCAAGATGTAAAAGTAGCCATCTACACTAGATTTGGGAAAAGCAATGAGGACCTATACATATTTGCTTACTCTGGCAATTCTAAACCTATAGCGCCTGTGCGCTTGTGCGAAGAAAAATGCACTATCTATGATGAGAATGCCCCTATAAACATATGGGTGCATGTTTTTTTATAGGACCTTGAAGACATGAACAGAAGCATGGTACATTATCAATGAGATGCACTGCAAGACAACCAACTGGGATGTCCTTAAGGATAGGTTTGTGCACACCTCCTTTTCTTCGCAGAACCTGGGATTAATTGAGCCACTATAAGTAGTTCACATGGTTGTGTTTGAGCACACTACAATCTTAAAGGAGCTCATAAAAGACATGTTTGAGGAAAAGGGGTTGGTACTCCCAATTTTTTTTAAGGATCAAACACTCAATAGTGACTTGAGTGAAGAAGAGGATGAGACCTAGAAGGCACACAACTAGACAAACCTAGTAGGCAAAAGGAAGCTTATGTGCCAAGTAGAGGATACCTTCCCCAATGAAAAAGACCCTACTCATCTTCCCATAGAAATAATTGAGGGAAATAAGTATATCAAGGACTTATATCAAGAGAGGAATGATCCCTACCATGCACTGCTCAAAACTACCAAGGTATAAATTAGCTCAGAAGGAGAACCAAATATCACTACTCTGGGTGCATATTGTCTGACATGGAGCTAACACGAATGATGGATATCTTGAAAGAGTTCCAAGATTTGTTCCCTCAAAATTATTGAGACATGAAGGGAACCCACCCATACCTTAAGAAAATGAGTATAAATCTAGTCGATGGTGTAAGACCTGTCAATAAGCACCCTTATAGAATGAACCCCAATCTCTGCATTGAGGTTAAAATAGAGATTGATGGAATGTTGGCTGCAGGTGTCATCTACTCTATGAAAGAATCTAAATGGGTGAGCCCAATGGTTATTATCATTAAGAAGGATGGACACATCTGTATTTGTGTTGATTATAGACTGTTGAACGTTGCTTGCATCATTGACCCCTACCTGACTCCATTCACCGACAAAGTCTTGGATGGCATTGCAGGGTATGAAATATACACTTTCACTGATGGGTTCTCAGGATACCATCAAGTCCAGATTGAGGAGGAGGATAAGCCCAAAACAACCCTTGTGACAGAATGGGGTTGTTTTGCATACAAATTAATGCCCTTTAGACTCAAGAATGTGCCATCCATGTTCTCCATAGTGGTTATCACTGCATTTAAGGACTTCATTCATAAGTTCCTCCAAGTGTATTTAGACAACTAGACTGTGTATGGGCTAGTGAAGGACCATTATGACAACTTGTGCCTCATGTTTGAGAGGTGCAAACAATTACAAATATCCTTGAACCTCAAGAAGTGCATCTACTCATTGATCCCACCAAGATTGCAATTATTATACAGTGTTATACCCCTTCCACAAAGAAATATGTTCATGCCTTTCTTGTCCATTATGTCTACTATAGAAAGTTCATAAGGAGATATGCAAAGATTGCATCACCTCTAAAGGATCTCTTATTCAAGATGGCCCATTATATTGGGGTGTAGTATAAGAGGATGCCTTTGACACTCTGAAGGTCAAATTGGCTAGCGTGCCTATTTTGTACTTTCCTGATTGGATGAATCCATTCATGTCCATGTCAATGCATCTGGGTCTATAATTGACACCATTCTAGTGCACCCAGTGAAGTCAAAATGGATCATCCCATCTCCTTTACAAGTAGGAAAGTGACCCAAGAAGAGCAAAACTATACAACAATCGAGCGTGAGGTGCTCACCATGGTCTACACTCTACAAAAATTTAGGCAATACTTATTGGCAACTCCATTCATCTTCTTCATTGATCATGAGGTGCTTAATTACCTTGTGAGTAAACCCATTTTCCACAGGTGAATTTGTAGATGGATAGTTATATTATAAGAATTTTAGTTTTCAATTATTGTGAAGCCTAAAAAATAGAACTCAAACCCAGATCATTTATCTCGCATCAACTCTGGTGATGCAACAATGCATATTGAGGATGACATGCTGGACACATAACTGTACAAAGTCCATCATGTCCCCGAGGAATTGGCAGCGATTGCCACTTTTCTAACATCTAGGTGTGTACCCCAGACTATGACAACCAAAGAAAAGAAACAACTCACAGTTTGTGCTGCCCCCTTTCATCTCATTAGCGGGGAACTATATAAATTGAGCTGAGATGAAGTCCTAGGCCAATGTGTTTTAGAACACAAAATAGACTATGTCTTACAAGAGGTGCATGAGGGGATATTAGGAGGCCATTAAACTAGAGATGAAATTGTGTGCAAAGTTATATAATTAGGCATGTGGTGGCCAAGTCTGTTCTAGGATGAAAAATATTGTGCCAAGGCATGTGACATCTACTAGTGCATAGGAAATCCCAACTGTCAGGATGAGATGCCTCTCATTCCCATCCTTTCCTAAGCTCCATTTGAAAAATGGTTCATTTAATTTGTTGGGCTGATCACTCCCATAAAAAGGTGCACAAGCATAAGATCATTCTAGCAACCACAAACTATTTCACCAAGTGGGCTGAGGTAGCACCAACCAAAAACTGCACAACTACCACTGCCACACGATTTATTTGGGAAAACATCATAAGTCACTATGGGTGCCCACTCAGTTTGACTATCAATAGAGGCACGCACTCATAAATGAAATTGTGCACATTCTACTGATTGAATACATGGTGGCACACCATGAGACAACCCCTTATCATCCCTAATCAAATGGCACAACTGAGACATTCAATAAGATACTAGGGATGTGCCTCACTAAGATATATGACGTTTATCACAAAGAACGAGATGATCATGTGTCAGTAGTACTATGGGCATATTGCATGACTTATAAGCACCTAAATAAGGCTACACCATTCCAACTAGTTTTTGGTGTAGAGGCCATTTTACCCATGGAGTTCATAGTGCCCTCATTGTGCATTACACGCATTGGTCATTTGGATTACCAAGAGTCCTTGAGTACACGACTGAGAGACTTGGAGCACTTGGATGAGATGCTCACCCAAACAAGATGGATCTAGAATATATAGAAGGCACACCAAAAGTTGTGGCATGATAGACATATTAAGCACAAGGTAATTATTGAAGCAACATTGGTCTTAATCTATGACTCTAAGTACCTCAAGCACCTAGGCAAGCTGTAAATTAGGTGGAGGGCCCTTATGTCATCCACAACATATTGGAGATAGGCACATGCAAGATGCATATATTGTCAGGTGAAATGCTCCCTGGGCATTTCAATGGAAACTGACTAAAGCCATATAGGCAATAGAATGGTGCTTGTTCCATCAAACACCAACTTCCCAGTCATAAGTTGGTTGTGTTGTGTTGACCAAAATAAAGTTTGATGTAAGCCAAACATTTCCTTATGTTTATGTTGTTTTGTGTTGTGTTGGTGATGAGTTAATAAGCGAGGCACTTTCATGCCCACAGGAGAACTATTCTGGCACTTCTATGCATAACTCTAGTCGAGTGAGTCAAGCATGGGTGCTTTCTAAGCACCTGAGGATAAACACCTGAGTTTCTAGGCATGTGGAGTTTACTAAACTTGGAAAACTATGAGTACCAAGTAAACAAAGGGAGGCACATAAAATACTAGTGCATAAGAAATAAAATGGAGGTGCATAAGATGCTCATGCACAAAAGATCAAGAGAGGAAAAAGAAGCACTAGAGGACCAACACATAGGATTTGTAAAGGGTAACGCAAGCCAAAGCAAGAGATGAAAGTGCAAGAAATTGACCAAGGAATGGAAGTGCACTTGAAAGGAATCATAATAGAAAATGGAGATGTAATCGAGGAGGTTGAATCACGTGCATGTGAAGCATTGTGCCTAGGTTTCCATAAGAAGGGTGAAGGTCACGTCAAGGTGAACAAATTGTAGGAGGAAAATCATCAAGAAAAATTGGTATCCACCCAATGGTAGGCAGGAAGTGATTGTTTAAAAACACCTATCACTTCATTGAAAACATTATTAAGAGAATTTAATTTGGTGACGACAGAGGCAAAAAGATCTGCAATAAATGTGAATGTGGTGGTGGATTTTCATGGATTCATGAGTTTTAATGAATTTTAAGAAATCCATGCACCGCCACACCATTACTTACCTATAATAAAGAGGGTAGATGAAGTTAAGGTATAAAGAGGCTGACGATGCACAAGTTTAGGTTATAAACCTTAAGTGAATTTAAACCCAAAACACAGAGCAAAACCAAAGCTGAATCAGAGCCAAAGTGAGAAAACGCTACCACAGTGAAACCCTGAGCACCCACAACCAACAAATGAAAATGAGTGAATAGGGAATGAGATTGCATTTCATTTGAGATTGAAATAGAGGCATGTGAAGAGAGAATTACTAGATAACTAGGTAGGATAAATTCTGAGTGATGTTCAAGCCACCATTAATGACAAACGATGCTTGAGATCCAAAGCAACAGTTGTAGACCTCACAACTATGGGGAAGTGCCAAGAAACATTACAGGATTTGGCAAGATCAACAAACCACACTTCAACACTAATCAGTTTAGAATGGGAAAGAAATAAATGGGCTCTGGTCTATTGCAAGCACAAAAAGATGCCAAGAGGGTACATATGATAGAAGAGACAACCATTGCAAAAAAGAAGGCAGTATTTTGCACTTTCCCCCAAAATATCCTACAGAGAAATGTAGTTTCCCCCTGAGGTCTTAGTAGGGGATACTTGGGTGTATTTTGCTCACACATGTAGGTTGAAAGAATAAAACCACCACATGATGAACAATGCACAAAATCTCAACCAAAATTGGGTGGTTGACATGGGAGCCAAGATAAAGGTAGGTGTGGTGTTGTTTGACATCTCCATTCGAGATAGGCTTGAGACCATTGATACAACCCAACTATATGAGTTACCATGTTTTGGTAATCTAGAATAACTCATGTAGTTCCTCCTCTTGTGCATCTATGGAGACCAATTCTAATTCATAGGGAGGTGCATGTAGATATTAGATCATCTCATCAACAGAATCATCGGGCTCCCAGACTCAGGTGTAGACATCTTCTTGATGATGAAGAATGATGTAGAAGGAAATAGGGTTGTGAAAATCCTTGGTTATTACAAGGGAGGATTCACATTACTAATAAAAGACATAAAGAACCCTATCATAAGGGCCATGATGTGCCTTGTAAGTTCCAAGTTATGCTCCAACAAACTATGAATGGACATCAACAAGGCCTACTTGTGCATCACCCGTCACATGGTGCAAGGGGTTAAATTTAACATTTCCAAATTCATTGCTAAAGAGATGGTGAAGAACAACTGGAGTGTTACAATGTATGAGAGACCTTTAGGTGGGGCTTGATACTAATATTAATTATGATAGAGGAGATCGATGTGCCTTACGGTGATAAAGATAATCTTTGGGTCTTCCTAATGCATAAGGACTCCCCAAGACTGAAATACTAGGAGTTCCCTTTCCCACCCCCCTTCTCCCAAAAATATAATACATGAGTTCTAGGGTGGTATGATCAGTACATTAAGGCATTCAGGATAGAATGATGCATCTTTTAGGAGCTCTCCCAACACATGTTTGGCACAACAACTTTCACCATCATGCAACATTTTTGTGTAGTGCACCTAGTACTCACAGATGGTAACTTATTTGGTTGGTTCAAACTCACACATTTTATGTAAAATATTTGAGGGAAGTGCTAATTAGGATTCCAAATGCACAATAATTGGACATCCCAGTAAAGGCTATGGATCTGGAAAGGAGTAGGTTGAGGTGTCAGTATGTGCACCTGAGAGGGAAAGCCACAAAATATGAGGAGGATGACTCTAACTGTACGAACCTCCATCCCCTTTAAAGAGAAATCATTATAATTTGCATCTTCAATTTGTATTATGAGATGAAGTTGTGAAAGAAGGGTGTAGACCCTGGGAAAGATGATGATCTCCTCCTCCAGATCGATGATGATAGGAAGCCAGTGCCAACAACATAGCAGAAGTCTTCTAAAAAAAGTGGGGAGAGACACTTGAATAAATTCAAGAGCACATCAGGTTGAGGGTCACCTCAGATGAAGAAGCAAATCCTTTAGCTCCAAATAATAAGTACATGACCTTCATGCCAAAAACTAATTCCTCTAGTAATAATTATAAAAATAAGTCTAAGGAACCCATTGCACTCTCGACAATAATCCTAACATAAATGGAAGTGGAAGAGGCCCACGTGTGAGGAAGGGAGGAAGAAATAGAGGAGGAGGTAGAATAAGAAGGAACCAAAGTCTAAATTGTACAAGAAGTGGGAGAGGATCCAAATGCCGAGGAAGTCTAGAAGGCCCTCCAAGATAGCACTACCACCTTGCTTGAAGAGACAAAGAAGCCACCCAACACCTCATCTAAATATCCCTCCACACAACCTCCACAAACTAAGGAGGAAAAGAGAAGGTTGTGGAAGAAAATGGGCCACAATGAGGAATAAATTGAGATGACACTGGTGTTGGAGAAGAAGAGGAAGGCTATGAAGGACATTGACATGACTCAGGTAGATATTGAGAGAATTGAGGCCAAAGAGGATAAGGTCAAGGAAGAGAAGGCAAAGAAAAGGAAGGTGACCAAAGAAGAAAAGGCTAAGAAAGAGAAGAAAACAAAGGAGGTTCCTACAAGCATAGAACCAACTATGGAATCATCATATAAGGTGGCTAACACCCCCACCAACAAAGCATATAAAGTTTCATAACATACATGCCCAAGTAGTGAAGGGGTGCCTGAAGCAAAGGAGGGCGAAGTTGGTGCTAAGAGAATACACCTAGAGGTTAGCATTGAGAAACCCCGGGAAGAAGTGGACAAAGGGGACAAGTATGAAGAACCCTCCAAGAACAAGAAGAAGATGCCTCTGAAGAAAGTGCTGAATAAAGCAGTAGCGATAGTGAGGAAGAAGAGAAAATAGAGATGGCCATCACCAAAGAGAAGCTGTGGAGTTGAGTATAATGGAAGAAGTGTAGAAGGGGTGGATAGAGGATGATTTTTATATGTTTGAATACATGCCCCATGAATTTTCCATAGATAATACATGCAAAAATCTTGCATTTGCATTTGATAACTATATGGATGAACCTCACTTTGAGGCAGCTCAAAAGGTAATATTGGGCACAGACAAACTTGAAGAAGGGCATGACTCCCTTATCATAAATTCCCATGCCATGAACACAGTCAAGTTTGTGAATGCACTCATCTAAATGGCCATTGAAGTCATGTGCAAGAGCATCATCAATGATGGCAGAGCAAAGAAATGGAAAAAATTTGTAAGGATGACGAAGATGAAGCACATGCCATGAAGTTTCAGCTACAGTAGCTATGTGAGTGCACAGAGATATCCGAGCCATCCCTTTTAGTTGGCATTGATACATTGAACCTATCAAAGGTTGACAAAGTATGTGTGTTAGTGGAACAAATGCTCCCAAGGATGAAACAAGAGCCGACATAGGAAGAAGAAGAAGACCCATGCACCGTGTTGAAAAAAGAGCTAGCTACAAAGCTTGAAGAGGTAGAGGACCTCTTTTCAAAGCTACAAGAAGGTACAGACGTAGCTGATGCCATCTTCATGAACTTATCTAACCAATCATAATTTATAGATGTGTGCCTCAAGCAGACAAAGGGGGAAAAAGAAGCTAATGATGTAGGTATACTCTAAGAGTAGGATGGAACACATGTAAATAATGGGAAGGGTCAATGCATCGAACACACAAATAAATCACCAGGAATAAAACCTAGAAGTGCTCTTCCATTTCTTGCAAACTAAGGCCTACAAACAAGGAATAATCCTTGATAGAGGAGTGACAAAAACTAAGAAAAATCTTGAGGCCTTTAGAAAAGGGCTGAAGAAGACAGATGTGCTCGCTCTTAGCTCCAAATCCATGGAAATAATAAACAACAATGAGAAAATCAAGCTTGATATCAAGGGATTTGAGGAATTCAATGCTGAACTTAAGGATAACATGCTCGAATTCTACATGTCAAAGGATTTGACAGCCTAGTTCGAGGATAGACTAGCAATTTTGTATGGGGTAATGTTAGGCCCCGATTTCATTAAGTATGGAACTTTCACCAACTCAATAGACATCTTGGCATGAGGTAATCACTTGGATGATGATTTCTATTTTGGTATATTTTGTACCAACTAGAGAAATCAATGCACACCTTGCACTTGCTGGCAGGCGGCTAGCCAATTCAATGATTTCTTGGGAATCTTCAAGAAGTGGCTACATTTGGCAATTATAACATGAAAGGCACAAGGTAATGGAACAAGTGGAATGATTTCTAAATCTCTAGCTCAAAACTTGACATGTGTAGCTCCACCCTAGAAGAAAGTGCTCTTAGAGCAAATAAATGATAGTTTAAACCAAAGAGCAAGAATAACATGATTTAATGTAGTGAAGCTCTAAAAAATTGATTTTTCATGATGATGACCACCATTAGCATTAGATAGAGCATGGATGCCATTAAGGCTCCAATTTTATCGCTCAAGCTCACCTATGATTCACTGGGCCATTATGACATTTAGGCATATATTCTATTTTTATGTGTTATGGACTATACTTTGTATTTAAACTTTCATTAATGATGAAGGGTGTTGCATCTAATTGAGTTTGATCTAGTTATGTGTCTAGTTAATGTCTTTTAAATGTGCACTAAATGGAATGGTTATAATGGTATAATTTAAATATATGAATGTTATGTGTAAGCAAAGTTCTAGTCTAGGTCATTAATGGCATCCATGTGTTAGTCAATGACATCATCATACTCTATTGAAATAACCCAAGTATAAGAGAGTCATGTGCCCAAGCTTTGGCACCCTTGGTAGGAAGCACCTAGACTAAGTATGAACACTTGATCTAAGGCTTCCCCTTGAATTATCTAGTGCCTATATGACACTAGACTTAGTGAGACAAAGGCTTGCACCCCTGAGACTATGAAACCAACCCGGTATAGGCTTGCACCCTTATGATCGAAACTAGATCCCCAAATAGGCTTGTGCTAATGAATCTACCAAAAACCTATGCTAAAAGGACCAAGTCCTAAAATTGAAATCTTGCACCATGGCATAATTAGCCTAATGCGCACCCCAATTATTTCTCTACTATGCTTCGGGTGAGAATATAAGGCTTGCACTATATGTGAATCGATGCCAACATAATCGAGTGATAACTATTGAGTGCTATGGGAATATACTTTGTTTGTGCCTAGTTGTAATGAGTCCAAAATTGACTCGAACAACTGAATGAGTCCCTAACTTGATGAATTGATGGATTGAAAACCCAACTTTCTACAACATTTCACTTATGATATAAAATCTAAACATAGATGCTTGAAAACTGTGCAACATGGTTCTAGTCAACATCCTCACACCTCTCGACCCCTTTCTCCCCTTTGGGTTAAGATTAATTATCAAAATCCCTAAACATACCCATTTACCCCATTTAGATAAATTAATTAAGTTAATTAATTAAATAATGCCTATTTCTACCTCACCTACCAAAACCAATAGCTAATTGTTCGACACCTCACCTAAGGATCATTTCTACCCTAACATTTAATGCCCTAGCTTCCTAGACTTGATCCTCATGCATCACAATAAACCCATTATTAACCTCAGATGATTTCCCATTATCTCAACCACCAGTCATTAGTGAAATTGGATAATTTTAGCTAATTTTGATTGTTTCCCCATAACCATCGGTGGTCACCCTTGATCAATGATGGTTGAATAGGACCGTCGATGGTTATATAATGTAACCCAAAAGCCTTCCTTTATGTGGTTGAAATGATATTTGTGTGAGGCTCTCTTAATCTTAGGTGAATCAAAGCTACCAGATGAACTACGAACCAAACCAAAGACTTCAGGTGCTTCAACAATTCACCATCAAGAGCCCAAGTATTGTTACTTTATCGACATTGATCCAAGATCTCTTGTAGCTTACCACCCAACTTCAACACTCTTCTATACCAACAAACTTAAAGCTAGATATTTATACTTTCTATTAAGTTTAGTAACTAGTTTTATTAGTGTTATTACTTGTATCCATTTTCATTTCCCTTCATCTCATTTCTTATGTTGGAGTTTTGTAACTCTAGGCACTTCACCTTCTACCTCAAACCACCCATAAACCATTCTTGCTCACCTAACCATCCAACTCCTAAGCTTGATACTTATGAGAGTTCATTTCTTTCTTGTGACCAACATCCAACCTATAAACCACCTTAAGGACCTTTATGCAACTCACCCCAACAACTATCTTTGCCCAAATCAGATCTCACAGCAATCATCGATAGTCATACTCGACCACTGATAGTCACACTCGATTGTCGATAGTCACCTACCAGTCTATACCCAATTCCAATTTTTGAATTTCTATTGCATCATATAGGTTCAACTTATTTTTTGAAACAATTTTGATTAATTTAGCATTAGTCTTTATCAAGTTATTGTTATTTTAAATAAAATCACTTCATTTATCTCTTGCATTTTATTTTAGTACCTTTTGTTATTTCATGCAAGCATTTACTTTCAAATTTTAGAACTTAAGTGTTTTAAAGTGTGGATTGGCAACCTCCAAGGAAGCTTAGTGCTTCTTGGATCTAGCTCACGCTAAGCAATCCACCTAACTATCTCATTAATCAACTATTCTTATAGTTGCTTTCTTATGTGTAGGTCATCCTCCCTAGACAAAGAGAAGTATCTAAAAGCATATGGATTCACATGTGCACAACAAAATCTGGTTCTTCTACCACACCCTTCTTATAGTTTCTTCTTACTTTCCTTAAAAAAATAGTGAAATATTTTGGCATGCCCGGTAGGACCCTTGAGCTTTTTCTTGGGTTCGTAGTTAGGATATTTAATTGCATTAGAGAAATTCATCCATTGAATTATTTTTTGAAATTAAAATGTTCCTTATTTCCTTCTTTTCCAAAAAGTAAGTTTTAGTTTCTTTTGAATTCTTAGAAAAAAATGTAAAAAAGATTGTCATTTTTGCCTCCATTTCTAAAAATCAAAATTATTCATCCTAGGCTTAGGATTTACATCATTATCATATCGCATTTAGTTGCATATTCTTGTATTCATTTGAAAAGACATCAAGTTTTCCTTTGGATAAAATTGATTTGCATCCATGGTTTGCTTGTATTGTTTAGCTCACCTAGCCTAATTAAGTCAATTAAATTAATCGTAGTCTCACTTCTTATCACACACAAAGACAAAATCACATATTCAATCAAACATCAAGACACTGACATAAGGCTCAACTAGGATTTCATCACCTAGCGACAAACCTTTCCATTTGGTTATCCCACTTGGATTTCAGCACCAAGGGAAGAAACCAAGACTCAGTTCACCGGTTGAGTATAATCTATAGTATTTGATATATTTTGGCGGTTAAGCACCCAACACCCTTATCGCTACAGTGTGTGAAGTGAGGGGTTAGGCCCCAATATCAAGCCACATACCAAATACCAACACAAATTTATGAGAGCCTTTAATAACCTGAAACCATCTCTAGACATATTCTTATAGTACCTGCTCTACAAGTCCAAGTTGATACTCATAATTTATTCAAAATTGAGGCATAAACCCAAAGAGAGATAAAAAATATTTTAGGATATAAACATACTCTATTATATACTTGTTTTCCTTGAAATTTTTATTTTGATTGCTTCTCTTTTGAGTTTGTGAGATCGCTTTCATCTTTCTTTCCTTTACTTTGCATGGTTTTGACAAGACAACAAATAAGAAACCAAACAAACAAAAATCCACCTCCCAACCACCCATCTTCCTCTTTTTCATCATCCATGGAGTATGTCTTGGATGTAGAAATGTCTCCCCATCATTCTGGAAGTCCTAGTATAGCTTAAACAATTTCCCAAGGAGATACAATTTTCACCACTCTTTTAGACAATAATCCTATAGCCTTCCAACACTACCTTAATACCATGTCTTACTGTACCCCTACTTCGATTCCATCCATTGAGCAACCCTATGGCCTGCTACCTCAGCTTATGGGTAGCACATCTATTGACACCATTTCCACCCAAACTTTGGTCACCCAAGCATCTTCCTCTACCAACAACCCCTCAAACACCACCATCCAAAACTGATCTGTCCCACTGACCAACACCTAAACACCTTCCACCCCAACCAACAACCCTTCCAATCTTAGAACAACCCAACCTTCGGTAACCTGTACTCCACTTACAATTAGAGTACCTTCCACTAGTGTTTCCAGCCTTCCTCTTGTCATTTCCAACCCACCAACCTCCGCCCCATTCCAAAATTTGGTAGTTTCCATACCCTCTACCTTGCCACCTATTAGCACTAAGGTCACCAACCACCTTCAACCTATCAACCCAACCATTCCTCCAACCCAACCAATGTATATTCCCCAACAAGCGCCCATTACACCAAACCCAAACTATGTTCTAAACCTGTAAGGATACATGCCTCTACCTTCTTCCTAGCCTCTTCTGTCCACTCACTCATACGTGGCATATTCCTAATCACCCATTTCCATGTACCAATACGTGGCATCCTCCAAACATTCTACTAGTTACCTATATGTTGCACCTACCCAACCCCAATAGAATATGCCTTACAACTATGGGGGTGCACCACTGCAAACCAATTTAATCAAGATGTTAATGGATAAGATGACCAACCTAGAGACATCCATTTTTGGTGCACAAAACCTCTTGTCATATGATCAAATTTGCAATGAACTAGTTCATCCATCCATCCCAATATGACCCTACCCTCCTCAATGAAAACTTCCAAAATTTTCCAAATTTCAAAGCAAGGAAGATCCCCAACAACATCTTAGAGTGTTTAGGCATTCTTGTTATTTGATTGCTTATGATGGTGCTCTCTTCCTTCATACATTCTCCATGTCCTTAAGTGGTTCAACATTATATTGATATAGTGATATTACCAAGAACTCCCTCTTCTCTTTTGCCCAATTAGCCCAAATCTTCTTAGATCATTTCTTTATAAATATCTCTATGAAGGTTTCTATCACTAACCTCTACTTCATTAAGCAATTTGAGGATGAGTCAATTTCTAACTTTGTGGCTTGTTGGAGAGGTCTGATTAACCAATTATCCTTCTCTTTGCCCCAATCTGAGTTGATTGAGCTTTTATCTCAAGCTTGTGCCAAGCACATTTCGTCCACCTTACAGGTTCAAACTTTTAGGACCTTTGATGAAGCTTTCACCATGGCATGTAAGTTGGAGCTTAGAGCCATAGACGAGGGAAAGCTTAAGTTGAGAAACAAAAACTCTAGTTTCAAGTAAAATGAAGCTTCTTCCTCCAAAACCAACAATCAAACCCATACCAACACCAAAACCAAGGGAACCAAAAAATGCAATGGTGTTTAAAATAGCTACCCCACCGGTTGTTAACCAACCCAATTCCTCCAATTCTTCCAACCAAAACACCAAAATCCAAAACCACTATAACCAAAAGCAATACACTCTGTTAGGGGAGTCATATGCTTCAATATTGGAAAATTTGTTGAAATTAAACATCATACAACTTCTTCCAATCAAACCCCCATAACAATTCGATTCCTCTCGTGCTATACCAAGTAGGTATAAGTAAAATGAATTGTGTGCCTTCCACCGTGTCATCGGATATGATGTTAGTAGATGTAATACATTAAAAATCATTGTCCAAGGGTTGATTGACAAGGGGTAAATTTCACTAGATAATCCCAATGCACCCTCAAATTAGTCACTTAACATTTTTAGACAACCATTCCCCAACCTTTCACCTTCCACAAACAATAAAAACAACAATGCGAAATCCTCTCACAAGCATGAAGTTCAAACCTTCAATGTTGTTCCTAGTGAACTCATGGTTGAGGAACCCATAACCCAAACCACTTATTCCTCTCCACTTATTGAGGTAGTGGAGCCACTTACCATTCCTTTAGAAGCCAAAACAAAGGAAGCCATTATCATCCCACCTCCACTTATTGAGGTAGTGGAGCCACTTACCATTCCTTTGGAAACCAAAACAAAGGAAGCCATTATCGTCCCACCTCCACTTATTGAGGTAGTGAAAGCCACCATCCCTTCTCCTTTGGAAATCATGACAGAGGAGATAATTGCCACTTCCCTTCCCTTTTCTTCCATGATAGAGCTTTCCACTATTCCTTTGGAAAGTATTCCTAAGGAAGAGGTTGCTTCATCTACCCCTCTCATGAAAGAATAATATTCCAAGACCTTGGAACCTTTGATTGAGGAAAAGGACAAGGAAACCATTCCATTTTTCAACCCCATGGATTATCCTTTGAAAGCAATAACGAAGGAACCAAGCTAATTTATAAGCCATTCTATAGGTTGGTTCAAAACTTGGAGTTCTTATCCAACCCAACATTGACTGGGCCACATTTTGGCACCGTATTGGGCTCCCTTATCCAAGTAAGAATAAGTAATCAACCTCACGCTTGTCTACCAAACCTTTAATTTACATTAGTGAACCTACCATCACCCAACTGAACCAATGGAAGCATCCACCTCCCAAACCATAGATGAGATGTCCAATCCAACTCCACCCAAAGTAACCAAGCTAACTTCCACCATACCAACAAATCCCATCAATAATATACGTGTGTTACCTACTTAGAGCCTTACTCACCCTCCATTAAAAGTAGACCTCACACTAACAAACCCACCAAATAAATAGGAGTCATCTAGGATCCCAAAATCCAAAGCCTTACCTCCCATTTCTACTTTGCCTTCCATCTAAGGACTCAATCCTTATTCCATATTGGGACCTCAACCCTATGCCTTGATTAAGAGTCCAAACATCCCAAATAAATCCCAAACCCAATCTCCGCTTTCAGCTACACCTCCACTCCTAGCTACACCTCCACCTATTTCCACCAAACCATTCACAACCAAACCTTCCACTTCTAAACTATCTACCTCCAAACCTTCCACTTCTAAACTACCTTCCTCCAAACCATTTAACCTCTAAACCATCTACCCCAAAGCCACTAAATCCAAACCATATATCCAAATGCCACCCACCAAGAAAATTCCATCACCCAAAGCTCCTATTACCAAGCCTACTCTTAAGAAGTCTTCTACTCCAAATGTCAAAGCCAAAATGACCGGTCCCTTGCCACCTTTATTAGAATCATATTCTACCATATTGAAAATGTTGCTTCAAGCTTCTTACTTGAATTTTCCTCCTATAAAACCATTTTATCCACTTACTACCAAGCCATCCTGGTTTAATGACAATTTGGTTTGCTCATACCATAGGACACTAGGACATGATATGGAGAACTTCAAAGCTCTCCAAGTCATAGTCCACCAACTATGTGATGAGGATGACTTATTGACATAAGAACCTCCCATGATCCCACCACCAATATAAAAACCATAAGCAACCACCCCAAACCTACCTACCCCCACACTCTTATCTAAGAGTGAGGAGGAAATGAAGTAGTCAATTAGCCCAACTCCTCCCCAAATCCATACTATTCATGTTGTCACTCATCACAAGCCCGAAAAAAGAATAAATGGAAAGCAAATGTGTCCATTATATAGACATACACTTATTACACCACCAACTCACCCAACCAGGCCCAAACATCTTCACCTAAACCCAAGGTTTTAATCCTGGGTGCCTCCCAATCCAACGCCTTTGAGTCAATCCAGAGAGTAGTTCTAAAGCAACTTTACCAAAAATTGGTGAAGATGACCTTATATGAGCTAATAAATACCTCAACCACCATCACCAAATAATGATGGAGGCCTTGTAATCCATAGAGGTTCAACTAGAAGATCCACAACCTCTAATAGCATTTGTTGGAGCCCTTCAACTTTCCACCCTTGTCACCTTCAAAGATTCAGAGATACCTCCTATTCATCCAGATGATCTAAATCCTCCCCTTTTCATTACCACCTACATCAACCAATATATATCAAGAGAGTAATGATTGATGGGGGATCCAACATTAACATTATTTATTCCCATGCATATGGCCAATTAAAATTTCTAGACAACATCATGTTGGAAACTACAACAGTGCTCCGATCCTTTAATGATAAAATGGCTACAACTTTAGGGACAATCATCATCCATATTCATTTAGGACCTCACACTCTTCCAGAACTCTTCTACATGATAAAAGGTGATTTTCAATATAGTATTTTACTAGGACATCTATGGATCCACTCCATGGGATATGGACCCATTGGAATCAACATTCCAATGTCTTTCACTTGGGGAGTACTGCCTCTTGACCTTAAATGCCTTCCCTACTCCCCAAGTGTATGGGAGTCTTGACCAAAACCCTAGTTATGATTCCAATATTAGAACCATTATTCCCTTTGGGCCTCCCTATTGCCAAACTAATCTTGTTTATGGGGGACTTGATAAACCACTTTCTGCCTCCACTACCTCCTCGTCTCCTAAACCATTCACCTCTAATTCATCCTACTTGGATAAACTGAAATTTGACAAGACATACCTCCATAGGTGTGTTTGGAAGGGATTCGTTCTAGGACGCTATGAAAATGGACCATATGAGTTGTTGCCTTGAAAGACCTGAAAAACTCATGAAAAATTTGGTTTTGGTTTCATTCCACCAGAAAAACCAACCAGCCCACCCCGCCTTACCATCATTGAGGAAGAAAGTCCATCCTCACCAACCCATTCCCCATCAAAATCTAAGGATCTCGAAATCATTCCCTCTAACTTTTTTTCATCAACATGATTAGTTTAGGACCCCTAACTTATCAAAAGGATGGGGAAACCATGACCATTCCTTTGATTCATCCTAAGATGGTAGAAAATGACTCTTCTACCATTAATACTATTTAGTGTCAAGATGTTGATTCCCTTCTCACCTATCATGGTGCAAAAGATTCTTCTATTCAAAAATCTCTCCCTCTTGAGACCTGAACCATGTTAAACTAATCCACTATGGATGTCAACTTGGGTACTCAAGATAACCCTCATATTCTCGAGATCGACCAATCCTTATATTTCTTAGAGCATCAAGAATTATCTTCCTTTTTGTAAGACCATAGCATAGCATTCACTTGGTCTTACAGTGACATGCTAGGAATTGATCCCACCATAGTCATCCACAACATCATTACCACCCTCTATGCCAATCCTGTTAGGCATAAGCTTTATAAGATGCACCCTCATATCACCCTTCTTGTCAAAGAAGAGTTCCAACACCTCTTATATGTTAATTTCATCCAACCCATTGACTATCCCTAATGGGTCTTAAATATAATCCTTGTCACCAAAGCAACAAGGGGACTTTGCATTTGCATGGACTTTTGTGATCTTAACCTTGCTTGCCCAAAAGATGATTTCCCTTTGCCAAACATCAACCAGCTTGTTGATCTTACCATTGTCCATGAGATTCTATCTCTTATGGATGAGTTCTTAAGCTACAATCAGATCTTGATTGCCTTTGAAGATTAACATAAAATTGCATTTATCACCCCATGAGGAACCTTCTACTATAGAGTCATGCCTTTTGGTCTGAAGAATGCTGGTGCAACCTACCAATGCACCATGACCTATATCTTTCATGACCTTATTCATAAAATCATCAAAGACTACGTAGATAACCTTCTTGGGAAATCTAAATGTCGTAAAGATCATTTGGAAGTCCTAAAGGTTATCTTCGAGTGTCTTATCCATTTCCATGTCTGGCTTTATTATCTCTCTACATAAAATCAAAGTCGATCCCACTAAATTCAAGGCCATCCTCGACATACCTCCATTGACCAACCTCAAGCAACTCCATAGTCTATAGGGGAAGCTCCAATCCATTCATCCTTTCATCTCTCATCTATCTGATAGGTGTCAACCTTTTCACCACCTTCTTAAAAAAGATGTTTCCTTTAAGTGGGACAAAGACTATCAAAAGGCCTTTGAATCACTTAAATAATATCTTCTTTCTCTACCTCTCTTTGGTCCCCCAAAATAGAACCAACCTTTTTACCTTTACATTTCTACCACTAATCATTCCTTAGGGGCCATGATGGAAATCGATATGATCAACATATAGAATAAGTTGTCTAGTATATAAGTCAAATGCTTATAGAATATGAAACTCAGTACACCCATACCGAGAAATTATGCCTCGCCTTGGTCTTTATGGCTTCCAAAATCTATCATTACCTTCTTATTTACAAAACCTATGTCATAAATAACACTGACCCACTCAAGTATATGCATTCCAACCCATACCAAAATTAGTGTATGGCTAAGTGGCTCATGATTTTAGCTAAGTTTGATCTTGAGTTCCTTCAACATAATTCAATTCAAGGGAAAGTGATTACCAACTAATTGGCCAAAGCACCCTCAGCGGACAATCAACCTTCTCCTTTTGAGTTTCTTGATGAGTCCATCATGACTCTTTCTCAATAGGACATCACTTATCACATGACCATGTTCTTCGATGAATCAAAGTGTCAACATGGTGGGGGTGTTGGTATTTTTCTTATTCCCCTGGTAATTAACCTCTTCTTTTATCCTTTAAGCTTGATTTTGATTGTACCAACAACATGGCTGAATATGAAGCCCTAGTGATAGGTCTCCTAACCGCTTTGGCCCTAGGAGTTAAAATGATCAACATTTTTGGTAACTCCAAACTCATGGTCAATCAAATCAATGGCTCTTATAAATGTAAAAATGATGTTCTACAATAATATAAACAACTAGTGGATGTACTCCTGATGTCATTTGAACATTACCTTATCTAGGTCACCTTGTGTTTCACTAATAAATTTGTCGATACCATGGCCTCTCTTGCCTCCCAAATCCCATCTACGCCTTCCAAATATAAACTCTTTGTCACCATCCACTGTATTTCATGAGCCTTCTTACACCAAATCAAACTTTCCTTCCATTTTTCATCTGGAAGAGGCTCAATCTGACATTTGGTATAAATAAAATTTTGACTATCTAAATCTAGCCATTGTTCCTTTCGATCTCTCTCATAATGGTTGAAGAGCATTTATACAATGTACCTTTCGTTACACCATACTAGGGGTAATTTTTTACAAATGCGACTTTGATAGTATCCTCTTTCCCTACCTACGTAGTCATGAAATCTCTCATGCTATTTGAGAAATGCATGATGAGATTTGTAGGGGACACTATAGTGGTCTAGTTTTCACTAAACGTATCCTTATCTTTGGCTATTATCAACCTAACCTTAACCAATATTGTTGTGATTACGTAAAGAAGTGTGTTAAATGTCAGCATAGGCTAATTTATATCACACACCTATAATAATCTTTAGGTCTTTAAGGATTTCTATCCCTTATTGCACTAGGGATTGGATCTCATTTGTGAAATTAACCCTCATTCTTCATAGTGACATCATTCTATCATCATTTTGACAGAATATTTCACCAAGTGGGTGGAAGCCATTCCCCTTGTTTCAACTAAAGCCAAAAATATTGTCAACTTTATCAACCATCGCATTATCTACCACTTCAGTTTTTCTCATAAAATTATCATTGATAATGGTAAATATTTTAAAAATAAAAAAAGTGCAAGGTCTTTGTGATACATTTGGTATTAAGTTAAGTTTATCATCGCCTTATCATCCACAAGCTAATGGACAAGCTAAAGTTTCTAACAAAACCCATGCTAACAAAAATGATTAATGCATTTGGTCGAGATTGGCATTTACACATTCTCTTTGCCTTATGGGCATATCGTACTAGCATTCGAACCCCTACAAGTGCTACCCCTTTTTTCTTGTCTTGGAGCTGAGGCTATCTTGCCTCTTGAAGTCCAAATTCCCTCTCTTCATGTCTCCCTACAAGATATCATTTCTAAAGATGATTATTGTCAAGAATGTTTAGGCCTGACTTGAGCTACTTGATGAGCATCATTTGGATATGTGTATCCATCTTCGTGTCTATCAAGAATGAATCAAGTGTTCTTATAATAAGCACCTAAAAGAATGGGAATTCAATATCGGAGACCTCATCTAAAAGTAAAATCAGCATGTAACCAATATGGAAAAATTCAAGTAGGGTAAGTTTGCTTTCAATTGGCTTGGACCTTATATCATAATATACAAGTATGGATCATGAGCTTATTGGTTATCATCTCTTAAGGGGAAATCAGAACCTGAACTTCTCAATGCTTCACATATGCATCCTTTATTTTGTTAAGTAAGCTCAAACTCACCTTCTGTCTAACTTAAAATCGTCCCTTGTTTTATGATATTTTCACCTTCATCCCTTCACTTTAAGGGAAATTGATTAAATCATAAAATCATGTACTTATACATCATGGTTTTAGCCTTAGTCCTAAATCTGGGTACCATGGCTCTACCCATGGCATGATTCTCATAGATAATTTTTGTCCCTAATAGGATAAAATCCCATGATCGTTGTCTCTTAAAGTATCCCCTCTCACCTTTCAACCTTCTTGTGTTTTAGTTTTGCCTTCATAAAGGTAAGCCTTTAAGCTTATATAAGCAAGTCTATGTCTACAAGAGAAAAAACAAGATCATATGTCCTATGGGTCATCTCTAGCATTGCAGACTACTCCTTTGAAGGACCGTTGCCACAACAATTCAAAATTGCTTAATATAAGGTAGACTGCTCCCTTGAAGAATAACTATCAAAAAGCCTAAAACAAATCATAAAACTTAGGTCACTCCCTTGAAGGATGGCTAAATCAAATATTTATCAAAGCAAGCAATTTTTTGGAAGCTTCCCGCATTGATCAGCTTCCCCAAAATTTCAAAGCATCAATAAACCCATAGTCAAAAATCAAAACAAAAGAAAAATTTGGAAGCCACAATTGGCTTTCAATAGTAGACTTCCCACATCAATCAGTCTACACCATATATGATATCAAATTATTTATACTAGCTCTTTGGAAACCTATAGAAGGGGAAATCTATCCCCACAAGAAGGTTCCATTATCATCCATCTTCCCCTTCACCCTCCAAGGAATAAGGGATATGGAGCTTACTTCACACTATGTGATCAAGAAACTTTTTAACAAACCAACGAATGTTAATGTGAAGCATATGAAGGGCTTATGTTCACAAGACTGATCTAACTTCCTCTTATTTTGGTCCTTGCCAATGATAGATCATCGTGTCTCCTTCTTATTTCTCATACCTAATTGTTGATAATTTCATTAAGACACTTGTCTTTTGATTGTTTTACCTTTCTTTTCTTTTCTTGCATATAGTTTTATTATCCATACTTAATCTATATGTTAATAATTAATCTTTACATCAATCTTCATCCAACTAAATGAAAATAATTAAAACATTTAACAAATATTATGTGTTTTATTTAGTGATTTTAATTTCTCTTATTTTATTAGGTGTTTTTAATCATGAAAACATTTTAAATAAAATTCACCATCTCATATATCAAAATATCATCTCCTCTATCTAAGCAACAATCACATCCACCACAATTAATAATATTTATTCTATAATAGCCATTTAATCATTTGTTTCATTAAATAAATGAGTCGGCCACACATGTCATCCATAACATATCTATCTAGATGAGAGATAATATGGATTCATTCATAGGCATCATATTAAGCATACATCTACTCATAAGAAAATGCTTGATAAACATCATAACCATGTCAATAGCATCATAAATAACATCGTCATCATCATAAACATAAATTAAATAACGATGACCATAAGAAACATCCATCAATCATAATCACATCACACATCATGATCCAAATAATAAAAATATATATAATAATGCCCATGTTTCTCAAAATGGTATGTACATCACGCTACATCAACTCACAAGCCGGTATCAAAATCACATGCATACAAAAAGAGAGAGTCTCATAGAATCTATGGTGTTGGGAAACTATTGACCCCTAGAGTATGTCCATCTCTCAGAGCTCTCTGTACACCTATAGATACTACCCACTGACTTGGTGTCACATCATTTACTCTCCCTCCCATCACTCCCTCTACAACATACTCACCAAATTAGGGCTCTTTTGGAAGGTGAATAAAGACCAGTCCCTCATAATACCTAAGCTCCTCAACCATGGTCACATATCTAGTCATGGAGATAGTTTGAGATGGACATGATGGTGCCCACCCTCCTACCTATCTTAGGGCATCTCTCTCATTTGATATCAGTGTAACCTAACCCCATGCTTGGTCTCTCTCCTGAGTAAGAGTAGTAACTTGTCCATAGAGAGTATCCCTCTCCTGTGTCATGCCTACCAAGGCTACCTGTACTACAGCCAATGCCACTCTCACTTGATCCCTCTCTGTGATTAGTTCATGCCTATTTGGGGCATCCATGACCATCTAGTCCCCATCTCCCTCTACCATCTCTATATCAATAGTCACCTGATGTCCACCTCCAATTGGTCCCTGTCCACCATCTCCTCCAAACCTTACAGTTATGTAACATCCCTAGAACCATACATTATACTCCTGAGTGACACCCACATCATCGTTATATGTGGCCATTGGTAACTCCTTGTGATCAATCTCCACCTCAACCAACTATGGAGGAGGCAGTGGCGCCTTTGCATCCTCTCTCCTGTATCTGGGGAAGGCCCTTGGCACACCTTGAACCATCCCAAACTATCTCCTAACCCTGTCAAATGGATCAACTCAACCTCTTACTGATGCTTCCCACAAATCTAGTTATATTTCTTCAGTGAAAATGTATGCCTGGCATAGCCTGCCCATATAGGGAATGTTGTGTAAGGTCTCCAAATGACCTCCCTATCAACTAAAGCATCCAACCTATCTTTGAACCAATCCAAATTCCATATCTCAGCTCCTACTATTGTAAGTGCATAGTCATCTCCCCGTCTCATAAAACCAATTCTGAAGCCTCACTAATCCCAAGTCTATCACGGTCAGTCACCCAACTCACAAGCACACTTCAAAAATTGCTATCATTTTCACTCATGATAATGGACAATTGACAGTCAAAATTATAAAAAAGAGAAAATTGAATGCATTTTGACCCTTTTATGATCGTGGGCCCTTTTTAGGGTTCTAGGTAACCATCAACAGTCACCTATTGACCACCATTGATCAACTTCAGATGCCATCAGTTGACCTTGCTAGAGTTTTCATACCCTATCCTTCCCTTTTTTTCCACTAGGACCCCTTGTCCACCTTTACGCACACCTAATATCCAATTACCCTTTGGTCACCTGGAACCTATTCACGTTGTTACACTCAACTTTGTTTTTGTGACCCTTACCATAATTCATGTTGTTCCACTCAACCTCCACCTTTTTGAATGATGATCTTTTTGATGCCTATGACTATTCCCATTGGCAATTATGACACCTAAAACCTATTCCATTTTTTTAGGCTCACCCACTTTTTAGACCCCTGATAAAATGGTGACCTTTACACGATAACTTGAGTTTATAAGTATACCCATATCCACTATGCCTAAATGTGATGGCCTGGTTCACTTATCACTTGTCTTCCTTGTGTTAACCTAATTGTCCACTTTGTACCATCCTACTCATTTTGCCACTCATATACACTTGTCAAACCACACCTAACTCTATTTTCACCTCATCGTATCTAGGTTTGAGGGGGAGAACCTCCTCCCATACTCAGGGCATCCACCCAACTTGCCATCGCACTTGTTGTTTTTGTTTTGCAGCTTGAGGATGCAAACTATGCAACAAAAAGGGGTAAAATGTAGATGCTCAAAAATTGCATAAAATTGTTCTAGTTGTCATCCATGCACCTCTTAACCCATTTTGCCCCATTGGGTTAAGATTAATTATCAAAATCACTAAACATACCCATTTACCCCCTTTAGCTAAACTAATTAAGTTAATTAATTAAACAATGCATATTTTCACCTCACCTACCCAAACCAATGGCTAGTTATTCGACACCTCACCCAAAGACCATTTCTACCCTAACATTCAATGCCCTAACTTCTTAGACTTGTTCCTCATGCATCCCAATGAACCCATTATTAAAGTTAGACCATTTCCCATTGTCTAAACCACCAATCATTAGTGAAATTGGCTAATTTTAGCCAATTTTGACTGTTTCCCTGTAACCATCGACGATCACCCCTTGACCAACAATGATCGAATATGACCATCGATGGTTACATAATGTAACCCAAAATCCTTCCTTTAGGTGGTTGAAATGATCTTTGTGTGAGGCCCTCTTACTCTCAGGTGACTCAAAGCTACCAGATGAACCAAGAACTAGACTAGAGACATTGGATGCTTCAATAATTCACTAGCAAGAGCCTAAGTACCATTACTTTGCTAACATTTCTCTAGGATCTCTTGCAGCTTACCATTCAACTTTAGCACTCTTATAGACCCACAAAATTAAAACTAAGTATTTTTACTTTTTATTAAGTTTAGTAACTAGTTTTATTAGTCTCATTGTTTGTATCCATTTTCATTTCCCTTTATCTCATTTCCTAGGTTGGAGTTCTACAAATCTAGGCACTTCACCTTCTACCCTAGACCATCCACTAACCATTCTTGCTCACCTGACCATCCAACTCCTAAGCTTGATACTTCTGATAGTTCATTTCTTTCTCGTGACCAACATCCAACCTAGAAACCACCTTAAGGACCTTTCTGCAACTCACCCCAACAATTATCTTTGCCCAAACCAGATCTCACAGTAACTGTCGATAGTTGTACTCAACCACCGATGGTCACTATGTGTTCTATTTTACAACAACAAGCAGATTGCACCTACCAGTTCGTACCCAAATTCCAATTTTTGAATTTTTGTTGCATCACAAATGTTCAAATGATTTTTTGAAATAGATTTGATTAATTTAGCATTAGTCTTCATCAAGTTATTGATATTTTAAGTAAAATCACTTCATTTATCTCTTGCATTTGATTTCGGTACCTTTTTTTATTTCATGCAAGCATTCACTTTCAACTTTCATAACTTAAGTGTTTTAAAGTGTGGATTGATATCCTCCACATAAGCTTAGTGCTTCTTGGATCTAGCTCATACTAGGCAATCCACTTAACTATCTCACTAATCAACCATTCTTATAGTTGCTTTCTTATTTGTAGGTCATCTTTCTTAGACAAAGAGGAGTATCTACAACCATCTGGATTCACATGTGAACAACAAAATCAAGTTCTTCTACCACATCCTTCTTATACTTTCTTCTTATTTTCCTTTAAAAAAATAGTGAAACACTAAAATAGACAACATTGAACATATGTGAAATGAAATATCAAGGAATGAATACACGTGTATGCACTAAACCAAAATTTTCTTTTGGAGACAATGGAGAATGGGGTGATCATGCTCCTTGGAGACATCAATGTAAAACCATCAGTTGATTTGAATATACCCTAACCCTCATTCTGATATGAATAATTTATTAGAAGTTGATTCACACATAACTTCATCCCCACACAACTCACTAGATTTGAGTAAAGGAAACAACTATGGGCTCCAATAAATATGAGAAATGCTTGAGAATCTGTGTAATTTTTTTGAAATATCCTTTTTATAGATGGTTCATATGATTCAATTTGAGTAATTCGTGAGTATAGTTTTTTTATATAATGTGTCACATCTGATTTGCATATGTTTCTATCCAATAACATGGATAATCTAAGTCTAAAGTATCATAATATTTGTGAAAATGTGAACATATTATTCACATATGCCCCCAATATTACAATCATTTCAATCCAAATAATGTAATATGGGTAATAATCTCATAGAATCTACAAACTACAACTCATAATCCTATAATATATTTGAAATATGCCCTACATGTACCCCAATTGTGTCAAACATGTCATAATATGAGTAGGATCTATAATAATATGCGTAACCCTATACCATTTTGAAGTAATATGTGCCTGAAATCTAAATTTTATGTGACTATGGAGGTTTAATCTCTAGAATAAGCCACTGTGTATGCCCCCATTTAGAGGTGAGGAATGTAGCATGTGAAATACTCATCTCAATATAAAAGAGTCAAACACACCATTTTATATAGAAACATATATAAGCAATATAAAGCATGTACTAACATGTGGAGAATGTATCATCATAGTAAAAATATATCATCTAAGTATGTATGAAACATGCATCCTAAATCATACACTTGTCATGTAAAGATAAATATATCAACAAGGAATACAATGAATAGTCAATGAACATCCATAAACTAGGTAATAACTACAACAAGGCACATGATATGTATCATGGCACCACATACAAGAAAAAGAGTGTATGATATGAATCATGACATAACAAGCTTAACATAAAATCCTATATTTATCCATGCATAAAGAATAGAGTCACACACAGTGTTATTGACCATGACAAACACAATAAATCACACACAATAACACTCAATGTCATGTAAGGCAATTAACACACACAATAGATAATCAAATGTGACATAAGTCAAAAGGCCACACACAATGGAAAATAAAGTGTCATACAAGGCTAAGGGCCACACACAACAGATAATAAAAGGTCACATAAGACAAAGTGCCACACATAATGTGTAGGGGGGAATCCAAGAACAAACACACCTGTTCTGATTCCTCTTGTTAGGATCTTGCTCCTCAGAAAGAGCACAATATGATTACCAAATATAAGCAATTAAATATGCGGAAATAACCAGAAACACAAGTAACTAGAATTCACCAATAGCACAGAATATGAGAGACAATACACTATCTTGTATTAACACTTTACAAAAAAGAATACTATAAAGAGCCGCCACACTCTTCCACCTTACAGAGGTTTCCCACACCTCAAGTGTACAGTAATTATTCTTCACAACACTCTCCTACACAAAAAATGGTCCCAACAACCAACTCACACACAGAATTGGTGTTCACCTCTCCAACCAGTCAGTAATAACCCTGCCGGTACACCAAGCACTCTATAGCACTTCAAGTTGATCTCCCATGAACCTGCAACCAGCAATTCAACAGACCAAACTTACATGTAGATCCCCTATGAGCTTGCAACACCCTGCAACTCAATGATCTTACAATTGGAAGGAACTTCCTTTCCTTCCTTTCTATCTCATACATATACAATACATGCCAATGGGTCTATAAATAGATCCCAG
Source organism: Torreya grandis (assembly GCA_037957365.1). Lineage (NCBI taxonomy): Eukaryota > Viridiplantae > Streptophyta > Pinopsida > Cupressales > Taxaceae > Torreya > Torreya grandis. The sequence goes on from JARHVA010000064.1 coordinate 5,125,677, forward strand.
ACTTAAACAATAACTTAGACTCTTAATTTAGACAATTATCCTCACAGCTCAAGACTCTAACTGGTCTTAACATGCAAACTCTTCATTCACTTAACTAACTGTCCATGTAACGAACAGTTCTGGAACACACAGGCGATCGACGCCGGTCCCTGCTTGTCTGGTTCTGCCGACGTTGGCCGACTCTCTGCCGTGGCTGGTGGCCTTCTGCACTAGTCACGACCGACGTCGGTCCTGATGCCGATGCCGGTGCTCCTGGAGCTCAGCAACCTTCTGTTCCTACTATTTGCAAAGAGTTGAAGCTTTTAGCTCCACAACCTAACAATCTCCCACTTGGAGATAAATAGCTGCAACCTGTACTTGTACCTGTACTCTATCTAGTTTGTTCCCTTGGCTTTGTATCCCTCCTCAAGATCACTCTTGAAGACCAACCACCACAAATCCTGTAGTGCAAAACCTGTCAACCAAATTACCTGCCACATCCACATCTACAACCATGTAGATAAGAACTTGACCCTGCATAGCATGTGCACCTGCTGCTGGTCCCACTGAACTGCCCTTCAGTATTACTTTCCCGAATTGACTCCAAACTTGTGACAACTCCCACTGCTTGGGAAAACTCAAGTGTAGTACATACCATGCACTCAACCTCATTATGTGAATCAAGACACCTATTCTGTGAACTATCCAACCATCGGCGTGCTAATCGGTTTCACACAATCATCCTGAAACAAAGTCAACAAGACCTCCATGTCTCTAGAACACACTCATGCTAAAGAATCTTGCTGCTCCTAGATTCTCCATGACACACCCCTGAACTAGCTTTACCTTTAGTTCAACAATACCTGTATATGTAACCCTGCAACAAGCACATCATACAAAAAATAGGATAATGTAGCTAATATTATCCAACCTGGTAAAGAGAAACACAATGATCAAACCTCCATTGCCCTGCAGCTAATACAAGACCATATACCCTGATCTTTCATCTCACGTATCCATTTTCGCTCTTCTTCATCCTGAACATCCATTCGTCTCTCAGTGCTTACTTCTAGCTGGCAACTCTACCCAAAACCCCTGTTTGGTTCTCCTCCAAGGAATCACATCCTCATCCATGCCAAGCTCCCACTGTTTCCTGGATCTACCTGTTTTGCTTCTTTAACAACTTCCTGGTTCTATACCATAAGTGAGCAACAAGTAGTGTAAAGAAGGGAAATGACGAATTTAAGAACTTACTTACGCCTTCAGTCCTCCATATGGGCGCTTGAGACTCCATGACAGTTCGCTGTCCACCCAAAATTCATCTCAGTGACCGATGCCAGTCACATCTCAGTCTGCAGACGACCGATGTTGGTTCCCTGTGACTGCCACCTTGCTGACGTCAGTTTCCCTTGGCCGACACCGATCGTTATCTGCCTCGAGTCACCGACATCGGGTTGAACATAGCCGACATCGGTCTCTGTGTTTTTCTAGCGAGACCTGACTTTTTCTCGTGAGCTCCTTTTGGATCAAACCCTTGTCCAAATCACCCTTGCTCTGCTCAGAATTCCTCTGCACCTTGTGCTGAACTCTGTCCGTCACCTTCTCCTTGAAAACCAAGGCTTTCCTGTTCTTGTCACTAACATCGGATTCCTCAAGAAATGACACCTTCTTCTTCTGCATACAGAAACCACGATCCATGCCTTCCAAATCCGAAAGCATACTCTTTGACTCAAGAACAAGCATCTCCTTCTTATCTATGTGACCAAGCCTATTAAGCCACATCTCCGAATCTACAGCTGAAGTAGATAACCCAGAAAGAGAATCAGTAATACAAGTAGATAGATAAAGGGTACCTACTTTCTTACCTCTAGCTACAACAAGTGTACCCTTGGTAACCTTCCAAGAGTCCACTGTGAGAGTTACTGTGCAACCCTCATCACCCAAACTTCTAACAGAAATCAAATTTCGCTCTAGAACTAGGACATGCATGACCTCCTTTAACACCCATGTGTCACCTGTCTGCAATTTCAGCTTCACTTTTCCTTTGCCAACAATCTGACAAGGCTTACCATCCCCTACACAAATTTCTCTAAAGTCTCCCTAGACATACTCATGAAAAAATTCCCTATGTGGGGATGCATGAAAAGAGGCACCAGAATCTAAAACCCAAGATTCTACTTTATCCGAAGAACATACCAGAGCATCCTGTGCAAGGTAATCCGCAACATCTGCTTCTTCTCCATGTCCTTCATGCTGATCTTTACCTGATCTGCAATCTCTCTTTAAGTGCCCTTGCTTTCCACATTTCCAGCAGGTTATTCTGCCATACCTAGACTTGGATCTATGGCCTATCTTCGACCTTGATCTCCCACGCTCTATCTTCTCTCTTTGCCTTCCTCTGCCTTCAACACTCAAAGCGTCTCCTAATGATTCACCTGTGCTTTTCCTGCGTATCTCTTCATTCAAGATCACACTCACAATATCATTCACTTTTAAGACTTTTGAAGCAGACACAGTGTTAGAAACTGCCATTACCAAACCTTCCCAACTTTCAGGTAATGAACACAAGATTAAGAGAGCTCTAATTTCATCATCAAATACAATATTGACTGAACTTAACTAGTTTACCAAACCATGGAAATCACTAAGATGGCTATGAACAGATCCACCTTCCAACATTTGCAAATTAAATAAATGCTTCATAAGAAATACATTATTAGAAGCTGAGGGTTTTTCATATAAATTTGCCAAAGATTCCATCAACTCCACCGTTGTCTTACACTGTGATAAGCTGGAAATCACTGATGATGCAAGACTCAATCTAATAAATCCCAGAGCCTTCCGATCAACAACCTCCCATTCTTCATCCTTCATATTCGAGGGTTTGCTATTAACCCCACCCAACGATAAGTATAAATCTTTCTGATACAGATAGTCCTCAATCTGCATCCTCCATAATTGGTAGTTCTTGCCATTAAACTTTTCCATTCATAGCTTACTGTCTTCTGCCATTTCTCAACTCCCATTCAAACAGAAACCCTGTGAGTAACTTGTAATCAAAACACACTACCCAAATCTAAAGCAATCTGTTAGTATCCCAACCAAAAGCTCTGATACCAATTGTAGGGGGGGAATCCAAGAACAAACACACCTGTTCTGATTCCTCTTGTTAGGATCTTGCTCCTCAGAAAGAGCACAATATGATTACCAAATATAAGCAATTAAATATGCGGAAATAACCAGAAACACAAGTAACTAGAATTCACCAATAGCACAAAATATGAGAGACAATACACTATCTTGTATTAACACTTTACAGAAAAGAATACTACAAAGAGCCGCCACACTCTTCCACCTTACAGAGGTTTCCCACACCTCAAGTGTACAGTAATTCTTCTTCACAACACTCTCCTACACAAAAAACGGTCCCAATAACCAACTCACACACAGAATTGGTGTTCACCTCTCCAACCAGTCAGTAATAACCCTGCCGGTACACCAAGCACTCTATAGCACTTCAAGTTGATCTCCCATGAACCTGCAACCAGTAATTCAACAGACCAAACTTACATGTAGATCCCCTATGAGCTTGCAACACCCTGCAACTCAATGATCTTACAATTGGAAGGAACTTCCTTTCCTTCCTTTCTATCTCATACATATACAATACATACCAATGGGTCTATAAATAGATCCCAGACTTAAACAATAACTTAGACTCTTAATTTAGACAATTATCCTCGCAGCTCAAGACTCTAACTGGTCTTAACATGCAAACTCTTTGTTCACTTAACTAATTGTCCGTGCAACGAACAGTTCTAGAACACACAGGCGACCGACGCCGGTCCCTGCTTGTTTGGTTCTGCCGACGTCGGCCGACTCTCTGTCGTGGCCGGTGCCTTCTGCACTAGTCACGACCGACGTCAGTCCTGATGCCGATGCCGGTGCTCCTAGATCTCAGCAACCTTCTGTTCCTACTGTTTGCAAAGAGTTGAAGCTTTTAGCTCCACAACCTAACATAATGGATAATTAAATTTCACACACAATGGAAACAAATGTCACACACATAAACAATGGACAATAAAATGTCACACACACAATGGGCAATCAAATGTCACACAAAATCAAAGTTAAATATAAAACAAGAGAAGCTTCACAAAATGTAATAAGTAATCATCACACCATGTAACACACAACATCAATCATGCATAGAAAAAAAAAGACTAGTCTACATAAGTAGTGTATATCCTTATCACATATAACAAAATACAATATTTAGTGAAAGAGAAATCTAAGTAGTATGAGTAAGAGCAAAACATGTATAATTAATGTAAATTAGCTCAATATGAAATATAAATAGTAATATAATGATAATTCTTGTGTAAATTAGCAAGATGTCCCCAATAATAACATGCCCCCGATGTAGGAAGGTAGCTCTCGGGTGTAAGAATGTTCCACATTTGTGTTTCCATGTCATATGTAATTTGTATGTCCTGCATCTCACTTATGTATACCGTGAAATAAATGTGCATACAAAAAATTGGATATATATATATATATATATATGGTAAATCATACAAATTATATATATATATATTTATGGTAAATCATAAAGTTATCATGTAAACAAAAATACATGTCATGCAAAGGTCTTGGTTTTTATTTTTTCAATATTCTATTTTTTTTTGTATTTTTGAGTTTTATAATGCAGGACTCAAAGGTGTAAAATCCTATCTAATGGATGATGGAATATGCATGGAGGATCAATTGATAAGGTTATCAAGTCTAGGTATGGGATGTCATTAGATGTGCTTACGAGATTGACATAGGTGTCATCATAGTGTTCTAAGTCAACCACCTTTACTTTTCCTTTTATGCATTTCTAAATATGATGCATATGCATGACATGTTATTCAAGTGTGTATGATCAGTCATGTGCCGTCTTAGGATATAATTATTTTCTAATTATTCTTGAGGCATGGTATTTTGGGTTATCATTATCCCCATCATGGTGAATCTTGATTATATTTTTTTATTATAAAAAATTGATGTATCTATTTGGTATATCTATGGTAGCTTGTGTTTGTTTTAACCATCACTGTCCAAGTGTATCCCCCCAAGTGGTTATCGATGCACATCACCCATATTATTTTTAAAAACAACCTTTGGTACATAAATAATTGGAAGCATAATATGTCCAATTTATCCTTCATAAGGTATATTGTGTTGTAAGTCATCCATGTCATATCCCAACTTTTTATAAAATATAACACCACATGTACCATGGTAATTTTTCTCATCAATGTGAATGTGTTATTTGTAATCACCCTGTATGTATACTATAATAGTCAATGTGTATTATCTTGGATGATTTAACTCTTTGTGTATTTAATATTTGTATTGGTGCTTATTAGGAGCTAGAATTGATTCTTGCTGAATCTGAGTGACTGTGATAATTCGTTCATTTTTAAACTTCTAAAGCTTTTGTATTAATGTTAATAGGTATATATGTGATGCCCTGTTATTCTGTGATAATTACAAAATAACTTTCCTTCCCGAGTTGAACATCTTCCAGTAGTTCTATGTTGAGTCATGGGTAGAGTCATCAAATGTGTATCAAGTGATATCTATAACATAGTCATCAATATCTTGGGAACTAGTAACCTATAACTTAATAGCTAGTTATGATCTATGGGTTCTATATTGTTTACTGAAGTTGTCATAAATGTTGGGTGTGACTCTATAAAGAATTGTGTAATATGATGTGCTTCATACTCTCAAGTGATACTATATTTTACAAAGAATTGTCTTAGTGGAGCACTTAAAATTGAAGTATGTTGTAGTAAACTTATCTTGTAATAAGTGTTTCCACTGTCATCCTTATGTATGCTTGCAATAAATGTTTTCCATTTATCTAAATTAGTTTTAGTTACCAATTTTCAAATCAAATTAAGAATGAATATCTTTTTTTTCTATTATGCATTACACTTAATAATGCAACACATGGACAACAATATTTAGAGCCAAATACATGGAAAATAGGCCTGCTCTAGCTGGACAACAATATTCATCAAGGAATACAACACATGGACAATAATATTTAGAGCCAAATACATGGAAAATAGGCCTGCTCTAGCTCTCCTAAAATTAGATTCTGGGAGGACATTTGGATTGTCGACCACTCCTTGAATAATATTGAGCCATGGTACCAAATTAGAGATCAAATCCAATTCCACTATGGGGTGATGGTGGATAACTACATACAAATGCAAGATGCTAGAAAAAAGTGGAAACACTTGCAAATTGAAAATATTGATATTGAAAACATAATTATTATCTATGACCTCAATATTCTCTTGCAAATAATATTATCTTTGACATCACAAATTTGAATAAATAAGATGAAATATCATAGAATGCCACTCCCAGTGGTGAATACGAGATTCATTTTGGCTACAATCATATGGTCCCACACACCCAAGAAGCCATCCCTTGGTTGAAAATATGGGACAAAGATCTTATCCCAAAAATAAACATTTTTCTTTGGCTTTTGATTACAAAATAAGATCCTCACTTTAGACAACTTGTCCAAGAGGGGTATGACCATTATCAACATATGTTCTCTCTATGAATTTGACAATCAGAGTGTCTTCCACCTTTTTCAATGCCCTTATGTTTTCAATATATTGGGGCTTTTGTTGTAGAAACTTCAAATCAACTGGACTCATCTAGCTTCTTTAAGTACTTCATAGTTAGCTTGAAACGCCCCATTCTCAAATCAAGAACTCAAAAAACTTTGTACCATCTCTTTCCCTCACCTCCTTTGGGGAGTATGGAAAGAAATAAATGACAAAATATTCAGAGAATTGAAAAATCTTCACAATAGATTTGCCAACAAAATTTTCAATTCTATCACTGAAAATATAAAGTTTATCAAACATGATAAAAAACAACAACTCTCAAGTTAAGAAGAGATTCTGAAAAATTGGCTCATGTCCTTATTTACTCACCCATCCGAGGTAACAATTATTGATCCTAGAAGAAAGGTCTTAAGGATACCCCAAGCCTAGATGGATAAAATTAAATTTTGACAGGACATCGAAAGGAAATCCTGGTATGTCAGGTGGTGGGGGAGTACTGAGAAGTGATAAAGGTTACACTATTTCTACTTATGAGGGATGTATGGGTCATCAAACTAATCATATGATAGAAGCATTGGTCACCCTTTGGGGTATTCAAGCTACGAAGGATCTTGGAATCAATAGGTTTCTAGTGGAGGGAGATTCTCTAAACATAATTAATATTCTAAACATAATCAACAAGGCTAGTTGGACCATTAAAAATATCATAGAGGAAAGCATCATCACAGCTAAGGCTTTTCATGAGATCATTTTCCAACACACGTACATGGAAGGAAATCAACGTGCAGACTTTTTTGAGAGAAACATATATGCTAAAATATAAAAATTCTAAATATATTAAAAATGTATTCCTTTTATGGAAGGATTCACTTTGAATCACTTGCCACTTCGAGGGGGATACCTCCTTTGAGCAATGCTCAATTACAATTCTTCTTGATGCATTACAATGGCCTTTACCACTTTATTTATACTGTCTTAATCTACCCAAATCCTTATTCTTATGCATGTGGTACTAAATCACTATTTATTATTCTATAATTCTACCCCTCTCTAGGTACATTACATTCCATCCCCCTTAAATATGTTTCACCCTCGAAACATGATAATAAATAAGAGGAGGACAAAATGAAGGTCAGACCATACATATAAAAATAAGATGAAGACCAAATAAAGGCACGTCCATATGTCTTTTTTTGCTTCCATTTCTTTTGTTTGTGCTCAAATATGAACTTGTACATTAGTAGGGTGAACATGAGCACTATAACTAAAGGTTGAAGTGCAATTTGAAGCATGACGATCATATTCTCAAAATGAGAGCAAGGGTGCTCAAAATAGTCATCCTTGATAAGCTGATAGAGGATACATGCCATCCCCCTTAGCATTTTTCTCTAAGAGATTTGAAAACTCAATTATTTGCTTGGACTCTATGAATGTCAGCTTGAACTCATCGGGGGCCTACTCGAGCATGATGATTTTCTAAATGGGCTCTTTTAGAACCTACCGAGGTGCATCAAAAAGTGAATCAATGACATCTGTGGAGAGACATTTGATGGCCTCGAGAGGTGGTGTTGTGCTGGAATGCTGGAGTGAAGATGTCTTGGAGAGTTCTTAATTGATACGGTCTTCAGTAAGCTTGGCTAAGCCTCGTGCTTCCATCATGGATTGAGGTTGCCATATCTGAACCTCTTCTTGAAGTTCCTCATTGAGTCCATTAATGAAGCAAGTTATGAGGAAATCCTCAGATAAACCTATAGTGTGATTGACAATGTGCTCTAATGATGTTTGATATTTTCAAACCATGCTAGTTTGATGAAGTATACTCAATGCTCTACATAAATTATAAATATCCATGAAAACTAAAATATGGATTCAAAAATTAAAAACACAGTCTCATTTTTTATTAATTTTTACAAATAATAGAAATCACTTAAACTATGATAACTTCTACAATACTTAATAAATTTTAAAATTTTAAAATGTTCAGGAAAGATAAGATAGAGATGCACAAAACCCAGATAAATTTTGGTTCAATTATTCATTGTTTGTGATCAATTTGAAGAACAGTCAACATTTTTTAAAGCAAAAAATGAAAATCTGCACTTCTTAGACTTGCTCCATGAAGTTGGCCCTGCAACAAGGATCACAATCACAAAAATGGCCTTGGAAAGTGATCTGATACCAAATGAGAGAAACCTATATGCTAAAATATAAAAATACTGAATATATTAACATTGTATTCCTTTTATGAAAGGAATCACTCCGAATCACTTGCCACGTCGAGGGGGCTACCTCCTTTGAGCAATGCTCAATTACAATTATTCTTCTTGATGCATTACAATGGCCTTTTCCACTTTATTTATACTATCTTAATCTACCTAAATCCTTATTCTTATGCATGTGATACTAAACCACTATTCATTATTCTACTATTCTACCCCTCTCTAGGTACATTACATTTTACACCAACAAGGGAGGGGTGGTGATACTTTTCAAGGTGTGGGGAAACAAGAAGGAGCTATCCATTAGTTGCAATGTCATCATTAATAAAGATATGACAAGATTATCACAATAATAATAAAGACTCAGGCCACTCCATAGACTCGACCATGATGACCAAAGCTTATAACAATAATGATTGTAGTGCTCTCACGTGAAAAATTATAAGAAGCATCAAGAAAGAACTCAAGTTTAGAAATAAAATAAATGCAACCTTCCTTATATTGATTGACACAAACATTCTTAGTAGGTCCACTATCCACAATAGAATGGGAAGAGAATTAAACAAAATAGAGCCTCTATTCGCTAAAAATCTAAAACATGATCTCGGGGTGTGGGAGATTCTCAAAACAAGAGACCTGATTAATTTCATCACCAATATTGATGGCTACAATAAACCCCTGTCCAGTAAATTTGTGGAAAATTAGAATGACATAATTTTTTGCATCAACAATGTCACTGTCAAAGTCACAAAATGACTCGTTGCCCAGGTCACCGGTCTTAAAGTGGAAGATGTCAAATTCACTAAATTCAGCAGAAACTACAAGGAAGAAAAAACTAAATTTTTGAAAGATAATGGAGAAATAGCATAATGCATTAGAGGTTTCATTCAGAAGGATCTCCCCAATCCATTTGACAGAGTCACCTAATAAATTATGAGGTACATCACACTTTATGGGAGATACACTCTGGTTCATCATTTTGTTTACCCTTCTTGAATTATTTCCGCCATGCTATTCCTATTAGCTTGCCTTTTTATATTCTTCACTCTCTTTAAAACTCTATTTTTGAAGTCAAAATGTGTAAAAATCAAGAACCCCTTCACCATGCTATCATTTTCCACATCTATAAATTCTTCAACACTTCAAACCCGAACCCTATCACCCTCTCTCTCTGGAAAAAAGAGAAGAAAAAAGCTCTGCAAGCCCTGCCTCCCCCCAAAATAACCTTTAGAAGCTCTACAAAACCCAAGCAGAAGAATCCCATTGCCCAGAGCCCAATCTTCATCGAATCTGACAACAACGATAAAGACCCCTCCTTTCACCCCTATGCTAAGAACAACCCCAAGAAGAAGAAAATTCCTCCCAAGAAATAAGCCACACAAAAATCCCTACATCTGAGCAATAATCCCAAAAAGGAGGATGACAAGACAAATCTAAGCAATAATCCCAAGGAAGAGGCTGAAAAGATTAACTTGGAAGAGGTTATCAGGAGCCTCTATATGCTAAAGGAAAAAGCCAATCAAATAGAAAATCAGGAGAGTTACTGAGGAAGAGAAACATGAAAAAGCTACAGAGGAAGACAAAGGTAAAATCAATCTGCAAAAATAGGACATCACCATTCCCAAATAATTTAAAGAGGCAATGGAGGAGATTAAAGCCTAGAACAGACTCAACAAAATCAAGGATGAAGTGGAACTTCAAAAATCCATTCTTTGTTGGTTCATGGAGGATTACAGGGGATATGAAGAAAAGGTCAACAAATTAAACCAAAATGATGGAATTTACTACACTAAGTCAGATCCCTTGGAGATAAGCATGAAATTTCAGATTATAAAAGATAGAATGTACAATCCGGAATAATCTAATGAAAAATTCAATGAAAATATCAACACCTTAGTGGAGTACAACAAGATCACCGATGAAAAGCCTACAAAGCATGGAAACTCTCAATATGTTATAAAAAAATAAGGTATGTTGAATCCGAAATACCAACTACTAAAAAGAAAATGAAGGCCATAATAAGGGAAAATGATGTCTCCCAATCAAAAGTCTTCAACGAGCTCAAGGAGCTCACTTATAAAAGCAAAACTAAAACTTCATTATATCTATGTATTCTATCATTATCCAGAGTTTTTGGACTTTTTGTTACTTTTGTACTAGTTTTTCATTGCTTAGAAGTTATTTTTGTTATTTTTCTATCTAATAACATATTCTTTATTATATCAGGGCTGTAGACCTAAGCTATTCAATATTGTACAAGGTCGGATTCCTTCTTAAAACTCACTTATACCAATATTAAAACAATACAAGTAATTTCACCTATTTTCATAACTCAACTAACCTTTAAAATCTTCTAGTTTATTAATTTTAACAGTACCTCCACTTCTATTATATTATTAAATATAAAAATAATATTATAAAAAAATCTCCTTTCCATTTCATCCATATAAAAATGAAGGGAATAATATTATAAATAATCTCATTTCTATGAATGAAATAATATTATAAATAATCTTATTTTTATTTTATCTTGAAGATAAATGTTTGCTTTCTTTTTTTAGTAAGGTAGATTTACTCACGTAACTTTAATAATACGATTGGAATGGCCAACATCCAAATAAGACGAGGGAGGTTAGTAAAGAGAATGAAGCTTGCCATCAAATTTGTGTTTACAAGATTATGATCTATTCTATGTGAGTGGTGTTTTTTTGGTTTCCCCAGGTGAAGGGTGCTCTTAGGTGAGCTCTCCTATTTAAAGGGTTAAAGTTAATGGTCCTATGGTTGCTTTATGTTTATTTATTATAAAATATGATTAAATTATTTTTTATTAAAATTTATGGAATATTTATTATTCATGTTAAAATAATATTATAGAGATGGTTATGATGAAAACATATCTAATTAGTATTTATGATTTATAATAACTAAATAGAAAAACTTATTAAATATGGTTATATAAAAACATAATCAAAATAATCTATTACCAAGTCAAGTAAGAATTTAAAACATTGCCGTAGCCCACAAGGCAATATGATGAAATGGGACATTTTAGGTAGAGTTCAAAAAATTGTGAAAGATTCATATAAAATAAATAGTTGTATTATAACATTTGACTAAAATTTCAATGTTAAAATTAAGAGTTTTATGAACACACGGAAATTTATATATAAAAAAATCGATTAAAATTTTAGTGTTCAAAATTATGTTAAAAATTTGAGGTATATATAAATATTGAAATTTAGATGTATGTATATTTGTCAAATTTCAATGTGAGAATATTGAATTTTTGTTTGTATTGTTTTGTTTATTGAGTGTTAATTTTGACATGTTTTCTTTCATTTCGATATATAAAAATTTGATGTTAATTATTATTTTTGGATTTTACATGAGTAATTACCTATGTTTAGTTAAGGGATTGAGATATCTAAATTAGTTAAATAAATTGTAATAATTAACTTACGAATTTGTAAACGAATTTGATTTTGATTAACTTTCTAATAGTAACAATAAATAAGGTTAAATAGAGACTTAGCTAAAAATAGACTGTCGCAGATAATTTGAGTTTTGAAATTGAAGATCTGAGCAATTCTGAGTGTCGCAAACAAGATTCTAATATCTATCTGTTCATTCGATAGTAGCACCCAGTTTGGACAGTAGTGTCATCCGTGTGTAGTGTTTAAGATGTGGCACTAATGTCCTCTTTGTAAGATTGTTTCTATTTTCAGGGAGCACCTACGCCTGTGTTTATGTGTTCTATTTCTTTGAGATTGAACCCTATAACTGTGTATTGTACCTGGAAAGCTTGATTTTGTGTGCAAACCTTAATTCTCTTTGCAAGTGTAATATGAATTGTAGACACCCCATTTTGGCCACATCTGGCTTCCGACCAGACTTCAAAGTGATTTCTACCAAACATTGTAAATTAAGCTTAAGAATCATTGAACGTCCCAATTTCATCTATACATCATTCATCAATGCTTAGAATCATGTTGAGGCATCCCTATTTGGGGTATTAGCCCATAAGTAATAACAACCTCTCATGGATTCATCCTCAGTCACCTTACAACCTAACAACTGGGAGTTTGGCCTATGGACCCATTAAGCAGGACACTTGAACAATTCTTAAAAGAGCTAAAATGCTAATCGAAGTGAAACGTCTCATTAACCCAGATTAAATGCTTAGCTAAATTATCTGTTTATAATTAATGTAATCTAAAAAAGAAAATTCAAAAATTCAAAATATTAAGTTTCTTCATCATTGTCTTCTGTGAGTTGTCAAGCTCTCACAAAATATCGAACAAATATCTAATTTGTGAGCCATGTCTTTTAATTGAAAATCATAATTACATGTATCCTCTTTAACTCAATTGGAGTTAGTCCCAACTCACCAAGAGTTAGTTTGAACTCATTCCATATTTAAATCCTAAACTAACTCATGTAAGAGTTAACTTTGAAGGCCATTAATACAAGGACTTACCTATTGATCAATAAGCTCTTTTGGTGTAAAATTATTATGCTCAAATAGATGCAAGAAGCTTTATTATTGTAATGTTATTATGCCAAAATACCTCCAAGAAGATCTTCTAGTAGTGTTACCATGCCAAATTCATAAACCAAACTAAGCCAACCAGCCAAACCAAGGTGCCAAGGAGAGGTGGAGCAAATGAAGCTTCATTGACAAAGATTTTTTTATGCATATCACTGAGCAAACCACTTCAACAAGCTATTTTAGAGCTACAAGGAAGGTAAAAGGATGTTTTTTTTGTTTTCTAGTTGTGTTTTCATTGTATGCTCGTTACCTATGCTCTCCCTAGTGTTTATGCTAAAGGTGTTAGTGTCTAATGTGTTTATTTTGAGTTTATTTTTTTGACTAACACTATACTAACCTCCCCTTTATAGATTCCTTATTCACCATGATGGGACACCCGATGAGACACACACCCCACAAAGTTTTTTCCATGACATTTTAGGACCTCTTTCTAACAATTTTTATGTCAAAATCCTAACTTACTAGCCAAAAAAGTGAAAAGTTAAAGCGAACAAATGTTTTACAAGAAATCACATATTTGCTTTGTGTAGTTACAATTTTGATCTCTTTAGTCACAGTATTATAATGTGGAGTGGCAATATTTCACTGTAAAATCGTGATATTGTATTTGCACTTTTGCCTTGATAAGTCATGGTATCGCCTTGATAAGTCACGGTATTGCTTGATAAGTCACAGTTTTAACTAATAAGTTGTGTTATTGTTTTTATAGTCACAATTTTGTCCCCAAATCTATGATATTGCCTTCACAATCATGGTATTGCCATTGTAATCTACGATATTGCATTGCATAATCATGATTTTGTGTTAACCCTTTATTTTGCAAGAAATCACGATTTTGCACTGTAGACTTGTGATTTTGAAATGTACAATTGCATTTTTGCACTGTAGAATCACGGTTTTGCACTAACACTTTGTTCTGTAAGAAGTTGTGATTTTTTACTGACTAATTATAGTTTTGCAAGAAAAGTTGTAATATTGCTCTATGTATCTGCAATATTGCACTGTATGAAAAACATAAGAAACCCGAGAATTAAATTTCAAAAGTCATTTGCCCACTTTTTTTAGCTTCTAAGCACAAGGACCCCCTAACATCTTTTGTAGGACCCAAAGACCAAGGAAAGACATTTTTGACACTCTAAGATTCAAACTCACATTTACTTTTGGTGTTTTAAACTCATTTACTTATTTTCATTTTTCAAAGTTCTCAAACAACGTCAAGGGGTTAAACTTCATATCATATTTTGTTTGGTGTTCTAAAAATGAACTCACACTCTAGTTAAATGCTCATAAGAGTTTTTATTTTTGTGATTATTGTGGTGTATTTGCTTCGCAAGCCGAATGTAGTGTGTATGCTCTCCCCCCGTCCCACTTTAGGAAACTTGGGTGATAAAAAATCTTCACTTTTTTCCTTTGTCACTTTTGTCCAAATCATGGAAGGAAAGTCACTAAGGCACTCCCCAAAATCTGAGTGATTTGGGTGATCCTCAAAACAACCATAAAGTCTTACTCAATTTTTATTTAATGTATTTTTGCTTGTTGGTAGGAGTTCATCACCTCCCCATGAGTTCTCTATGGAAGTGTTGACCAGAGAATTCATCTCTCAACATCACTTCAACCCCTTTCCATGTTAGGGGTATACAAATTGAAGTCGACTTATTGGAATGCTTGTTTGAGTGGTTGAACAAGCTCTGTTAGTAAAAGACTGCCTCAAAATGTAGGTTTAACTCAAACATCACACTACACTGAGTAATTGACGGAGGTAGTGGTTGTGAAAAGGACAATCTTTTCACAACAAACTAGTTAATGCGGATTCAAATGATGTGTTACGCCCTAGTGTTAACCACACATATGGGACCATTTAGAACGTACAAAAATTGATAGTTTTTAGACAACTCCACTTGCCATGAATATACTGTCAATGTAAGATAAGTAGCCCAAAGTTCCATGTTGTCGTACGAACTCTTGAGAGAAGAGGAGGCCTAAAAACCTTACTTTTTATGTGCATTTTAATTTTTAGATTAACAACATAATTCACTCTCAAGAGCAAGTATATACACAAAATTTGATAGTACAAAACTACCTTGTCAATTTTTAAGATTGAAACGATACACTTGGGTGTTTTTGTTGTGTTTTCTTTATACTTGCATTATCTTGAGTCAAAATTGTTTGTTTGTCATACCATGTCTGAAACAAGTCATGTTTGCATATCACTCTTTTGTTTGAAGAGGTGTTATGCCATCCTTTTGCCACCACACTTTGCCTTAGTCATTTGTCAAAATATTTGTGTGTGTGTGTGTGTGTGTGTGTCACTTGTTTGAAAGGGGCATTGATATGCTTCCCATTTCATTCCAAGTCTTGTGCCTTAGTTTTTGAAATAAATCATTTGTCATACCTTTAGAGCAAGATAGTGTCGTTACATTTCTCACATTGTTTCAAAGACTTGTTGCCTTGTATCTAATTGCAATTTTGAAACCTCATGTGCCTTTTTAGTCTATGGCTAGTATTGTTATGCCATCCATTTGGGTCTACCTTGATGTCCATTTAAGCACCAATCCTTCCAAATTGAGTTTCAAATTGGTCTTTATAAGCTAAAATTCAAACATTGATTGGTTTATGCCTATGCCTTGCTTAATTTTGGCTTAGGCATTTATCTCTCATTTTTGGATTGTGAAACTTAGACTAATTCCTTACTCATTTTAAAGACTATTTTTGTGCCTAGATTTGGAAAGTGGTATGCCTTCCGTGTGCCTAAGGTCCAATGTCTTTTTCCAAAGGTCAAGCTTATATTTGAATCTGAATGCCTAGTTTGAATCAAAGTGTTTTAATTTGTTAGATTAATTATCTTGCCTTTTAGACCTAGTTTGTGCCAAGTTTAGCTTTTGTGTCGTGTTTCCAAAAGACCTAACAATTCCCTTTTTGCTTCTTAGACCTAATGTGTTTTAAAGTTTATCTTTTGTATCATGTTCCCAAAAGACCTAACACTTTACCTTTTTGCTTCTTAGACCTAGTGTGTTCCAAATCTAGCTCTTGTGTCATGTTTCCAAGAGTCAAAACATCTTTCCTCTTTGTTTTAGACATAGTTATTTTGAGCCTAGCTTTGTGCCTTATTCCCAAAGACCTAACAACCTTTTCTTCATCTTTAGACCTAGATTATAATTGTTTGAAACACTTATTTATCGAGTTTAGCATCCAGAGTTATCCATTCACTTGACCATTTGTGTAAGACATTTGATGTTAGACCTTGAGGACATTTTAAGACCAAGTTTATCATTACCTATTATTGGAGAGACAAATCCATCTCTAGACCGAGTTTTTAGACCAAGTTCAGACCATTTTTATTTTGGACCTTGTTTTGAAGAGTTTTTAAAACTCTAGACTATCTTTAATAATGCTAGTCATTAATTTGGATGTCTCGTTACACTCGTAATGGAGCCATGTACAATCCAAGTTACGATAACGTGGTCACAAATGATAACTTTGTTCAAGACCCCTATGGCAATGATGTATTTTGTGAGATAGATCCCTATCCTCCTTACACTGCTCAATCTGAGGAACAAAGTCAAGATATGTTAGCCCATTATTTGGTTAACACACCTCCATATTCAAAGGAAGACCAAGAGTGAACCGTGTAATATCTTGTTAGTGTATCATTGGTTGTAGAACAAGCTCAACAATAATCGTATTATGTTACTATGCCATTGACGTATAATCCTTATTTGTTTGACTGTCACTTGCTTGAAAACAAGGATGAGGATTTAGTCATAGCCATGGAGGTAGGGGCCAAGTTTCTAGCAGACTTCCCCCATGAAAAATTACCTAGTCTAATTAGAATGTCTTTAAACATACCTTATACCCAAACCATTGAACATGCCTCTATTAGTTATCCTTAAGCACTCGTACTGATGTCATATCAAGACCCAAATATGTTATCCTTAAGCACTCGTACTGATGTCATATCAAGAGCCTCATGGACGACCACTTTATACAAATGCAATAAACATATCAAACCTATTTGAAGCTAGCATGCAATTTTGCCATGGCCATATCAAACATTCCACTCATAGAGCTAGCTCCTTCAATAGGAGTATTAATTGAGTCGGTAGGTCAAGATAATTCAAGTATAGACCCATTTTCACAAAGCACTTCAGTGGGTGACATGTACAATATCCCATCTATTGAAGATGTGACTATGACTTCTATGCAGAACAATTTGTCAAACATGGTGGTTAACATGCAAGTGTCTTCCAATCCAAGTCAAAGTGGTTTAACTACACCAATAAATAATTCACAACAAGTGCCTTTAGTTAATACCACAAGTGGTTCACAACACCAGGGCGTAGGAACTCCTACATCTCAACCACAACAGGCTACTTCTAATCCTCAACCAGTTACTTCTTCAAGCATGCAATGACATGGATTAAGTAATCCAGAACCGACTAGTGCTTTGCCTCAATAAGTGACGAATGTTATCCCACCTTAACAAGTGATGACTAACATTTTATAACATGTGTAGACACCTAAAACTGGCCACCAATAACATCCAATGAGGCTTTTGACTAATTTCTATCAAAAATGCACAATTTGGCCTAAAAATACTAAAACACATTGAATGAGTTTAAACTGTCATATTCAAGTGCCAATTTTGGCTAGAGTATCATTAAATGAGGCAATGCAATTTATGAAGTAACTAACTTTGATTAGATTATTTTGAGTCAAAATGATATTTTTGCACTTGGGTACTTTAGATTGCTCTTTTCCATTAATTTTCATGCACGAGACACATGCCTTTGTTATTTTGTGTCAAAAACATCCTAAATGGGATAATGGATCCAACGCATCTAACATTGCCTCCTGATTCCAATCCAATCAAAATTTGAGCCAATTATATGACATTCTGACTAATTAGTGCACCATTTGCCAAGATTTGCACCAAAATTGATAAATCATGTTTAAGGCTAATCAATATGAATTAACAGCTTAAGTTGGTTTTCCATGAAACTTGTGGAATATTTCTTTTTGGAAATTGATATTGAATAACTACATCATCAAATGACATAATTTCTATGGACTGGCATCCACAAGCCATAAATGCATAAAATATCAAGATTAAGCCCTCACATGCCTCATCAATGCCTCCTATGCCTCATAAATGTCCCTCTTCCTTAATCATGATGAAGGTATTTATAGATTCTATTTGCATAATTAGATTAATTCATGGCCACACATCTTCATCTTGAGATAGATAATTATGATTGATCCTATCCCTTTTGAAAAAATTATAAATATAAGGCCTCACAACTATAATTTTAAGATTGGATAGTGCAAAGTTATAATTCTTAAATCATTCCAAAATCATTACATTTTAGTGTTATAATTCCAAATTGTTGAGCCGAGCCGAGCCAAGCCAAAGCCAAAGGTGCCAAGAGGAGATGAAGGTAGCCACACTCCATTGAAGAAGATCTCTTGAAGCACAAGCTAAGCAAGCCAAAGGAGCCTTTTGGAGCAATCAATGATTGGATAAGAAATTTGTGTTTTGTGTTCATATCTCTCATTTCTTTTCATTTTTAGTTTTGTTTTCAAATAGTTTTTCCTCATTAAGTTCTCTTAGTGACTAGGCCTAGAGATGTTATGCTAGTTAGTGTGTTTCTTTCATTTTATTTTTATTTTGGAACTAACATGATACTAACCATCATCTCTTGAGTGAAATTCCAAGTCTACATAATGGCACGTCTGGTGAGACTATTTTACACCAAACTTGTGCCTTGAAATTTTTGCTAAATTTATTTGTATGTGTGTCATTCGAGTTGAGGAGGGTAGCATTATGCTACCCAAAACATGTCAAACCATTTTGCCTTTGAGTCTTTGAAACATAAAATTGATCACATCATTAAAGCATGCTAATATCGTTATGTTTCTCAATTTGTTTCAAGACTTGTTTACTATTTTATCAAAATCATTGTTCAAAACCAGTCACATATGTCATTTGAACCTTGTTTATACATCGTTATGTTGTTCAATCTTGTCCAAATTTTTTGGCCAAATCTTAGTCTTCAACATTGAGTTTTCAATTAACTTTGTCAAGTTTGAATTCAAACATTGATTGATTTCTATTTAGTCCTCAATTTGTGGGACTTATACACATATCTTTTTCTTTTGGGGTGCATAACTTCGATTAATTAATTACCCAAACTTGATGACTAATTATTGTTTGTTTATCCAGAGCATATCCTCATCATTTTTTGTGCCTTTATTTAGGAGAACACAACCTTTCTTCAAAAATATTTTACCTTGTGCCTTATACCAATTGATCATGTTTACGTTTGATTTCATGTGTCGGGTCTATGTCAAAGTTGTTTCCAAACTTGTTAGATTAAATCAAATCACATCATCTTTATTTCAAGTCTAGCTTTTGATGTCATTTGGCCAAAAGTCCTAGCGTATATATGTTTGAGCCTAGCTTTTGACTCCGTGTTTGGACAAAAGACCTAACAACTCTTTTTCCTTTTCTAGTTTAGACCTTGTTTGGAACACTTTGGCCTAGACCTTTAAAATGTTGGTTTTTATTTAAATGCCTGACCTTTTGTGTGTATGACATTTGACGTTAGACATTTGATGCTAGACTGTTTTATGCCAAATCTTAGCACAAACCATTTTGGAGACATGGCTCCACTTTCAAACCATTTTGGAGACATGGCTCCACTTTCAAACCATTTTGGAGATACAACTCCACCCTTTTGACTAAGTTAGACCAAGTTTGAACCATTTGTCTTTTGGACAGTTTTTCAGAGTTTGCAGAACTCTTAAGACTTTTGTTTTGGATATTTCATCATTTATGCAAATATGTCTAGCTACACTTACAATGGAGTCACATACAATCTAAGTTATGATAGAATGGTCGCACAAAATCCAACTAGAAACCCCTATGGAGATAGATTTTGTAGGGAGTTTTATTATTCTCCTTACAATACTCCATATGGGGAACAAAGTCAAGAACCAACGTGCAATCCAATTCAAAATCTTGATTGAGATGATATATTTTATGACGACTTGGATGTTTTGGCTTATGTGAGTAATCAAGCTCCACCACATCATACCATTTCTATTCCAAGACCACAATATTGCGCCATTTCCATACCAGGACCTAGTCCTTTGGCTTGTGCAAGAAATCAAGCTACATAACACCCTATCCATACTAGTTAAGGGCTTTGTCTTTTAGCTTGTGCGAGCAATTATGCTCCCCAATACCCTACCATTATCCAACTGCAAGCCATTCCTCATCTGGTACCAATCCCAATCACTCCCTCAACAAGGTTAATCATTCAAAGACAAAGTTGTGTTCAAAACTAGTATTTTTCAACTCATTAGAAACTAAGGCCAAGAGAACCAACTGATCCAAGATGTTTTTGTTAAACCAATCATTTGTGATAAGTCAACTTGTGATGAATCTCTCCCCATTATAATCATGTCGTCGAGGAGTCTCACTCTAACGAGCCAGTCTTTGCTGAGTCACTTCTTAATGATTATACTATATGCAATCAAAATTGCATGGAGATGCACGTGAATCTATCCTGGATCAGATAAGATAGATCACACCACTTCTGATTGGGATACACACTTGTTAAGTGGGAGCATGATCAATATGAGGATCCACTAGACTCGATCAGGGGATCACTTGTATCAGCGATTACAACACATCATACTAGGCAAGGTTTCAAAGCCTACAGTCTAACACAATCTCACAACAACCCTAAAAGAGTCATATGGTTTCTATAGTCACTTATGACAATAAACAAGAAAGTAAACTAATCTAATAACAAAAAAATTAAACTAATCTATTTCTCACCAAAGCTTGTGGCACAAAGTAAGAGGTTAGATGCAAAGTAATCAAATACATATATAAGGAACTTCAAATAAATTAAGTATGAGTAACACCCTAATACATAGAATATAAAGAGTAATATTATTTGATCCAACACTTATTCTACTCCTATCTACTAAAAGAGGGAAGAAAAATGTTAGAATATACTTACCTAAATGTGAACCTGATGTGAATCAATTTCACCCTTGGCTAATGGGGTTTCGCAAAAGGTTGTTTTGGTTCGTAAGGATCACTTTGTTAGGCCAAATCATCGAAGACCTATCCACAAGACTAAGATTCTCCAAGAAACCTAAGATAAGACTCCTCAAGTAGAATGGTGGAAGAACAGATTGTGAAGAAGCACAAGTGAATAATAACTCATATTTGCTTCATATGAAAATGATTGAAATGACCTTGTATATATTGGAGTATTTGACCCAAAAATCACTCCAACATGTTGGTTGTGCTGGGTCGATTGGGTCGATCTAATACATTATCGAGCTAATGCTTGAATTTTGTGTTAGGTCGGTTAGATGGAAACTAAGGCCTAAAGAGCTAAAACGACCTTAGACTATGCTAGGTTGACCTAGCTTATTGAACAGGTAAAAAGGGTACTAAGCAAGGGAAAGAAGGATAGAAAGAGAAAAATACTAAAAGAATGTGCAAGGAAAGAGAGAGCTTAGGAAAAAGTTTTAGGCACTGAATGGATAGGGAATAATATGGCAATAAGAGACAACAAACTTACGAAGCACCAAAGGTCTACCCACCCCTTTCTCGGTGCACCCCTTAAGGCATGCACTCAGAGAGATTGAGTCACGATGGGTACCTGTAAAATGTTAAGTGTCAATCGATAAAAGTGTAAAAATATTAAGTGTATACAATAACCACCTTTGGGAAAATCATTACCTCGATCATATGCCTATTTTTAAAGCACCTCCTCTTGATAAACCAGTCTCTATGGAGTTGTCTCTTAACCTATTTACCACCGTTGAGGAGTTTTACTTTGACAAACCCGTCTCTGTGGAACCCACCATGCCATCATAGGCCGTTGTCAAACACCAAACATTGAACATGACATCATTGTAACATAGTACCTATCAGATGAAGAATCAGAATTAGAATCAGGTTCTACTCTTGAATTAACATCATATTTAGCTTCAGAATTAGAATCAACATCAATCTCAACCTTGGATTCAGAGTCCCTTGCATCAAAATCAAATTCACATATAGGATATGTTCATGAATATTACAACATTGGTTATGCATGCCTAGCAAATCAGTACGAATACATTTGTGATATTTTTATAGTTTTTTAAGATTATTACTTCAGCATTAACACAAGTTCTCCTAGTATCTTCTATGAGGATTATGCAACCTCTTCCCAATCCATTATCATTCCACGTACCATTACCACCAACCATCATATCCATATTATTGACATTCTATCTCTCGCAAGTGTCGATTGGGATTGACAAAATCACACCTTGTTGAACTAAATCCATGGCAACATATCAGTTGAAAATTAAGGAGGCCAAGACCAAGATCATGCAAAAGAAAAATACTCTCTTAGTGCAACCTTTTCAGAGTTGCTACGGGGTAATAGAAGTTAGAACTCATCATCTTCTAATGAAACCTTTTTGGAGGTGCTAGGGGACAATCAAAGTCAAAAGCTAATGTTCATTACTGACACCTCTTCGGAGGCACTATGGGATAATCAAGACAACTTCATTGGTGAAAACCTCATCAAGGCACTGATAGGTGAGCACAAAATTTCTTCACTGCTTAATGAAGACATTATTTAAGATCAAATCCAAATAGCTTCCTATCTACAGCCTAATCAAATGGTCGCTACTCTCAGGCCCAAACAATAGAAGAATATGGTGGTCTTATCGAGAGAATATTTAGAAGTATTCGACCTCACCACATCTAGAGTTATGTTGAATCTAGAATCAACAACACTGTGTGTGATTGAACATCTCGATCTTCATTTATTTTTCATCCATTATACATACCATTATCCTCCATCATTACATTTCCCAATCAAACCTACCATCTAACATTTATCCATCTTTACCATCCATGGTCACACTTTTCTTTATAGAGGCTACAACGATACATTGTCTCAAAGTTTGAAGGAAACAACATCAACAACCAATGAAGATCACAACAACATCATTTGCATCCAAATTTGCAATCAATTATTAACAAAGAAGCTATTCAGATGAAGTGTGGGCTAGTAATTAACATGATTGATTATTTTGTTTGTATCATTTGTTGATCAGGATGTGCATTTCCACATCAGTAGGGACAACATAATCATATGCCAAAAACCATCATCCTCAGCCAAACACATGTACCCTATCGTTTTCATTTGCCATTTTCATTTACCATATATTTTTAACCGTTGTTGCATACCCAACTAGTCACCCCATCACTTGGGGGCGACCCTCTTACCATCTTATCCAATCTATCAAACCCATCATTCTTCTAGAGCACAACCATTCTATTATACCATATCATCCCTATCTAGACCAAAACCTATTTTTAGTCATCCTATTGAAACCTATTTTGATCTTGCTTACTTTGGTTCTTTAAATACTTTTTGTGAGGGGATTATGATCAAGTTTAAATAATCAATCAAATTCGTGTTTACAATGACAGTCTATGAAAGTAGTGTGACAGTTTATTTGGCAAAATATCTTTTATTTTTTGTCCTATATCAAGTTTGTGTATGTGATCCTGATTATACCACCTAATGGGCAAATCAGTGTCTCACTAGTCTTGCTACTAATTATAACCATCTATGGGCAAATTAGTATCATTAATCTAATCCATTGTATCCTAGTTATAACCGCCTATGGGCAAATTAGGGGCAACATTAATTTTTCATGCATTATTGCATCACATTGTCATTTTTGTTTCCATTTGACTGGCCATTTGTCGAATTTGAGAACTTGTATGGACCTAGTTGGTTTCTCCTAGCCTTGTGTGGACAGGATTACTGTGACTTGAGGTCATTTCAGAACTATGTTGGTTATGCTCAATTCATGTTAAGGACACCTGAGTCCCTCTTTTCATGCGCTCTCACCATTTTGTGAGTAACCTAAGCCAAACGCTCTCGTTGTTTTGTGAGTAGGTATCTTGTCATTCTCTAACAAGTTAAGATACCTCGAAATTCCAAAAACATTCATAATATTTTAAAATCCAAAATAATTTGTCCTGTCTAAGCCTAGTCGATTATCCACGATCCACCCTATTGGGGCATGATCATTGTTAGGATGCTTTCTTTTGCTTTTATTTGTAAGATTTTTGTTTATTTGTTTTTATGCTTTCTATTTGTTTGTTTATTTGTTTTCTTGCCTATTTGTTTGCTTTCAGTACTATTGCCTCAATTCGATCTATATGTATGCATTGGGTGATTCCTTGCGCACATTATTCTTAAGTCCATTCATATTCATACGTCAACATTGTCATAATGATTTTTATCATTGGTGCGTTGTTTTCAA
Organism: Torreya grandis; assembly: GCA_037957365.1. NCBI lineage: Eukaryota > Viridiplantae > Streptophyta > Pinopsida > Cupressales > Taxaceae > Torreya > Torreya grandis. The sequence continues at coordinate 5,150,429 of JARHVA010000064.1, forward strand.
TTATTTGTTAGATCGGGAGTTAATCCTTATGCATATTTCACGATAGTCTTCACAGTGTTCTCTCATGATGCATATCACCATGTGTTATAGCAAAAATTAGCTTCAGGAGGTTCTACAAACAATGGAGCATCAAAAGTTTCTCCTTGGTACTTTGGTAAATCCTTCCACCCATCTTTGATCGAATTAACCCATTGACCATTCTAGTTGTGTCAATGTTAATAAGGATGAGCATCTCCTCATTGGTAGGTACAATTGAATCTATCACAATGATCAAATCTTATTCTTCTATCCATTTATTTCATCACTTTGTGCATCTTTATATCTCTAGTTATCTTTGGCTTCTTTAATCATTAGACCATCACATCTACATTTACACCTGATCATCTTTAATCTGTATTTCAGGTTATATCCTTAAGTTATGCTTGTCAATCAACCCTAACTGGGGCACAGCCATAGCAATAATCATCTTTATTCCATCCAGGTCATCTTAATGATTATAACCGCCTATAGGTAAATCATTATTTCGACTTTTATTCTTGATTATAATCGCCTTTAGGCAAATAAACATTTTCTCGTTTGGATTAATCTCAACCATGGGTGAATTCCATCTTTCTTCTTGTTTCTTTTCGAGAGACCATCTATCCACATATGTGACAGCCACTCCCTCAAGGGGGTATCATCATAGGCTTTCTAAACACCATTTACATTTTTTTCTTCAATCATCATCTTCTTTTTGGCATATAGGCATTTAATCATTATTTGAGAAGACGTTACTATGCTTATAGCTTGCAACACCTTACCAAACATGGGTAAATTGTAGACACCTAAAACTGACCATCAATAACCTCCAACTAGGCTTTTAACCAATTTCTATCAAAAATGCACAATTTGACTTAAAAACACTAAAACACATTAAATGAGTTTCAATTGTCATATTCAAGTGTCGATTTTGGCTAGAGTATCATTAAATGAGACAATGTAATTTATGAAGCAACTAACTTTGATTAGATCATTTCGAGTCAAAATGACATTTTCGCATCTAGATACTTTGGACTGCTCTTTTCTACCAATTTTCTTGTACAAGACACATGTCCTTGTTATTTTGTGTCGACAACATCCTAAATGGGATAAGGGATCCAATGCATCTAACATCACCTTTCAATTCCAATCTAGTCAAAATTCAAGCCAATAGTACGACATTCTGACAAATTTGATTAATTTGTGTACCAATTGCCAAGATTTGCACCAAAATTGATAAATCATGTTTAAGGTTAATCAATATGAATTAAGAGCTTTAAGTTAATTTTACATGAAACTTGTGGAATATTTTTTTTTGGAAATTGATATTGAATAATTACATCATCAAATGACATTATTTCTATGGGGTGGCATCCACAAGCCATAAATGCATAAAATATCAAGATTAAGCCCTCCCATATCTCATCAATGCCTCTTATGCCTCATAAATGCCATTTCTTCCCAAATCATGATGAAGGTATTTATGGATTCTATTTGCATAATTAGATTAATTCATGGCCACACGTCTTCATCTTGAGATGAGCGGTCATGGTTGATCCAATCCCTTTTGAAAAATCTATAAATACAAGGCCTCACAACCATAATTTTAAGCTTAGATAGTGCAAATTTATAATGCTTAAATCATTCCAAAATCATTGTATTTTAGTGTTATAATGTCAAATTATTGAGCCAAGCCAAGCTAAGCCAAATCCAAAGGTGCCAAGAGGAGATGAAGATAGCCACACTCCATTGAAGATCTCTTGAAGCACAAGTCGAGCAAGCCAAAAAATGAGCCTTTTGGAGCAATCAAGGATTTGGTAAGAAATTTGTGTTTTGTGTTCATATCTCTCATTTCTTTCTATTTTTTAGTTGTGTTTTCAAATGATTTTTCCTTATTAAGCTCCCCCTAGTGATTAGGCCTAAAGATGTTATGCTAGTTAGTGTGTTTCTTTCATTTTATTTTTATTCTGGAACTAACACAATACTAACCATCCTCCCTTAAGTCAAATTCTAAATCTACAATAAGCACAAGATAATATACCACCGTAACAGAGATAGAACACTACGCCACCTCAACAAGTGGAAACAAATATTTCACCTCATTAGATAGTGACAAACGTACCTCAACAATCGCAGACCAGTGTACCTTTATAATTATGAACACTGTCTAATCAAGAATGTGTGTTTATTGGTCAAAGAAAAGTGTCAAACACCCAAAAAGTGTCTAGTTCACAACAGATGTTTGTGCAACCAAGAGGTACCATTGTCCAACAAGTACCAATTAGGCAACAATTGTCTTTTATTCAGCATGTGCCACATATCCAAAGACAGGGCCTTGGTCCATAACAAGTTCTTATCTAGCTAGGTTTGACTAGTCAACAACAAGTCCCTACTCAACCTTAGTAGGCACAATATTTTACCCAAATCCATATCCTTCCATCCTAAACACAATTCCCTCAAAACCCAGGCTATACACCAAATCTGAACCAAAATATAACCCAACAACGTGTGCAATTTCAATCACTGCATCTCAATCCTCATATGCATATTCCTGTTTAGTTTACACATCAAACCAACCTTCCACAAAAAACCATACCTCCATTAGACCTTGGTCAAGGTAATATACCTTTGATTGTCCAACCACCACCTCAGCCAAATGTACCATCCAATTTCTTGGCACCAGAACTGCAACAAATGATGTGATTGTTGCCATTCAAGTAGGGAAGCAGACTAAGAAATTCAAGTTAGATGACATGTGTTCATACCCATTTAATATGGATTATATTCAAATACCATTTACTCCAAGTTATTGACCACCAAATTTTGATAAATACAAGGGTAAAGGAGACCTTAAGGTCCATTTGATAGATTTCTTTGTCGCTTTCCAACCAATGGCTTATAGCAACATTCACCTCCTCCTTTTGTTTCATTGAAGTCTATCAGGCAGGGTTTTGAGTGGTTTCTCAAATTGCCAATACAATTCGTATATGATTTTGATGACCTCGAACAAATTTGTGCAACATTTCTCCTATAATCTTGAACATGAGATTTCATTGATAGATTTGACTCAGGTAAAGCAAAAAGTTGATGAAAGCTTTGCAAGTTATCTATAGAGATGGAGAGCGCTTGCTAGTCACTTCACCCACAACTTACTAGATAAACAATTGGTCACTTTGTTCACTAAAAATTTGCACAATGAGATACCTTATCATCTAGAGCTTCAGTGTGCACATACCTTCAAAGAGATCATCAACAAAGGTTTACAAATTGAAAAATCCCTTATTAACAAAGGGATTATCAAACTAACCTGCTCAAACCAAAACCAAGGCGTAGGCCCAAGTCAAAACCCAAGTCCAAGTGTAAGCATCGACACCAGCCCAATGTAGTTAATATGAGAAATCCAAGCAATACAACTATAATAAGAATGTTGTTGTAAATTGAGTAACTGAGTTGCGTCATGTCCAAACGGTGCAAATACCATCTGCTCAACCCACACTACAAATGTAGCTTACTCCTCATCAACAGCCTATTCAGCAAGCACAACCTATGCAACAACCTCAACTAGCTCCACAAATGTAGAAACCATCACCTTTGCAAACCCCTCCTCCAAGAAGAAGGCCCACTCTTGGGTCTTCAACGACCTTGGTGAACCTATCGAAGTAGTATTTCACAAGCTAGCCGCAGCTAATATGATTAGTTGGCCAATTCTAAAGCACTATCTTGAGGGTATTTTGTATCTAAACTGGTATAGAGAGCATGAATTCTGTGACTACCATTGTGTTCATAGACATAGTCTACATCATTGTGTGCAAGTGAAGCACCTCATATAAAATATGTTGAAAAATGGAGAGATTACATTAGAGAATAGAGCATCTACGTCTAATCAGAAACTTACGTATCTACCAAAACCCTTTTCTGCAGCATAACAACAATAAAAAACAACAATGAAGGCCAAAACAATAACAATATCAATATCAATATCAACAACCATCGTGAAAACATCAAATTCAACAGCAACAACATCAACCGAATGGGAGGAACCAAGGCCAAAATAGTTCCAACAACCAATAGACTTATCGTGCAGTTGCACATGATTACAACAAAGTTGTAGGTCATATTGCGGGAGGTTGTGTTTCAACCATCACCATTAACCTTAGACCAAGTGCCAATAGACCAGGACTGTTGCTAAACAATTCCAATCAATCCACCTATGTCGGTGATCCTTTTTTGACTTGGGATTGCAACCAAGCACAACAACAATCAGGGATTAGTATTTCAGGACCTTGTACCGATAACTCATTATTGCCCTGTGACTACAACCAAGTGCACCGACAATCAAAACTTATCCTATCTGGCCCATCTCCATCATCGTCAAGTTACAACAGTCCTGTATCTAGTCCTGATTATGCAATAACAACTCGACGGTATCAGATTACCATCCTAGGCCCACAACCTCCACCCAACAAACCACTCCAACCCACTATGCTGGATAAAAACAAGCCATTTAACACTGTTAAGGAAAATGCATATGACATTGTTGAACAACTCCAAAAGACGCCCACACAAATCTCCATGGATTTGTTGCATACATCTACTATCCACAAGAACATCCTAAACAAACTCCTAGGCCAATCCCAAGTTCTAAATGATATAACCCCAAACAAATTCCAAACTTTAGTTGGACATCTAACCCTGGCCCAATAGTTGACCTTCAACCAAAGCGATATGTCATCCCTCGGCCCTCTCCATAGCAAGCCCCTATACATTAAAGTTGTCGTAACACGACACAAAGTCAAGCGTGTCCTCATAAACAATGGATCGGGCCTATATATTGTGTCTTTGAAGCTCATCAAGCATTTTGGATAAACAACTGATCTACAACTGAAAATGATTACTATCAAAGCCTATGACAATGACAAACGAGAATCACAAGGCACCATAAGCTTGTCGGTTATTGTTGGGCCCTTGACCCACGATACACTATGCCATGTGTTGGACCTAAATTTATCATATAGTTTGCTCTTAGGTAGACCTTGGATACATGAAATTTGTGTAATCCCTTCGGCATTGCACTAGTGTCTCAAGTTCTTGCACTCAGGCATGGAGGTCACTATCAGTGGAGATTTGCAACCCTATGAATATTGCAAACATTTGGAGGCTGAGTATGAAAGTTATGACTATCACTTTGGCCTAGATCTGGTTCCCAAAAAGGATAAAGACAAGGAAATACTTGTTGAATTATCAGAGGCCAATTGTATAGACCCAAATAGTTTGGACTCATCTTCACATATGCCTCCTCTGGAAATGTCTAATTATTTTACCATCTTGACTAATGGCCTAGGAAAATATTTGACCCATGATTCATTTTACATTGCCAAGCTTCCACAGAACCCCAAGTCCTATGGAAGACCTAAAGCTAGGCAACTTTACATTGAATAACAACGAAAAGGAAAAGGTAAAATTCATAGTCTAGTGCTTGTCATTTTCACACCGATCACTGGCCAAGAAGAGAACCCACATGTCAATAATGAATCTTGGTTGTAAATAGGAAGTTGGCCAATTGCTATAAAAATGTCAAATATCTCATCCCTAACAGGATCATGGAGAAACAAGCCTATGAAGGTGGAGGCCTCAGGCCAAATAAACAAGGTACTCTTGAGCAAATTTCTATAACTCAATAGAAAGGAACTTATGGTTTCAAATTTAAACCGCATGGGGGTGACCCCATGTCTCTTACTCATGTTCAAACGCCAACGTCTAGTGATAATGATGTTGACAGTGAAGCAGAGTCCAATCATAGCGTTTATGAAGACCTTGCCAATACCAACCTAGTTGACCCCCATATAATTTGTACCATTACCCCAGTAATCTGACGTAACCCACTTTCTCTATATCACCCTCAACTTATACCCTGGGACCAATAAGAATCCATAGTGCCTGTAGATGAGTTTGAGAATGATGAGGCCTTTTGCAATTTTCCAACCCTAAGAGACAATGTTCCATTGGGAGACCACAAACAAGGGTTCTCTATCAAACTAAATCCTGCAGCCTATTTTGGAGAGCGGGTGAACACCCTTAGCCAAAAATAAAAAATAAAATATTGAGGTCCTAAAGTGAAAACTTTTTTGGGGCACTTTTGGACCAAGAAAATAGTAAAGAGAAAGGCCAGTCTTTTAGTAAAAACTTGTTTTAGGTGCCATTAGACAGGGGTGTTCACCTTTCCTCGAATGAAGCTTAGGAGACCACCGACGGTGAACTTACTTTTGGGTCCAAGTTCAGTTCAACATAACAACATGCCTTTGATCGAATTGCCCAAAAATTTCCAACAAATGTTTTGTAACTTGGCCATCCCTACCATTGAGAGATTCATATTCATCTTGTTTAGGAGAGCTTGAAGAACTAGTCCAACTAGAGGAGTTTGCAGTTGCAGGCCATTTCACATCATTGCCAACCATTCTCGAAGATTGATCGACTCTCTTAGTAGAAGATACTACGGAAGTCAACATCGAGACTCCAGACGACCCAAAATGGATCAAATTCGGTGCATACCTCACTAAGGAAGAAGTGAAATTTTTACAACCCTTTTGAGAGAATTTGTTGGCATCTTTGCTTGGGCCTATTCAGACATGTCAGGTTTAGACCCCACCTTGATTGTACACCACCTTGTTGTACATCTTGATGCCAAACCTGTAAATAAAAAATTGTGCAAGATGCATCATTGTATTGTTGTACTATAAATAAAGAGTTGGAAATTTTTTTGGAAACGAGATGCATCTGACTGATCGACTATTCAGAGTGGATCTCAAACGTTGTGTCTATCAGTAAGAACTCTGAAGGAATCAGAATCTATTAATTTTAGAGATATCAACAAGCCCTGCCCTAAGGATGGCTTTCCTTTGTCGAATATCGACATGATAGTTGACTCCACAACATGGTGCAAATTTTTTTCACTTATAAATGGATTTTTAAGGTACAATCAGATTATCATCACGCTAGAAGACCAACACAAGGCATCATTCACCACTCCATGAGAAATGTTTTGTTATCAGGTTATGTCATTTGACCTCAAGAATGCTAGGGCCACATACCAAAGAGCCATGACCGTCATATTTCATGATATGATGCATGACATTGTTGAAAACTATGTCAATGACATATTGGGTAAATTAAAAACTCGTGCCAATCATCCAATCACACTACGAAGAATACTTGAGAGGCCTCATGAATATAAGGTCACACTTAATCCCAAGAAGTGTGTCTTTGGTGTCATTTCAGGGAAATTGTTAAGCTTCATCGTCTCTTGTTGAGGCATTGAAGTTGATTCTACCAAGGTACAAGCCATTATCGAGATGTCGCCACCTTCTAATTTGAAGTAGCTCCATAGTTTGCAGGGTAAAATCCAGTCTATCAGACACTTCATTTAACAATTGGTCGACAAATGTCATCTTTTCACTCACTTATTGAAGAAATGTGTCACATTTCATTGGGATGAAGACTATCAGAAAACCTTTCAGCATCTAAAGGAATATCTTGCCAATCCACCTATTTTATTACCGCTAATGCCAAGAAAGCCATTTCTATTATCCATGTCTGCCACATGCAAAGCCCTGGCAACACTTCTAGCTCATCATGATGGCAATGGAAAAGAATATATGTACTAAGTCATACACTGGTCGTATATGAACACAACTATACATCAATAGAAAAAACTTGTTTAGCTATGGTCTTTGCAGCCCAGAAGCTACGGCACTACATGCTTAACAACAAAACCATAGTTATTTTCAAAGTAGATCCGCTCAAATATCTACTATCCAAAACAAATTTACAAGGCCGCATGACTAAAAAGATCATGTCCTTAAGTAAGTTTAAGATATGATACATCAATCAGAAAGCCATAAAGGGACAAGTACTTGCAAATCAACGTGTTGAAGCTCCCCTTGCAGATACTGAACCCCTTACTTTTCAATTCCTAGACATGTCCATCATGACCATCATAGAAACACCACCTGAGGAGTAGCACTGGAAGATGTATTTTGATGGATCATTCACATCACGTGAGGATCTTATCTCTAAATTATTTTGTATCAGCTTTCCTTGTACTAATCACATGGTTGAATACGAAGCACTTGTTGCAAGGCTTCGTAAGCAATATAATGAAATATTCAACATCTTATGATTTATGATGATGCTCAGTTAATCATCAATTAGGTTGCATACCACTTTCAGACCATAGATGATAAGTTGGTGCCATACAAGGCTATGGTTGACATTCTCAAACGACAAATTGTCGATAAACAGTTTGAACACATACCTAGGGTCTGTAACAGGGCAACGGATGTTATGGCCACTATTGGTTCTTTGATCTGTCACATAAACAAGGTGAAAGAATATCAATTGCTCATTGAAAATCTTCTAGCGCCTACTCATGAACCTTCAACTGTCGCAATGATATGTGATATTATTGGTCCTAGCTCTCTATGGTATTCATAACTATTTAACTACCTTCATGACCATATCATGCCACCAAGCCTATCACGTAAACAACAAAAGACCTTTACCCACCAAGCCTCACACTATACCTTACTTGGCCTAACCCTTTACTTTCGTAACTTTGATGGAACTCTATTTCATGGTTTAAATTTGGCAAAAGCAACATTAGCGTTACGAGAAGTTCATGAAAGAGTATTTGGAGCCCACATTAGCATGATCGTCCTAGCCAAAAAGCTCCTACGTACTAGTTACTATTGGCCAATTGTAGAAGCAGATGCAATTGCTTATGTCAAAAGGTGTGACAAGTGTCAAAGCAATGCCAATTTGAGTTATGCCCTCGCCAAAACATTTAAACCGATGCTTATACCATGGTCGTTTGCAACATGGGGACTCAATCTCATTGAGAAGATTAACCCTATCTCATCTAATGGCCATAAACACATCCTTACCGCCACTGAATATTTCACTAAGTGGATTGAAGCTATACACCTCACATGACTGGAAAATAGATTTTCAAAATTTTCTTCAATCATCTCATCTACCGCTATGGTATCTCATCTGACGTTATATATGATAATGGCAAATCATTTAAGAACAAGGATGTCACGTCATTCTTTGTTGAGTACAATATCACCGAACATTTTTTTAACGCATATTACCCACAAGGTAATGGCAAAGCAGATGCATCTAATAAAACCATTATCAACATCCTTAAAAAGATTGTCAATGATGTTGGCCGCGATTGACACCTCCAAATCTTTTGCACCCTCTGGGCATATCAGACTAATTACCGTACTTCAACCGGAGCCACTCCATATTCCCTAGTCTATGGCACTGAGGCCATTCTTCCCATCGAGGTCGAGTTACCTTCCCTTTGTATCTTGCTCAAACACGTCCTTGATGATGTAAATTATAGAGTAGCTCCCCTGCAAGAGCTAAGGTTACTTGATAAAAAATGCATCGTTGTTGTCAACAACCTTCAAGCATATCAAAATAGTGTCTATGGCCAATATAATAGGCGGGTCAAACACAAAGAGTTTGATCTTGGTGATCTTGTGCTCAAATAAAACCAAAAGAACACCACGATCGAGAAGAAGAAGAAAGACAAATTTAAACCCAATTGGATAGACTCATAAGCCATTGTTGCAGCTTATGGCTCTAAAGCATACAAGCTCATTATACCAGATGAAGATGAACTTGATGAGCCAATAAACATCATACACCTCAAGTGTTATTTCGCTTGAGGGACTTAAAGTATTGTCTATGAGGCACATTTACATTATATTATATTGTCATCTTCTTTGTACCATATCGTATATCATTCTACCATACTTTCCCTAAAAATGAAAGTTGTTTTTACCCTCCCTCCGCACCCCTTTGACCTTGGTTCCGTTCTATTGGTTCTTCAGGGACCTTTAATGAAGGGATTCAAATTAAGTCTCAACTGTTGATAAGAACAAAGGCAGTATCTTGGACCAGTAAGACAGTGGTTTGGAAGTTGCATCCTTCATTTGTTATTTTGTTTCATTATGAGTGTTACTGATTATAACCACCTTTGGGCAAATCAGTGTCTCACTCCGTGCTACTAATTCTAATTACCTTTGAGCAAATTAGTATCATTGACCTATGTTGTTCCTTAATTATAATTGTCTATGGGCAAATTATGAACACCTTTACTATGCTTTGCCACATCACCTTGTCATTCCTCTTGCTATATTGTGTCATTTACCTGAATTTGTAAACTTGCTACTACCTAGTCAAATTCCTCTGTTGTGGAACTATAGTGACTTGAGGTCCTAATGGGACTATGTAGGCAGTGTTTGATTCATGTTGAGGTCAGCGTAGTCACCATTTGCCCTACTCTCACCGTTTTGTGAGCAATTTAAAATTTGACCGCTCACACCATTTTACGAGTTGGATTGTTTAGTATCTCGTAATTTTCAATCAAGTTGAGATGCTTCAAACCTCCTAAACATTTGTAAAAGACCTAAAAAATCTTAAAAATCACAAAATCGTGAAAATTGACTTAAAATCTCCCTGCGAGAATACAACCATCAAAATTTTCAAGATGGGGCATCTTGTTTGTTCAGTTTATTTTTAAGACCACTTTGATCTTTTTCCTCCCATTTCTGAGAGAACTACATCAGTCTAAGGTTTGTATGGACTATGTAGACAACACTTGAATACATGGGGTATCTCGAGTTAGCTCGATCGCATTTTCCTTTCTTTTTTGAACCCTTCTTTCCCTTAAGGATTCTGGGACTCCTAACTATTTCACAAGTAACCACTTGTCTTTTAGTTTCCCCATATTTGTAGATCATAACCTACATGCTCTCATCGTTTTGTGAGACCATTCCCATATTCCTCTACACATCAATCACATTTTCTCACATTCATCTTCTTCTATCCCATATTCTGGGAGAACTACATTTGACCTAAAGTTCATATTAGATATTATGCCCATGGAACTGTGTACACAACGTCTACTTGCCTAGTACATCTGGAGCTAGCTCAACTACCCCTTCTTTTTCTTCTATTCCCCCATTTTGTTCGTTTGTTTTGTTCTCTTATAATGTAGAGGCAATGTCTATCCTCTTGTTTGTGTCGTTGCTTCCCTATAGCCTAGGGGCACTCTTCTGTTAATTGTTCTTATGTTGTTCTCCTTGTGTCATTGTTATCTAGTTTTATGGTCACCTTGTCGCCAAGAGTAACACCTCTATTACACATGCATACACAATTTGTTTTAGATTTGCACTAACATTGTAATTAATTATTGTTTGTGCTTTTGTTAATTGTTTTGTTCACTTTTATGTTCCTTGGTGTTTTGTTGTGCATATTGTTTATTGGTGTTTGTTTATTGGTTGTTTGTTTATTTATTTTCATTGTTGTGCTTGGACTTAATATATATGTGTTCATTGGGTGATTCTTTGTGCATTATACTTAACTCCATTCATATTCATACATCAACATTGTCATCATGATTTTTATCATTGGTGTATTGTTTTTTATTGTTTATGAGATGACGTATCAGTCATTATGCATATTTCAGCTAAGTTATCATGGTGTTCTATATAATGGTTCATATCGTCACGTGCTATAATAAAAACTAACGCAAAAAATCTTACAAGCAAGATGCCTTGGTACTTCTTGGTCACCTGACAAAACCTTGATCTACCTTCATCATTACCCAAATACAGAGTAATTAAATCAAGAATGAATTTTCAACCCTCTAGTTAGGATGTACATCTCCATACTAACAGGGGAGCCCAAATTCATCTGTCTCCTTTGTACCATCTTACTCTTCCTTCGTGAGTATGGATTCAGTATGTAAGCCCCCTTTTTCAATTTGTCATATTGTTCCAAACTACCATGTCAATGATTATAACCACATTTGGACAAATCATTGTGTTTCGATTTATCTAGATGTTAATGATTATAACCGTCTTTGAATAAATCATTCTGATTTTGCTCTACAATGGCACATTTTCATTGTGTTAATAATTATAATTGTCTTTGGGCAAATCATTACCTCTATCCACCCAACTTGAACACATTTTCATTTTGCTAATGATTATAACCATTTTTTGACAAATCATTATCTTTTTATTTCGCTATGCCAATGATTATTGGCAAGTAAAAGAGACTTTGATCTATGAATACTTACAAATCAAGAAAATTTCTACAAAAGAGGCACCCGCACACCCAAATGAATTGCTAAAGCCACTGTGGTGTTTCACCACGAATACACATGGGCTCGACAAAGCAATTCATTAATCTGAATACCAAAGTCGAAAATGAATACAAAATATAAGGTTTTGTTGATTAGTACCAAGCCAATTGCTCAAGAGAATAGCTTGTTAATTTGAATGACAAAATTCAAAAATGAATACAAAAGATAGTTTTTCATCGCTAAATACCTAGATGACTCTACCCTTAATCACATTATATGACTTAACATCAAATGGTAATCTTTAATTACTCTTTTAATAATATGGTAAAGGCCATACAACGAATGAGATGTAAGTTAATTGGTTAAGTGGCTTGGTTGTTTCAAGCCCCACCCAAGGTCAGCTCTGAAGAAAGGCATATGAAACAGGGTGTAGCCATTGGTTGTATTCTTGGGACTAGGACTATTAATGGATGTAAGTTATTCTTGACGTTGGTAGTGGCCATTGTTGGTAATAGCTGCTGATATACATCTAGTAATATCTGGGATATAGGGGGTATTCAGGGTATTAATGAATCACATGGGAATCTGGGCCCATGATTGTGTCCTAGAGCGGTCCAAGCTCCAGTGAAAAACTATTACCTAGCAAAAAAATAAATATAATAAGGCCGTACAAAATAAAAGTGGCCTTATTAACATTGCTAATTAAACTTGAGATTAGTAATAATATAATAAGCTTAGAAAAAACACAACATATGAACACTACTAATAATACTCCTGTGAATTATTACTATCATTATGTCGAACACAGGCAAACAAACTTCACCCATCATTTGTATATTTTTGCGATAATTATAATTCATTGCTTGTGGACCTATATATTGCAAAGATATTGCTGTGGAAAAACACACTGTCTGGAATCTGGAACATTCAACATTTCGCTGCTTCTACGGATGGATATCTAATGCTATAAAAAAATGCACTCTCAGCCCTCATAGCATATCCCTTTCATCTTTTACAGTATGTCTAAACTCTAGTCTTATTTCCCAATATTGGATTAGCTTTTCGAGAAAGAATTTAGAAGGAGAAGAGGCAGCATAAATATTGCCACAGAAATGGCCTTTGTCTCTATGGCAAGACAAAGAACACAAGCTATGAATATTAGATGGAGTACTTTTAACCAAAAACACGTTAAATATCAAACCCAGTGGCCTGTGTATGTCTTTTAGTTAAGCGTTTCAAGCCATAAAATATGACAAAACAAATAGATAGTTTAAGTTTATTGAGCACTAATCGCCAATTCCACTTATTGGAGTCATGAGTTCATTGCTAGTGCATTCAGCTTCAAAATTAACTATATAGAATTTGCTATTAAAGTATCCTTGTTCATTAACAAAATTTACTTGTACCCTATTGTATTCCAAACCGTTTAACTTTGGCAATAAGAGCCAATGTTGATTCTCCCCTAAAAGGAAACCTGCAATGCCTGGTAATACCTGAAAAAACTTTCTTTCCTTTCTGACAGTACATCCATATGGGGCCCACCATTGCCTGGCTTTTACTTTTAAAGAAAGAAACAAAATATATGGTCATACAGAAAACAGGAGAAAATCATAAGGCTTCAATAATGTATTGCCTTGAAACTCTCATATTTTCAGACGTTGAACTCATTTGCGTTAAGTATGTAAAAGTTTCTGGTCAAGAACCATGTTGGGTACCTGCAAGTCACAAAGAATTTATTATGGATGTCATTCAACAAGGGATCCAAATCCTTCACCATCAAGAAAGAAACCACTAATGCAGTTGGGGTATACACGGTACCTTTTCTCCAAAAAACACTTTTGTATTGTTTGCAATAGCCTCCATAAACTTCAATTCTAAATACTCTGGAGTCAATAGTAACTTGTTTGCATCAGCTTCATTCTTAAACCTGGCACAAAAATGTGATAAAAAATTATACTCGCGTCGCCTCCTTTTGGACCTAGGCTTCAGAAGATCCAAGAAAGAAACAATCTTATCAGGCAGCTACAGTTGCATACCTGTAAAGATGAGAATCTGCGATACTTTTCTCTCGAGCCAAGTACATGTCATTCTCTATTTTCTGTTGCAATTTGATGCTTTCTTTCTCCATTATCCGCTGTTCCATGAGAATCGTGCTTACATGTGCATCTTTCTCAGCTTCTGTCACAGCCTTCATTTTTTGTGTTTCAGCCTCCTTTTCTGCCACTTTTTGCTTCTCTATTTCTATGAGAAACTATGGCATTTGGGTCAGACAACTCCATTAGGATCAAGCAAAATATGAATCTATTGTCCACATACAAATACCCCCCTCGATCTTTACAATAATGTCCATAGTTAAACAAAAAAATCACAAGACGAGCACAAAAGAAGGGAAATAGACTTGTACGATTAAAAACTACAATGTTGAAATATAAATTCACATGATATTTATCAATTTGATATATGTTCCATAACCAATAACATGTATTATGTCTCTTAAGTAGAGCAGCATACCTCCATAAATTAGCTAAAATATAAACAGCCTACCCATGCTCATATGGGGTCATTTCCAATAAACATGGAAAAATAAAATACAAAAGTTGATTTTGATCATCATAATAAAGCAGTAGGAATGATGCAGGAGCATCCAGGGCAACAAGCATTCTTACATCAACAAAAATATGGATCGGGGTTTGCACATATTTGTGCACTTCTGTGCTTGCTTGTGCAACTTGTTGGCTACATCGACAACATTGTGCATGTCGAAGACGATCAACAACAGCCCAAGGAACATCATCAAAACTCCAGCATATGAATAAAGTCAAATATAGATGCTTTCAGTCATCTCCCAGAGGTCAACTGATCCCTATCTGGGACGGTGACAAAACTGCCACTTAATGCAGGGGGCGGTTTGACCCACAGTGAAGGCCCAAGTAAAGTAACTGCCCAAATTATCATTTTTTTACATATGGACCATTTTTCATGATAGAGAAAGCTTGAAGAGTCACTTCAGCTTGTCAGAACTGTCAGGTGAGACGCGGATCAGTTGAAGAGAGCAGAGACCGGTCAATTAGAGGGGCAACTTCAGTTAGCTCCAACTCCAAAAGAGGCAGAATAAAGTAAGCTCCAGATAGAGAGAGAGAGAGAGAGAAGCAGCAGCAGCATGAGGAGCTTGCTAGGGTGATGTATGTTCAGCATAGAGCGTGTAACCAATCCATAAGAGATTGAGATGTTAGTTGTCTTCTTCCTAATTCAGTGAGGGAAGTGTGTGCAATGAAATCTTTGTAACCTTTGTCATTCATTCAACAAAGAGAGAGTGTTTGGGTTTCCAAGTATGAATCTTGTGTTTGGTTGTGTATCCATTGGTGAGTGTACGCCCTGGCTAGAAAGTTAGGCAGCCATTAATTTGGTCCCCTTATTCTTGTCTACATCAGTCGGTATAAAAGTAACATTGCCTTTGTGGGTTGAGTATGTGAGGCTATAGTTGAGTTAGTTGCAGGTTGTGCAAAAGAAATCTGTATTGTTGAGTAGAAATGACACACAGAGGAATACCTCTTGGAGGAGGAAGGGCACCAGGGGTAGCCGACCTGGCCAAGATGCTGAGAGGTATCCAAGCAAGGATGGATGCAATGGAGCGAGGAACTTCAGCTGCAGGTGTAAGTGATGATGAAGGAAGAACTACAGAAATTCAAGTTGAAAAGTTGGTTGATGAACCATAAGGCATATTTCTAAAAGCCATTGCAAATATGGGTATCAAGCCTCGGTTGGACACCCCTAGTTATGGAGGATGTTTATTCCCTAGGGATCTTATTGACTGGGTCACAAAGTTAGAAAACTATTTTGACTGAGTCAAAGGAAGACCATGAAAGAGTGAAGTTTGCCTACACCAAGTTGAAAGGACATGCGTCCTTGTGGTGGGATAATGTGCAGCTGGAAAGCAAGAGAAGAGGCAAAGACAAAATCAAGACCTGGGAGAGAATGGTTGCAAAGTTGAAAGTAAGTTCTTACCTTTTAATTATCAGCTAGGTTTGTTCAAAAAATAGTAGAGGGAATTGAGTGTAAAGTATCATGTGGAGGAGTTTTACTAGCTTGCAATTAGAGCTGGTCATGTGGAAAATGATCAAGAGAAGATCTAGAGGAAAGTGAATGGTCTTCGTATTTCCATTCAAGATGAGTTTGAAATGTTCGAGCTGAAGTCAACTGAGGAAGCCTATAAATGTGGATTGAAAGCAAAAGAGAAGTTGTCAAGAAGACAACAGAACACATCAAGAGGTAGAGGAAGTTTCTCAAGAGGAAGAGGATAATCAAACACAGGTAGAGGACAACATACTCATGAAGGAGAAGCTAGGATTTCTCAAAATCAGAATCAAACACCAAGAGAAAGAGGGTATTCTTCAAGAGGAAGAGGATACTTTGGTAAAGGAAGAGGTAAAGGATTCATGGGTAAGTGCTTTGAATGTGGAGATGTTGGGCACAGGATTTTTGAAGGTCCTAAAGTATTTCAGAACAGTAGTAGAAGAAATTTATAAGCAAGTAATCACCTTGCACAAGCAAATAAGGAGAGTGTTGCATCCCCAAATCACATGGTGAGGCCCTTATTATGAAGAAAGTGTTGTTTATACCAGCCAAGGAAGAGAATGAACCGGAGCAAAAAACAAAAATCTATTTCAGACCATATGCCAATTTGAAGGTGAGTGTTGTAATGTTGTTGTTGATGGTGGTAGCACAAATAATTTGGTATTTAGTGAGATGGTAGGAAAACCTAAGCTGAAAAGAATAGTGCATCCCAATCTATACAAGGTGTCTTAGTTGCAAAAAAGACATTAGATTTTAGTGAATGAGCAATGTATGGTAGGTTTTCAGATTGGGTCTTACAAAGATGAAGTTTTGATAATGCCAATGTATGTATGTCATCAGTTGTCGGGAAAACCATGGCAGTTTGATAAAAAAACCTAAGCTAAAAAGAATAGTGCATCCCAATATATACAAGGTGTCTTAGTTGCAAAAAGGACATTAGATTTTGGTGAATGAGCAATGTATGGTAGGTTTTTAGATTGGGTCTTACAAAGATGAAGTTTTGATAATGCCAATGTATGTATGTCATCAGTTGTCGGGAAGACCATGGCAGTTTGATAGAAAAGTCATGCATTATGGTAGAGCAAATACCTACACACTTGTGAAGGATGGTAAGAGGTTCACATTGAGCCTATTGAAGGAAAGAGGAGAAGAAATGGACATCAGTCCTAAAGTCTTGTTAGTTTCTCATTAACAGTTTTTGAAGGAGTCAAAGAAGGAGAAGGCGTGATTTGCTTTTATCCCCAAACCAATGCAAGTTGTGATCACAAAAGAGGTGAGGTGAAATTCCACTTTAAGTGCAGAATTTGTTGAATGAATATATTGATATTGTTTCTAAAGATTTGCGGGATGGATTGCTACCTATGAGGAGCATTAGCCATCATATGGATCTAATTTGCCAAACAAAGCAGCATATAGGTTGACACCTATGGAGAATGAGGAAGTGACGAAGCAAGTACAAGAGTTATTGGAGTTGGATTTGATAAAAGAAAATTGAACCCATGTGCAATTCCAACTATATTAGGAGCTAAGTTTGGGAATGACGGATGAGTACGAATTCAAGAACCATTAAGAAAATCACAATCAAATACAAATTTTCATTGCTAAGGATGAATGATTTGATGGATTGTTTAAGTGAAGGTACCTCACAAAAATTGATTTGAGAAGTGGACATCACCAAATTAGAATTAGAGAAGGCGATGAGTAGCAAACCTCATTCAAGACAAAGAATGGATTGAATGAGACACTAGCAATGCTATTTGGATTGTCAAACGCACCTAGCGCATTCATGAGATTCATGAATGAAGTGTTGGAGCCTTACTTTGGTAAGTTTGTCCTCGAGCATTTAGATGACATAATGATTTTTAGTAGTACAAAATAAGAGCATTTGTTGCATAAAAGACAAGTACTACAAAGGTTGGAGGAAAAGTTGTTGGTATGAAGAAAGAGATGGTCTATTAGGGATTTGTAATCTTACATAATGGGTTAAAAATGGACCCCGAAAAGATAAAAGCTATTGTTAAATGGCCATCAGGTAGAAGTATGTTTGAGGCAAGAATCTTTCATGGGTTAGCTATTTTCCATAAAAAATTCATTAGAGACATTGGTGGAATGTGTGCACCCATTATAGAAACAATGAAAGGTGACAGGAAAGATTTTAAGTAGATTGTTGCAATAGATGATAGCTTTCAAATTTGAAGAAAAAAGGAATCAACTATTGTTAGCATTGTTGGATTTTAATAAAGTGTTTCAAGTTGATTGCAATGCTAGTGGGACAGCAAAAATAATAGTTTTGAGTCCAAAAGGTAAGCTCGTTGCTTACTTAAGTGAGAAGTTGAATGAAGTAAAGCGGAAGTACTCCATTTATGATCAATAGTTTTATGCTATGGTACAAGCTCTAAAGAAGTAGAGGCATTTTTTGTTTCCCAAAGAATTCATCTTGTACGTGAGTCATCGAGCACTGCAATTCATAAACAACCAAGGTAGGTTAAATCAAAAGCAATATGAAGTGGGTTCAAATCCTTCAAAGTTTATTCATTTGTGTTGAAGCATAGACATGGCAAGTCTAACAAAGTTGAAGATGCATTGAGTAGATGTCTTGTGATAATGAGATAAGAGTGGAAGTAGTTGGTTTTGACTCCGTGAGAGAGTTATACAAAGAAGATTTAAATTTTTGAGATGCATAAGCAACATGCATGAATTCAACCATCATGGATAGATCTCAATGGCTGGAATATTTTTTGCAAGATGGTTTATTGTTTAAGGGGAAACGACAAGGGAGAACTTGGTGAAGTAAAAGTATAGTGGAGGACTAGTTGGTCATTTCGGTATTGATAAAAAATTGGTGCAGCTGAGTGAAATTTACTATTGGCCTATGATGAGAGTTTATGTGAAAAATTTTGTACAAGGCTATAGAGTTTCCCAACATGCCAAAGGGAAAAGTCCAAATGCAAGTTTGTCAATATGGGATAGGCCATAGGTAGAATACAAAAGCATGGATTTCGTTCTTGGGCTGCTAAGAACATAGAGGTAATGACTCTTTCTTCGTCTTTGTTGATAGGTTTTTAAAGATGGTACATTTTGTAGCATGTAAGAAGACAAGTGATGCCACACACACTGCTAATTTGTTTTTCAATGAGAAAGTGAGATTGCATGGTTTTCCTAAGAGCATAGTCATAGATAGGGATACAAAATTTGATGGGAATTTTTGGAGAATGTTGTGGAGAGATGGGCACAAGGTTGGATTTCAATTTAGCCTATCATCCACAAATGGATGGGCAAACAAAGGTAGTGAATAGAAGCCTTAGAAAATTGCTAAGATGCTTGGTGGAAAACAAGCCTAAACAATGGAATATGACCTTGGTACAAGCTAAGTTTACTCTCAACTCAATCAATAGAAGTACAACAATGAGTCATTTTTGGATTGTGTGTAGTTGCATCCCTAGAGGTGTAACTGAATTGAGAGATACAACTGATATGAATGGGAGAAGTGTTGGAGCGGAGGATTATGCAACACATATGCATGATGTGCATAGAGAAGTGAAAAGAAGGCTGAAAAAGAGCATCATGAAGTATAAGCAGCATGCAAATCAGAACAATAGTTTCAAGTAGATGACTTGATTTTTGCGCATTTGCATAAGGAAAGGTTCCCTAAAGGAATGTACAACAAGCTCAAATGGAATAAGATTGGGCCTCGCAAAATTATGAAAATATTTTTAGCGAATGCTTATAAAATAGGGGTTGACATATCACCTATCTTCTATGTAGCATATTTCTGTTAGGATCAAAAGCTTCAATACCACATGATAGGATCAAAAAGCTCTAATACCACATGATAGGAAAAATACATCCTACTGTGCAAGTAAATAATGCGGAATAAAAACAAATTACAAAACACGAGACAAGAGGGAACACATTACACAAGATATACGTGGAAACCTTGCAATGTGCAAGGAAAAACCATGGGACAAATGACAGCTTGCAGACTTCATATTACATCTGCAAGGAAAAACCATAGGGCAAATGACAGCTTCCAGACTTCATATTGCGTCAGCAAATCCTCTCTTACAATAGCATCATCTCAGCAACTCCTTTCCAGTGCTAACAACCAAGCACTCAAGTGAGCCAAGCATACAACCAAGTGTTTCAGGTTCTAACCTCCAAGCTATAACATGCAACTCCATCCAATGCTAATATCCATAGCATCCAAGGTGAGCTCCAAGCATCAACCTCCATCTCCATGAGTTGAGCTAACAAGCCTCCAAGCTCCAAATCTCCAACCATGTGAGCCAAGCTAACATAATCTTATAGGCTCTAACCTCTTACCTAAAGGATCTCCATGCTTACATACAACCATCTAGGTTAGCCTTGCTAACAACCAAGCCTTACAATGTCTAACCACTAAGCGTGCATGATGCTTACAACCCAAGCATCTAGGTGAGCTAAACTTACAAGCCTTCCAAGCTCCCAAGCTCCAACAATGATCCAAGAGTGATCCCCCAAAGGGAAGGATCCACCAAAGGGGTGGATTGGAAGTATAAACAATACAAAAGAGAACATAATGCTTTATAGCATTTTACAATGAAAGAGGAGAGAGAGAGAAACACATGGTGGCCCCAAAAATGTTGCCACATTTGAGTGGGTGTATAGTGATCCTTAGTGGTGTTTGTCCTCATGTGCAAAAGTAGATCCACCTTTAGACAAGATTGAGAGCCACCTCCATGTAACTCCAAAACCTGTGTCTCACTTCCACAAGTGAGTCCAAACTGCAATAGTAACCATCTTGTCTTCATCTCCAAGGGTCAACAAAGTAGATGCTCCACTTTAAACAAGATCCAAGCCAACCCATGTGACTCCAAAAATTGTGCCCCTCACATGTGTGAGGCCAATCACCAATAGTGATCTTCTTGTCTTCTTCATCCATATGCACACACAAGTCCAAAATGTGTTGCAGTCACCTTTTGACTTTCCCACACATGTGATTCATGGGGCCCCATAAAAATTCGCCCCATTACCAACCATTGACCATTTGCATCCATGACAAACCACATGTGACTACTAAGGACAAAACCATGTCCCTTAGTGAAGTGCTATGCCCCACTCCCCATCACATCATCTTAATCACACTTGGGACGCTCCATGAGCCCACGCCACATCACTAGTATGCCACATCACCTACAAACCACCACCATGAAACCCCTGCATACCACATGCCACATCATCCACATGCCACATCACCCACATGCCATGTCACCATGAATAGTGACTATGAATAGTGACTGTGAATATTGGCTTCATACCCAACAATTTCTACCCTTGCTTTGAGAGACAAGCAAGTGAAGAAGATGTAAATTCAGATTATTCAATTGTGGATTGGGGACAGCGGTTACCTGAGAAGGCAAGGGAAGAGATTGAGGTGGCGATCGATTCTAGAATCACCAAGAGGCCAAGAGACGAGGAGTATAAAGAGCATTTGGTTAAGTGGAAGAACAAAGCAACTGAAGATGCAACTTGGATGAATGCATCTGAAGTTTCCAATAAGAGCTCATAGAAGGCTTGTGAGCAAAAGCTCATGGATCATTTCATTTACGCAAGTCGTCTAAAGCAGGGCCATCTGGGTCAATAAGCAATCTTGCATCAACAAAAAACATGGGTCAGGGTTTGTGCATGTTTGTGTGCTTGTGTGTGAGTTTGTGCTACTCGTCGACCACATCGACAACGTTGTGCACGTCAAAGATAACCCACAATAGCCCTTAAGGATCATCAACAGAACTCCACCATCTGAAGAAATTCAATTAAAAATGACTCTAGTCACCTTCCAAAGGTCAATTGAGGAAAATGTTACATAATCTAGGCAGCAGTTTCAAAATTCGCAGTTTCGTAATCACCAGTTTGCAGTAGCCAATAATTTCACCCACAATGAAGGCACAAGTAACTTTCGTAATCACCAGTTTGCAGTAGCCAATAATTTCATCCACGATGAAGGCACAAGTAAAGTAACTGCTCAAATCATCATTTTTTGACATGTAGATCATTTTCAAAAATAGAGGGAGCTTTAGGAGTCACTGCAATTTGTCAGAACAATCACATGAGATTCAGATCAATTGGTGGGCATTGAAAAGGGTCAATTAAAGGGGGAGTTTCAGTTAGTTCCAACTCTAAGAAAGGTAAAGCAGGGTTGGTTCCAAACAAAGAGAGAAACATAAGCTAGAGGAGCTTGCTAGGGTGATGTATGTCCAACATAAAGAGTGTAACTAGTCCATGAGAGACTTGAGATGTTAGTTGTCTTCTTCTTAATTCAATGAGAGAAGTGTGTGTGTAATGAAATCTCCGTAACTTTTGTCATTCATTCAATAAATAGTGTGTTTGGGTTTCTAAGTTTGAGTCTTGTGTCTAGTTGCGTCTTTCCATCGATGGAGAGTAAGACCAGGGTAGAGACTAAGGCAAGCATTGAGTTGGCCTCCTCATTCCCATCTACATAAAGGGACAAGGCACATTTCCAAAATCTATAAGCATCAACAAGATCCCAATTCATGAACAAGATCCCAAAATGTTCCTTCTAAATTGGTAAAAATGTGACATCGATTTCTCAATACACCTTTGCTAAATTCGTATCTTCAGTATCTTCTTTTGGTGATGTTGCAAAGCAATATGGTATTCCTCGGAACCTGTGCAAGTTGAGAGTAGCACATCTATTTGTTTCAGCCCAAAGAGATCTAGGAATCTACCAGTGAACATGTGACAAATATGAATTGTTTAGTGACCAAATGAGATTGACAAGTGGTTGCCATCATCAAGTTCCCATTACTAGGATCGGTCAGACCTAGACCAAGTTCAGTGTGATCTCAATTTTTTCAAGGCATGCAAGGCTTTATTCCAATCTGAATTTTTTGGGTCAGTCAAACTGGTCGAGATCAAACCTACAACCTATGGGGAAAAAAATGAGGACCAATGACAATCCTCTGCTGTTCCACCTCACTATTCCCCTCCCCAGTGTTAGAAAAGAAATTAAAAAAATTGAGCAGACTTAATTTGATAACTTTTTTGTAATTTTAAGTGATTATTTTTGGCAAATATAAGTTGCATGACACTAAGTTTTTATAATTTTTTGTAATTTTATTTTATTTCAAACTTTTCGGAGAGACTTAAAACATTGTGAAATACTTTGAGCTAAAAAAATCAAGAAAGAACAGCAAGAGACAGAAAGTTACGAAATAAATATCCCAAAGCACGTAGAACAAACTTCATACAAAAATTTCAATTTAGAGAAAAAAACAGCTTAAAAAAGTAGACGTTGACCCACTCCAAAATAACAAGGGTTTATTTGCACAGTTGGAATAAAAATGAAAAAACAACCTACATAACTGGATCCTCCTCTGCAGGGCCTTGAATCCTGATCTGAAACGTTTCAGATCCGGATCCTTACAAGATACACCGTAGATACATCTAGGATCCTATAGGGGACCTTTTTTAAATCAGGATTCCTACAAGATAAGCCCTAGATACGTTCAAGATCCTATAGGGGGTCTACAGATCCTCCCGGATACATCTTGGAGAGGATCTGCAGGATCCTGGATGTATCCAAGTCATATCCTGTGCCCAAAACGTCCTTTTTTTAAAAAAACAATTTACAAAAAAAGTCAAATATGGACTTCAAAAAATAATTAAAAATAAAATATAGGGGCAACCCTAAAAGCACTTTTCACACTCATTTTATCAAAAGAAAACAACACATTTACCTTTCATTACATTTTTACCTCTCATTGCACATTTGTTCTCGCACCTTCAATTTTTCAATTGTTTAAGATTGAAACTCCTTCCTTTTGCTAATCCTATGCTATTACAACTACCCATTTAGCGTCGATTTTAAAGAGCTTGCAACAAAGAGGATTGTTGATTTAAGGTAAGTTTTAAATTTTGTGGTTTTTATTAAATATTTTTTTTTAGTTACAAACTTAAAATATTGTTTGTAACTAGTTTTAACTTCTTTTTGTTATTTTTTTAAATATTCTTTAAACAAATGCCAAATGCCTTAAATTTTAATAGCAATATACTATTTTTTTAACCAAGGGCTATAGGGATATGCCAAAATGTCTCGCTCTGCAAATGTTAGTTTAGTGGGCCAAGGGACAACCTTCAAAACCAATCCACGAGCACCTCTTTGGAAGTATGTGACTATGTTAGAACAGGTGGAGGGTGTTACATTTGGGTTTTTTAGGAAATAAGATTAAATATGAGGCTCGAATAGTCAGGTGAAAGCCCATAAACGTGCAAGTCTTGGTTTTGCAATCAAAGTTTGTAGTGGGCCAAACATAAATGAAAAGCCAAGAAAGGTTTTGCCACATGCAAAGATCCTTGTATACATCAAAGAGTAAGAAGAAGCAAATGCCTTTGTTGCCTTCAAATCGAGGCATCATTTGGGAAAAAAAAGGATTTACATTTACTAAGCCATTTGATGTTCCATCTCATGTTAATGTCGTGACCCTATCACATCCATTTCTTTCTACATCTGTTGCGGCTGCAGTGGAAGAGGATTCACCTCTTAGTTGAAGAGAATAAAAGATGCAGGCCCATTGAAAAGGGCATTCCACAATGAATCTAGGGACATAGCAGAGCATAACATTGTGCATTGTGTTTATGCATGTGGACTGCTACATAACATTGTATATTGTGTTTATGCATGTGGACTGCTATTTAATGTTGTTAAATCACCATTCTGACGGGATATGATGAGATCTATTAGTGAAGCCCCTAAAGTGTTCACCAAGCCAAGGTATGAAAAGATGAACACCACCTTGTTGACAAAAGAAAGAAAACATGTTAAAGATGCATTTTAGGCCATCAGGGATTCGTAAATCGAAACAAGGGCGTCCATAATTTCTGATGGATGGAAATATACATAAAATAAGTCATTGATTAATGCAGTAGCAGTGTGGCCTAAAGGGGCAATATTTTTTAGGGTCATCAATTGTGATGAGCAAAATAAAGATGCATGATTCATTGTCGACATCCTAATAAAGTCCATTGAGGCAGTGGGGCCTCAAAACATTGTCCAATTTATAAAAAACAATGCAAAAAATTGCAAAGCTACAAGCATGTTGGTTGAGGCAAAGTATGGGCACATATTTTGGACACCTTATGTCGTTCATTCCCTTAACCTTATGTTAAAAAAATTTGGCACCAAAATTGACTGGATCAAATAAGTCTATGGAGAGGCAAGTGAGATCCAAATGTTCATAAACAACCATCACATGTCTCAAGGCATCTTCAGGGCCTTCTCGAAATTGCAGTTGTTAAATGCAAATTTGTTTTTGATTATTCATGAATCATGAATAAATTTAATTTTTGTAAACTTGCAATTTGTAGGATTTTTTTTTTAACATTTTTATTTTATTTGTTTTGTTTTAATTTTGTATTAAGTTGTTAAG
Source organism: Torreya grandis (assembly GCA_037957365.1). Taxonomy (NCBI): domain Eukaryota; kingdom Viridiplantae; phylum Streptophyta; class Pinopsida; order Cupressales; family Taxaceae; genus Torreya; species Torreya grandis. The sequence goes on from JARHVA010000064.1 coordinate 5,176,106, forward strand.
ACTCAGTTTGCCTCACACACACGTCTTAAAACAACTTGTCAAAATGCATGAGGCATTGGGTAGCATGGCTATCAACCACCTTTGGGGTGTATGGAGGCAGTCAAACACTGAGAGGGCCACAAAGGTGAAAGGGTTAATTCTTAATGATGTGTGGTGGGATGTGTGGAGTATTTTCTCAGTTTTATCAAGCCCATCGTGAGTGTGTTGAGATTTGTGGATATGGATTGTTTGAATACGATTTATGATGGAATCGACTCAATGATTGAGAAGATTAAGACCATCATAAATGCCAACGAGCAAGATCCTATAAAGAGGTTCTTCAAGGAAGTGCAGTCATATCTCAATAAAAGGTGGAACAAAATGACCACGTCATTTCATCTTCTTATTTTTTCCTTGACTCCCAAATACTACAGCACAAAGATCTTTTATTTGCCCATGAGAGTCCCACCATATAGAGATATTGAGGTTAGTGAGGTATATAAAGCAGCATTCTCTAGACTCGTCCTCGATCTAGAAGTAGAATACAGTTACGGGAGAGTTTGAACATTTCATAATCTCCACAGGTCACTCCCTTGGTGCTCTTCGTGACAAGTACAAAGATGACGCTCATACATAGTGGTACCTCCATAGGCAAGCATCCACCCACCTCCAGCCACTTGCAATAAAAATTCTATCACAAATAAGATTTTAGTTTTTTTTAACTCTCTAACCTTCTTTTCAACGTTTTTTTTTTAACTTTTAACTTTTATAAATTTTAATTGACTTTGCAACTTGCCTCCATACGTTGCAAGTTCCTCCTCAGTTGAGTGGAACTAGAGTACTTACACCTTTATCCACTCAGTTAAGCGCAACAAGTTGGCAACGAAAAAAACAAAGAATTTAGTCTATGTACATTCCAACTTGCGTCTTCTCACACACATGCAAGATAATAACAAACAAGAGGAAACAAAATGTTGGGATGTCGACCCAGAGTCTACTAAATTGAATGCCTTTGTTGGCTACCTTTCATTGCTCGACAGAAAGCTATAAGGTGCTCCACACGACCTACATAGTGGATCTCGTGGGAGTGGCAGTAAAATTGCTTGTGGTTCTAATGAACCACATGATAATGCTTTTGATGAAGACATTGAAAACCAAGATGGATATAGTTAATAATGAATATGTTGGTTTGTCTTTAGTTTATCCATACATTATAACATTTGCACTATGTATTTATTCTAAGACTAATCTAAGTTCGACCATTGAATATGATGACATATGGCATTGACGTATTAGTACGTTTTGTGGTTATTTAACTTATTTTGTTTCCTCTATGCATATTATGTAGTTAGTTTTACTTATATGGCTATTTTTTAATTTTTTATATATGTTTTTGTACAACCGTATCCAAAAACATATCCAGGGCCCCCAAAAAAATCATCATACCCTATCTGAATCTTGTATCCATATTCGTACCAGTATCATGTCAGTTATTAGAAAAAAAGTGTTTTTTTCAACATGGATATTGATTGGCCTCATGCAAGAGCTTCCCATAAGAGTCACAATTTACAGAGTAACTTACAAATGGGTTATAAATCTACCTTGAAATAGCAACATTTTATAGCAAAGAGAAATGTATCAGATATCCTAGAGTTATCTATGTTACAAGATATTCTTGAAAAACTCTGATTTTTGAGCTATGAAAATGTAAATATCTCGTCTTTATTTCAGAATTATTTGTCATTGAATCAATCAAGGCAGAGTGTATGATTATTGTTTTGGAAAAGTTTAAAATCTCAACCTGTAAAATTGTCCTGAGATTATTAAAATTAGCTGACTGCATTTATTAAATCCAAGGAATACACAACTTATATTTTCATCCAGATGCCACAAGATGCAAACTGTGTCCCTGTGGAAATTAATGAATAAATTACCATATTCATTTTTAACCTTATATCAATACATTCGGATAGTTCCCAGTGCATAGTAGGTTTTCAGCTCAAGCACCAAGTCTGTAAATTCAACGCAATTTTCCCTGAACCACAATTTACACTTCTTGCCTGCATTGTTCCTTAAAGGAGTTTAATTTTCCTTAGAACCACAATCTACATTTCTTGCCTGCATTGTTTCTTAAAGGAGTTTAATATTCCTTGAACCACAATCTACATTTCTTGCCTGCATTGTTCCTTGAAAGAATTTACTGCTCTTCATCTCATGCTTCTTTGCCACACAAAATCTAAAAGCTAGGAGTCCCCCATCCCCTATGTTATGACCCCTTTTTCAAATAAAGTTAATATTTTTTAATTGTCAAGTGACTTACTTTTTATTAGAAAATTACTAACTTAATATTATTTTATTATTATAAATAAAAAAATAAAGGTGACTTTCCAAATAAAAAAAGTCAACATCAAATTAGACGATGGAAAGTTACTTTGGGACTTTTCCTTGGAAAAAGTGTCAAGTGAATTTATAAAAAGGTGTTGGGGGGTCATTTGGAAATCATCTTTTGTCTATTATCAAGTACACTTTTACAAGTTTAAGCATCTATTTCAGCATTCAGCCTCTAAGGGCGAAAAGACTCCGATGGATAAAGAGACTTGAGGACGAAAACCCTCCGGTCTTGTGAGGTGGTTTCATTCAGAAACTACAATTGTGCTTTCAAATTAGGATACCGTCAAAATTCAGCATTGGGAGAATCATCAGGGAGATTTATCAAATTTTCAATTCCTTCCAAGGTTCATGTTAGGGTTTTTGACCAGCCATATCAGCTAGGACAACAGTCATGCATCCCTTCGTTGATGACATCATCATTTTCAGCCTAAATCAATTCACTACAATGATATCAGCCTTAAATAAGATTGCTACAGTGACGCTATAGCTGTACTAGGGTTTTAGACCTATCATTTCAGACTTATAAACATTGTTGAAAGCAAAGGCATAATTCTTTAGCCATCTGTTCATCATCTCCAGCCAATCATACCTCCCATACAGTCATTTTCAGCTTGTGATGTCAACATCAACTAGCTTGGACATCATTCCCAGCCAACCCATTCATTTGTACGGTCAACCGTACAATCACAGGTTCTACCCTTAGGGTTTGTTGTTTGTAAATGCCAAGTAGGCATAAAATTCTAGGGTTAAAATTCTGAATTTTGCATGCATAACTTCGGCTAAGGTTTCAACAAATATATTTTGTTTTGTACTTTGCATTGCAATCTAATTTCAATAAAAATTCTACTCTTTGTGGGTATTTAACTAATTTAATTATATCTATAAAATTCTAAGTTGAAAGGGATTTATCTTAAATTTTAAAATTTAGGGTTTATATAGAATCTCAAATTTAATCTTCAAAAGGGTTCGCTGACAAATCCCATACTTTGGTATTTCAAACAGAAGGGGACAGTACAATGGTATCAGAGTTGTGATCGTGTCATTGTATGAATCATGAGGACAATGCAAGAATCCATGTTACAGATGTTGCAAGCTATGCAAGAATATCAAAAGAATCTACAAGCATGGATAGAAATAAAGATGGAAAAGTCAAAATTTGAGCCTCAAAAATCTACATTGGAGCAAAAGGAATTCAGCATGCAAGTCAAAGGTAAGAAAATCTTATCTAAAAAGAAACCAGAGAATGTAGTTGAAAAGAAACTAACCACATCGCAAACAAATGCAAAGGATGTAATGAGAACCCCAAAAATGTGTGATGAATGGCTAAGAAGAGCTAAGGAAGCTAAGTTGATAGCCACTCAAGCAAAACAACACGTTCAAAAAATTAAGGGAAAGAATTCTCCAATTGTAATGGTGGAGCATGATGAAAAATCAAATTTGCAAGAATTTGGAGAGGATTTTTTGGTTAATGTCAAATTTTCAAGTCTTCGATATAGTAGAGTTGATGTAAATTTCTCTAAAGTATTGAAAGAAGAAGATAAGCATTTGGATCATTCTTATGACAGCTCAGAATATGAAAGGAATGTTTCAAATCAAGAAATTTATGAAGTTGAATTTTAGGATAGCCATGTTGATAAGCCTGTAATTGAGGAGAATGTTGATTATAACTCGGAAATTTTGAGTCACAAGGATGGAGGTGTTGAGGATATCTCAACAATTTCTAATTCGGCAAAGGAAGGTGAACACTTCGATTACATCACAAGGTACATAAAGGATGGTCATATTTCAGATTTGTTACTTCATACTATGCCATTACAAGATTCTTGTCATCGAAAGCATTCTAAAAATGACGACGGGGTCAAGGATACAACTTGCAACATAGAGCACATAGATTCTTTGATTCAAGTTCAAAAAAAAATTTACGTATAGAATATGGGTGATCTTTTGCGATACAAAAAGGATAAAGGCTTTGAGAAGATCAATATTGTTATTTCTAGTGAATTCTTCATCCCATATGTCACGATTCATAGATCACTCCTTGGAGCCAAGTTCTACACTTGCAGACAAAGTTACAGATGATGGTGTAACAAAGATGATCACAACGGGATGATTGATGCTAGATGATGGTAAGCAGAATGGGTGTCATTTTGATGTTAGATTTTATGAATAAGCATGGCGTGGTGTTTTTAGAATCAAGCTACATACAGGTTTGCCACCCTTAGATGTGTGAAGGAGAATTCATGAAGGATGAGATACTACAAGATGGCTTCCCCATTCCTTGCATCACGAAGGCACAAAAACTTGTCAGCACTTGGGGTAGGCACAAGGTGTGCATTGACTCTTATGACATGGTTTTAGGTGAGATATCTTCTCATGATGATATTTGGTCTACTTTGGATCAGCTTTGCATAGTGTTTGATTTTGTACTTCTGAGATTGCCCTTGAGTAAAGAGTACCATCAAGAGTTGAAAAATTGTGTTGAATATATCCTTCCTATTGAGGAAATTATAAGCACCACAAGATCTCAAAAGGAAGTTCACATGAATATCAAAGTAGCACAACATAAGCATGATGAATTAACTCCAAACTTGGATATTTGTGCAAAGGATCACCAACAACACATGACGGGAATGTGGGGTGATAGGATACTGCCATCAAGTGATAGATGAAACATACCCGGGGCAGTTATGAACCAAATTTTCGTCGTTAATGCTGTTGTCATCACCATTACCAGCCACATTATTTCAGTTGCACTCATACAAGTGGACATGCAATTTTGCGGTTGTTGTCCTAGTGTCGTTGGTTTTGATAATTTCAGATCATGAGCTGCTATTATCAATCATGAACACCTATAAGTTTGCACATTTTAAGGGGGTCTTATCACTGGATGATGTGGGCAGAAGGCCTTAGCTGAAAGGAACAAACATGACAGCCACCATAGTTCTAATTCGGGTGAAATCCCTGGTGGTTTGTGACCGTTGTGACTCATTTTTAGCCTATACACAGTCTAAATTGCACCATATTTTAGGAGGTACAACAGTGAAGGTGCTTGTGGAATTTCATGCTTTAATGTTATGACTCAGAGCACCTTTGGATAGAGGCATATATCACATTCAATATTCAGGGCAATTTACATTTATCAACGGATAGCTAGAGCACTTATTTGATAAATATGTCATGTATTTAGTAAAAGAAGCAAATGCACTTTTCAATACATTCAAATTAATCTTGATCAAATATAAAGCAAATGTTGTATTGATGTTGCATCCTTGGCCAATAACGTTGTTGATCTCTCAGATGGATGTATGGAGAAGGTTTCAAGGGAAGCCAAAGTTATGCAGTTAAAAGAACATACTGCATCACAAGAAGAATTTAGAACGTGGAATTGCAAGTGCCCAAGGATGAATTGGGATCCAGGTGTAACAGAGATGTGCATTTGGGAAAAGTTTGAGCAATTGGACTTGCAATTGCTTGGTACAAACAATTTTTGTGAATGGTGGACTGTCATGACCCCTTTTACAAATATAGTAAAAATAATAAAGTTATATTTTTAAGTTGTTAAGCGACTTCCTTTTTATTAAACAATGACAACTTAATATTACTTTATTATTATAAATAAATAAAGGTGACTTTCCAAATAAAATAAGTCATCATCAAATTAGACAATGGAAAGTTACTTTTGGGGCTTTTCCTTGGGAAAAGTGTCAAGTGAACTTATAAAAAGGCATTGGGGGATCATTTGGAAATCATATTTTGCCTATTATCAGTTACACTTTTGCAAGTTTGAGCATTTGCTTCAGCTTTCAGCGTCCGAGGGCAAAAACCCTCTGGTGGATAAAGAGACTTGAGGATGAAAACCTTCCGATCTTGTGAGGTGGTTCCATTCAAGAACTAAAATTGTGCTTTCAAATCAGGATACCGTCATCAGCATTAGGAAAATCATCAAGTAGATTTATCATATTTGCAGCTCCTTTCAAAGTTTGTGCTAAGGTTTTTGACTAGCCATATCAACTAGGGCAACAACCATACATCCCTCCATTGCTGACATCATCATTTTCAACCCTAAATCAATTCGTTACAATGATATCAACCCTAAATAAGATTGTTGTAGTGATGCTACAGCTGTACTAGGGTTCAGACCTATTATTTCAAACTTCCGGACATTGATGGCAGTTAGGGCATCATTCTTCAGCGATTTGTACATCATCTCCAGCCATCGTACCTCTCATTCAGTCATTTTCAGTTGTAACATCAACATCAACCAGCTTGGATGCCATTTCCAGCCAACCAATTTATCTGCAGGGTAAGTCGTACAAGCACAAATTCTAGCATTAGAGTTTGTTGTTTGTGAATGCCAAGTGGACATAAAACTCTAAGTTTACAATTCTGAATTTTGCATGCATAACTTTGGTTAGGGTTTCAGCGAATATATTTTGTTTTGTACTTTGCAATGCAATCTGATTTCAATAAAAAATTTGCTCTTTATAGACGTTCAACTACTTTAATTATTTCTATAAAATTCCAAGTTCAAAGGGATTTATCCTTAATTTTCAGAATTCAAGGTTTATTTATAATCTCAAATTTATTCTTAAAAAAGATATGCTAACAAATCTCATAATTCGGTATTTCAACTGGAAGGGGACATTTCCCCCTGCCAGCGGCCCCCTGTTTTTTTCTTATTAAAATATCATTCCTAGGATTTTAAGCATACTTCTACATGTCTTTTTCTGTTCCAACATTTCCCAATCCCCCAAAAGGGAACTCAGTGAAACATTACAAGAAGCATCATTACACCTTTTCCATATTTGAGATTCACTCGATCAAACATTTTTTCCATACATTTGATGTTTGCTTAGTCACCAAACATTAGGCAGATTTCATACAAGATTAAATCCTGGTTTTCATTTGATAATACTTCACAACAGATTTGACACCTTTCCTTTCATATTTCTCTCAATCATTCCCACAATTATTTTTAAATATTATCTGAATCTCCTCATTGCTCAGCACATACTAGATGCTAGCTTTTGGTGCTTGACTACCTCAACCCTCTCCACCTATGTTTCAGCCAAGGAAATCCAGTATTATTTTCAAGCATAAAACCATTATACTAAAAGATATACAACTACATAAGTGCAGAGATGGTATTGTGCTTCAACTGAGGGTTCTGATACAAAGATGACTGATTACACGCTGGAAAAGAACATAGACATAAGCAAGGAAATATGAGCATTTAGAAATTTTCCAAAAGATTGATCCATGGCCTAAGATCCAAGGACAGTGATAACCATTTAACGGTGACTGCAGAAACCTAAACAAGCGGCATAGATAACCCCTTAACGGTGACTGCAGAGACCTAAACAAGTGACAAAATCGCCCATCTTTCAGGGGTATGCTAACAATCATATAGCCATACAGGACCTATAATACTAGTAGCTGTTAGCAAATTTAACAGAGGATAAATGGGAAAGCTGCATGATTATTTAATCAAAACAAGCTCACATAAAATGGCGTTCAATATGCTCATTGGTTACATTATTCTTTTACCCTCAAGCTTAAGTAAGCTTATGGGACACGGTTTGTATACGGGACCCAACGGTCCAAACTACCAACTACACACCCATACAATTATGCATAAAACCTATTAACATAAATTGTTAATGAATAATATAATATTAACCTCTATAAAGTATTATAAAGAACTTTATTAATTCTAAGAGGATGTCTCACACGTGAGATGCATGCCCCAACTAATTACTAACATACTAACAACAAAATATAATTTGGATCACATGACTAAACAAACACCGATCCAAAGGAGACCAAAAGATGATCTGAAGCACATGATTGTGAAGCCATCCAACAATCTCTGCCGCACCCTGCAAAGTGGCCCCCTGTACATCCAGTACTGATCAACCAGTGTCGCTTGTCCAAACCCTAATCTAACATAGATGAGCATCATCGTGAACATACTCCTCCCCTCTTATCATCCATACCTATATTGCAGTATGAGCATCATCATGCGAATACTCAACCACATCAATCCATGTCTCAATGATAATTCAATACCTCTATATGGCACATCTCACTTGATGCCCAACATCACTGACCACTTTTCAAACACTACTAGTGCTAGAAACCCCTGTCAGTTGTACAATCACCAACAGTTGATCAAAAACCAATACAGTATCTTTCCCCCATTAGATGAGAGGTGAGAAGTCTATGCAACAAAAAACTATCAAATAATTGATCTGCTCCTCATCAATGACATCAAATAAATCAAAAACTAAAATTTAGACAGAAAACATCGAACTCCTATCATCCATCAAAAATTGCTACTACAATAAAACTTGATCTTAGAGCTAGCAAAGAACTCAAGATGGGTGGATCTCTATAGGCTTTGTTAGCCAAGTCGATCCCGAGAGACCTATAAACTCCAAAAAGCAACTAGTTTGTCTCCAACAGCACTGACATCAAGAAAGTGCAATGTTACATTTATGGTTTCCTCATAAAAACAACCTATTTTCAATTTCACAACAATACTAGGGTATCGGATACGACCAAAAATGCACCTGTTATACATTCTAAACTCCTTATTTCTTCATCTTTTAATACATTTTTTTACAAAAAACACAAAAAGGAGACTCCAAATGAAGACATTGACATTTCGATGGCCTCAAAATATTCCAAAACCTATGGAACGAGTACTTACACCTCTGTCTTTATGCAAAACATCAACTAGATAAAAAAACAAATTGGTATATAAGCCAAATGCAATAAAAATGACAAAATTTAAAACTTTGATTTTTTTACTTTGTGAGAATATACCTTTTGACCTCATACAAACTTAAAGTCTTAGAAACAACCTCTTGACCAATCCTCTTAACGACTAGTTGGCTATTAATGTTTCAAACTTTAACTTCACTCAACTTTACATGCTAATTCTAGAAATTAATGAACTACATGCAAAAAAAGAAGAGTGGAGCGAATTATTAATGTTTCAAACTTTAACTTTACTCAATTTTACATGCTAATTCTAGAAATTAATGAACCACATGCAAAAAAAGAAGAGTGGAGCGAAGTGAACCTAAAACTTCCTCTTTTTTAAGTCTTCAATCACCTTTTTTTTAAGATAAAGCATATTTCTTGGCTACACAAAAAATATAAAAATAAAAGTAAAAGTTTTTAACTTTTACTCGGCAAAACACTAGTTAAAAAAAAACCTCTGTGGGCTCCATACGGCAACAGATTTTTCTAACAATTTTACCAAGGGATAGTGGCGTTTTATTCAATTAGATAACCCTCCATCAAATGGTGCCCTTCGGGCAGCAGTTACAGGAAAGCTCCAAGCAAAATTCCCATGCCCAATAGTAGTTTTAACCATAGTTACCATGTTTGAAAAGTTCAGGGTGTTCGGAAGGGGAAAAAAGTTCAAAAGTTCAAAACTTTACAAAAAGTTTGGTTCAGTAAGTTCGGTTTGATTCGTATAATTTTATAAATTTAAAATATTATAAAGAAAAAATATATCATATATACTAAATCTAATATTTTAAAATATTAATATTTAATATATTATAATTTATAACTATAAATATATTATATATTATATATTATATTAATATTTTATATATTATAAACCATGTCTATTCACATAGATTGGGTATGCGGGAAAAACTTAATAAATCTCAAAATACTAATGCAAGACATTCCCGTGTTCAAATGATAAACTGTAAAACAATAAACCTAATTAGTCGATGACTCCCGACAATTTACCGATAGGCATTGATTCGCGGCAAACAGTGAGGCAAGTGCCGTTTCATGGAGAGCTTTTAAATCACTGGCAAGTTTAGCAGTTAATGGGATTGTTCGCCCTGACATCTTCACACAACCAACAAGCAGCAAAGATTCATTTATTGTCTGTTATTTTCATTTTAGGGTTTTTTTTTATTTTTTCCGTTTTCTTTCATGGTGAAAAAAATTTGAACCTGTGTAAAAAAAAACAATGATAAAAAATGGGCCAAAGCCCCAAACTGAACCAAACAAGTTCGGTCGCCCCGAAAAGTTTGGTCCAAACCAAACCTAGTCCAAGGTCAGCTGAACCTGGTAACTATGGTTTTAACGCCCTCCTTTTAGCACCACATCAGCAATGTAGAAATTCAACCAACAACAATAAAGAGAAAGAAATCAGATTTTTGTTTTTTTTTAGGGCCAAAGTGCATGCTTTGGATGGCTTATTGCAACAACCTCCATGATTTTGTCAGAGGCTTCCAACGCTTAGGAAATGATAAAAACAACAGATCAGCACAAAAATCACACCATTTCAGTAGCACACTCAACAAAAATGCATTCCTTCATCAAAAATCACACTCCAGGGATATTCAAAGATGCCACAAGTAAATTTGGATAGACCACAAACAGATTTGAACACGCTACGCTCCAGGGATGCTACTCCAAGCAAGTTTAAACGCCACTAGTGAATTAATATTCAAGTTTTTTATGCTTTATGGCAGATTTGCAATGCTTCCAATCCTTTTGCAATGCCCTAGCAACAAACAAAAAGGTTGCAGGTGATAATTCCAATACTTCAAGGTTCAAACAGCTTCAAGTAGCCCAAAAATAGCACTCTAGCAAATATAATAATAAAAAAGCTTCCCAAAAAAAACTCACCAGAAGAAAATTCTCTCGGAAAATCTTTAAAATTTTCTCTTCATGGCTTTTCCAAATAGCTCCAATACCACTGTTAGCAAATTTAACATAAAAAACAACACGGTCACGAAACAACTTGCAGACTGTAGAACTATTCGCAGAATCACTGTTGACAATTTTGCCCCCCCACAAGGCAAATTGTCACCCCTACACTTCAAAACTTTGCTATGGTGCCAAGTTTGTCTTGTGAATCAGTTTTGGGGTCCTTAAATGAGCATTTACAGCGACCCAAGTGGCCATCTACATCCAGGTGAGTTTTAGTCATGCAGAGGTTTCCAAGGAGCTTTCTTGATTACAGCCAAATGTGCAAATACAGCCAAGACATACAAGCTGTAAGCTTATTTATTTTGTCTTCCCAAGGAATTTTTTCGGGCTATAAGAGGTGGACTATTTCTTTGGACATTTTGCCCGAGAAAAAGAACTCTCAAAGGACTGTGTAAAAGTCTGAAAAAATGACTAAGTGGTAGTCATTCAAAGTTTATTTTCTTTAGACTTTATGTCCAAAAGAAAAAGAGAAAAGCACAGTTGAGAAGACCCGAAGGGCACCTACCCTTCAGGAAGGTCCAATTCAAAAGTCCCAAAGGGAATGTACCCTTCGGGTTGGTTCACTTTATGGTTTTCAAGTCAAGACGAAAGTTTCGAAGAACAGTTTCAAAAAGCCCAGTGCCCTTCAAAAAGCCCGGGTGCCCTTCAAAAACCCTGGGTGCCCTACAATTCTTTCGAAGGGCACTTTTGAAGGCAAAAATACCCTTGCAAAGGGCACTTGGTTGGTGGTAAAACCCTTTCAAAAGTTCTAAAAGGCACTTTTGAGGACAAAAGCCCTTGCGGAGGGCACTTGGTCAGTGAAGTGGACCTTTACAATTCTTCCGAAGGGCACTTCTAGAAGAACCTTGCCCTTGCGGAAGGCACCCAGGCGACTAACAAGACCAACTCAAAAAGCCTGAAGGGCAATTTTTGGAAGCAGAAGCCCTTGCGGAGAGCGCCTTCATAAAAGCAAAGGACACTTCAAACGGAAAAGAATTTCCTTCGGACTTTTTGTCCGAAGGAATTCAAGGAAAAGGTCCGACGGAGGATATACCCGAGACAAAAAGCTCGATAGAAAAGACAAAGGCGTAAGCAAACGCCGAAAAAAAGAGAAAAGGAAATGCCAAGCCCGGAAAAGAGAAGAGAGTCTTTCGGACAATTTGTCTGAAGGACGAAAACTAAAATAAAGCCCGAACCTCGAATTAAAGTAGAACACGAGAAAAGCCAAAGAAAACACAAACAACACTGAGCCAAAACTGAACAAGAAGTAAGACAAACGCAAAACTAGAGGCATGAACAAAGATTAAAGCAGCACTGAACATGGATATAAGCATGAACAGTGAATAAAGCAAACGCAGAATAAAGACAAAGGCAAGATAAACATAGATCATGCACAGACTAACGTGACTCCAAAAAAGTGAACGCGTTTAAAAAAACAAGCATGTTTCAGTTCTAAAAATAGAGTTGTCTTGCATGATGAACGGGCAAAGCGTTGAACGTTTCAAACAAAAAAAATTACATGCACGCACTGTCATTTGTCTCAAAGCTCGAAACATTCCGACGGTTCAAACGTAATTCTTAATTTGGCATTTGCATTGATTTCATGCAAAGGGGAGACTTTCAAACGTTCTAGCAGTTCGAGTGAATTTGACTACTCTTGTTTTGGAGTTGACTAGTTTTCAAGTCAAGACATCTATTCGTAGATTTCATCAATCCAAAGCTTGTCTTCTTCTTTTTTTCAACGCCAAGGATTCTTCATGCAAGACAGCCAAGTATAAGCCAAGGAAAGACAAATTTGGAAGACTCATGTAACGCAATTTGGACTTGGGCTAATGAAGAGTCAACTTCCTCTCCTATTTCCAACACTAATCTCTTGGCTTTTATAATTTTCTATATTAATGGCTTTTCAGCATTGTAAAATGATCCCTCTCTTGGTAAGACCAAACTCTGCCATTGGTGAGTTGTGTAACCTCTTTAATCAATAGAAGCACTGTACTTTCAAATTTCAAGTGTTGGCATAGTGTACATTCATTTAGCAATTTGCATACGTGGTAGATTTCTCTCCCTTCCCAAACTCTGATTCGTACCTAGTTGCTAGCTCATGTTATGCAGGTCATGTTCAGTGTTTTGTGTCTTTTGCTGAAGTTGTAAGTGGATGTTAGGTGGCTGCAAAGTGTCTTGTATTAGACCTCTCTCCATTGTTTTCCCTCACGTTTTTGTCATTGAATCGAACCTTCTCATGAAATACTTATGCATAGTGATCAATTGAAATCAAAGGTCTTCATTTTCCCTTGTTTGATTCAATGTTCAAGGTTCCAAGTAGATTGGATCAACATTCTGGTGTATCACCGTCATTAGGTAGGATTTCCCCTTCAAGTTTCTTTCTCCCTTTTCCATGGTAGTCCGCAACGCAAAGTAGAAATCCTCATTGATACATCTTACGGGAACCAGCATTCTCTGGAGGTTCTTCTCACCATTGAGGCACCCACTCTCGTCATTTCATCACATCTTCGATTCAGGGTGCAACTCCAAATTGACAACAATCACCACTTTTTGTTGAGAAATTATATTTACAAATTGCATACTCTCCAATCGGATATCGCTTACTTTGGTGTCAGTTGAAAAGAAAATGAAATCATCACAGATCAAATGATGGCATTTTCCCAATTTCAAAGCTCATTTACAAAATGTTTCATCCCATAAGAGTTTCCATGGCTGCAATCACCTAATGTCACTACATTTACAAATTACATGCTCTCCAACCAGACATCACTTTCTTTGGTTTCAGTTGCAAATAAAATCATATCATCGATTCATCACAACAGATCAAATATAGGCATTTTCCCAAATTTTGGTGCTTGATTACAAAATGTTTCATATCATAATGGTTTCCATGGCTGTGATCACCCAATGCCACTAAATTTGCAAATTGCATGCTCTCCCATCAGACATCACTCACCTTGGTCTCAGTTGCAAATAAAATGATATCATGACAGATCAAATGGAGGCATTTCCCCAAATTGGGTGCTGGTTTACAAAATATTTCATCTCATTACGGTTTCCATAGCTGTGATCGTCTAATGCCTACAATAAAATCTACATGGAAGTGCATGTAATTTGTGTTAAAGATTGCTAATACATACTCCTTCCTCCAAATTAGACATCCTAAGAGCCTTTGGTTTTTTGCTTAGCTCCATGTTTATCACGGTGAGCAATAGGAGATGGCAACAAGTTCTTTGCCTAATAAAAAGGCATATACAGAGCAGCATTAAATTCATTGAAGTCAATAAAATGCTCTATTCATAAGCAATAGGAAATAATGCATAACCACATTTGCTTAGTGCCTAATGTGTTAAAAGTCCTTGATGTTAAAAATGTCCACAATGTTACAAAGAGTAGTTGCAGAAAATATTCTAAACCCTACACCTCCTAATCCAATAAAATAGTCGGCAAAAATCTTCAATACTGTCTTGGCAAAAAAAGGCATCTGAAGTTTCAAAAATATCATATCACAGGTTGATAATTAAACAAAGAGAAAATAAGCCCATGAACAATGTCACTATAATTCACATTAGTTACCAAAAGAAATGTTTTCACTAATATCCAGCTACATTTATAATAAATTTAGTACATGTATTTTGATATATGAAGCATTTCATTTATTTCAAATATTTCAAAAATGTGTTCCATTACTACCATGTTTCAAGTAGTCAAAAGAACTTTACATTAAAAATACACTTGTAGTGGAATGTTGCCATGCTGAAGTACATCTGCCATTCAAAGGCATATCCAGAAAGATAGATAATAAGATGCCTCTGTTTGCTTCAAACACAAATTTCAGAAGCAATCCCAAAGTTATTCAGAAGGTTTCCTTGACATACGTCTGCCATGCTCAAACATAGATTCACTCAAATGAGTCTCTATCACCCCAAAAGTAGAATAATATGACAAAAAATTGTAATTTCAAAATGTGCTCTTCCAATTGGTGGTTCCACCATAAGTATATATCTATGATTCAAAATCATATACCATGTCTGGATAGATAAAACACCTAAGGTCAGTAGGGTTTAATTCTTCCCCTACTTTATCAATCATCCAAACGAGTAAGGAAATCATCCAAACGCTCACATGAAAAATAGCAAGATTGGGATACACGTGTGCACAAAGAATCTGTCCAATTCTGAAAAAGCAACATAGAAACAAAAAAAATCGAAGACCTATAAGTGCTGTGAAAAAGACAAAGAACTTGGAGTTGTTTCACTGTGATCACATAACATGTGTTACTAGAGCATGAAAGTGAGAGAAAGACAAGGTTTTGAAGAAAATGAACAAAAACAGGCAAGCGCAATCTATCCAAAAAATAAGAAATTCCCTAGGCAACAGAGTCAAAAATCTAAAAATCCATTCAATTTTGTCAATTCACTGTTAGCAAAAGCCAAATGCTTCATCTATAAAGATAAGATAGGCATACCTTGGTACGCTCTTCCTCCATTTGTTCATAGTTTCGGGCAATGGCTGCTGGAATTTTAGGTTTGGTTACTCTCACACTTATAATCTCAATACCAGGAGCATAAACAGTGCAATCTTTTTGAATAGCCTCTTTCATCTTCTCATCAATCTGCATACGTGATAGAAATCATTCATTCCACATGAACAACTCTAATCCTTGCAATGTTTGAAATAAATATGAACCTATCAAACTTAAACTCACATGAATCTGTATCTTTTGTTAAAAAGGCATGCTTATAAAAATCAGCCTGCCATCAGTAATAACATGCCTGATCAAACATGTCAATGTAGACATCCTGCAGAGTGTGTGCACTGCAAAACTGGTTTATTTCATGATGAATTTTATCATAAATCCAAGTCTTGTCATAGGTGACGCCAAAATCTAACATGGTCTCATAGACATACTCCTTACGAAGGCGATTAACAACCTGCAATTGGATATTTACAACATTAGGTGATACTGTATTTAATTAACACTAAGTAAAAGCTAGTGTATAACATAAACGTGATCTGATTTGTCAATCTGATATGCAGTTTTAAAAAAAGTGCATTGAGTTACTGAATATTACACAGGACATAATACTTAAATTATAAGTATGAATTCATGACAAAACTTGAACTAGCATTGTATTGCAAAATTAGAATAGTCTGTACCTCAATCTTATCAAAGTAAATCATCACTCCACCCTTCGTACCACATGGAATATCTTTTACCTGTGCCAGAGATACTGTGGTAAGCAAGATATGAGACGCACAACAAAATGATGCTGTTATGAAGAAAAAAATTGTTATCTTCGTGTGTATAGAATAGACCAATTTTCAAAACGGCCATGTAAACAAATTTATCACATGTAAAGCTGTCAAAAATAGGTTGTAGAATATATCACAAATCCATTTTACTCAAAACAACACTCCATCCATATGGCTAACATATCATATCCAATCTGAGGCAGCTCCTCTTATGAAGAACAGCTTAGTTCTATGTCCAATTTAAAGTTTCACACGTTGAGCTGCTATGACTATCCAAGAAGTCACTCAAAAATGGAAGGGGACAAAACCCGGTCTTAACTTTCATAATCATGAACCTAAGTCCAAACCCAGCATTGTTGCTTTCAGGAATATCAATAAATGAAGGCATGATATGGATGAACACTAAATAGGAAGAAGGTAACTTAACAAAACGGCATCAACAAATCATTAAACACACCTCATCCTAAATCACATGGTAGAGAATTCTGTGAATCCCCTACAACTAAGGAGAACACCGCCAGATCTATTATGATCGTGCTACTTGGAAAAAACAGGTAAAGTACTCGTGTTTGAACACTGACCAGTCATTTTCCCATGCCAGCTTGACACGCCGCATAGCATGGAGATCAAACTCAGGAATTACATGGCCAAACCCACATTTTATTCAAAAAAAAACCTTGTCATCGAAAAAGGCATTTTAAATGTGTAAAATCAAAAAACCGAAATATATTCAAAGATCTTGCCATCGTTAATAATTATAAAAGGCTGCAAAGAGTTTTTTTCAACCATTTTGTCATTCAACCACTCAGAGATTTCAGAGCACAAGCAGAATGAAATTGTGACAGTATTTTTTTTAAATGGATTGGCATTTGAAAGGAGTCTTTTGACCTGTTTACCAACATTTTCATCATGGTTGTGATCATTTGCATATTTAGTGCATGTTACATGTTAATTTTGATGTCTACACACTATATATTTAGCATGAAATAACAAAATCATTTTTTTTTGCTATTTTTATAAATATCATATATTTTTTTATGTTTTGTGTTTTGCCTTGTTTTTTCCTTTTAAACCTCTGTAATTGAAAAACACTTACACTTTTGTCATGGCATGTAAATAGAATGCTATTATGTTGTCAACACAATGTGGTTGGCAACTCTATCAAATAGATGTGAAGATTGATTTCTTGAGAGGATATTTGACAAAAGGAAGTATACATAGTCCTGACCATTGGAACAATTAATGATTAAGAAGTATAATTGTCATTAATACATTAATACACATCGGTAAATAAATAAATAATAATATATTTTATTATTTACAATACATGATTTAAACTTCATGTCAATAAATAATAAAATATATGTTATTAAAACTTACTATTGGCTGGGGGGTTCAACGGTTCACTTCACTTATAAATGATTTATATAGTAAAATCACAATTCAATTCAACCCAAAACATTCAAACTCGGGTATTCGAAGTTATGTGAAGAAATTGTCTGAGAAGAAGTGAGAAGGAGAAGGTTGATTGTATTGGTTACAAATTCGTTTCTCAAATGAATGAATAATTACCATGGGTTTTTTACCTCTGTGAGGTTTTCCCACTTATATCCGGTGTTGTATATATGTGTCTTTGTCACCAATTTATATACCTCAATCCATTCAACTGTGTATGCAATTATTTGAACATGGTTTCAAAGCTATTGTGATATGTGTTGCTGGCAAGACCAGTTGTTTGATTTGTTTTGGAGCATCCAGATCCCTGTTCAAGCATTTGTTCATCCAATATCAACCTTGTACGGCCTCTTGTATGGCATAGAGGAAGAAAAATAGTATTTGCAGAATGTGGAGCTTGTGGAAGTTTGAATCTCTATGTTTTGAATCAACCAAACACTCAAACCTTCAATCCAAATCAGCCAGCAAATCAAATCAGAGTTCAAAGTCTGCCTGGGGCATCATTGTACGGCCCTAGGATGGCAAAATCACTTCTGCAAGCAATCGTACAGCCTCAATTGAATTATAAACCTTTTCTCAATGTCTACAAATATACATATCATTCAAACTACAATAGGCAAACATTCAGCAAGCAACAGACAAACACTCAGCAAGCAACATAGCTTCCAAACTCCTCTGGGCATGCATGTACGGCGTGGTACAACCTAAGACGCTAAGAAAAATCGGTTAAATTCATTCCATTGTCTTTTTATCCTGTTTCTAGTTTTTAATAAGTGAAATCTTCATTATCTGGCCTGCTAAGATCTCCTACAGACCATGTGGCAGCGTTTAACCATTTTTTAGTGAAATTTTATCCACCTGTGGTGTAACTGTACGACCTGTGTGGGCTGCAAACACCATAAGAATCATTTTTTGAATGCTTCAAGACCCTGTTTGAAGGTTGTACAGAGGTTTCAAGCCCTGTGTTGGCCTCTTGGTCTCTACTTGTTGCTCCCAGCTTCCTCCCCTGTGCCATTACTACTGCCTGTTAGTGTTTAAAAGGTTAGTATATAGTTTTTAAAAAGTATTTATTAAATAATTATTTTTTAACAATCAAAATTACATGCAAACAAGGGTGGGTCCATTTATTTACAAATTGTTTTTTTAACAAGTAAAAATTTGAAATATTTGTTTACATGCACGTTAAAATTTATTTATTTTTATTAAGAAAATCAATTAAAAATGTTTTATATAACATATCTTGCATGTAAAGACACGAAAATTGTCAAAGGAAAGTTGGTGTAATTTTGTAAGGCACTTGTAAAAGTGAGGTCAAAAGTTCAAAACCCCACCAAACCTTATTTTTGGTCAAACCTTGAATCAATCAAACTTATTTTTAAACATTATAATTAATTAAAAAGTTTTTTCTTTTTACTTTGTAAAAATCTCTTAGCGAACCTTCACTTTCGACTCTTGCAACACTTCTTGTGACGTTTAACTAGTCACTATTTTGTATAAAGGTGGTCCCAAGACCAATCTACCTCTACATTTTTGCACATTCTGGACACATTGGAATGGTCCATTTTATAATTTAAAACTATTTTATATGTTTTTTGCAACAATTACATTGAAAATAGTTTTTACGTTGTTTGTTTTGCGACACTCGCGACTCTTACTGTAATACAATTTTTTGTGATTTTCTCAATTGTTTTGCATATAAGTAAATTATTGTTTTTATACGCTAAAATATATGTTTTATTACAAAAATAAAGTATAAAACTATAATGTCCCCAAATGAGACGATTTCACATAAAAGTGGTTTTCTCTTAAATCCACAATTCTGAAAATACAATTAGCAAACCCTAGTTAGGCCCTAGAAACCCTAGACGTCAAAATAGTAGGGTTTTATGGATGAATCCCAGCCAATAACTTGCTCTAAAATAACTAAAAATTGATAGAAAATAACTAGAAATTAAATTGCACAAAACAAGTGCCTTTTTAACCAATTTCAGAAGCTCAAACGCCACTTTATAATAGTTGAAAAATCTGATTTAATTTCAAAAACACAGTTGTTATCTGAATATTTTTCCACTTCAAACCCTCACCAAAAATCTGCCCTCAACAAATATTATTTCTTACGAACAACTGAAAAACTTCAAAAATTCATAACTCCCTCAATATTTGGAATTATGATGCAAACAAGAGCTCAAACTGATCATAAAAATAATGATTGTCAAATAAAAATAATTTTGAAATTTTTCTTCCATGGGAAGATCATCAAAAATTGCTCCAAAATTCTAAAAACCCTAGTTTTCTGTCAAAATAATTAAATAATAATTCTAAAAATTATTATTTAATTTTCTACCTCAAACCCTCACGAACTCCTCCAATTCCTCACACCAACACAGATAATTAGCAAATAAAATCAAAATATTTAATTTGCATAAAATAGACCAAAAAATGCCTCCAAACCCTAGATCCAAGCTTCCAAGGTGGTTCGTTCCACTTACAAAATTAGGATAACCATTTAGCAATGTTAACATGCAATAAAAGAACCACAAAACCCTCACAAAAGTCCACACAAACCCTTCAAAGCAAATTGCCCCACTCCTTAGGGCAATAACAAGATCTCTTTTAGCAATAGATGGTGTCAAAAGACAATTTTAGATTGATCAATCACCAGTAGTAGCGAGCCTCTATTGGGCATGCATCCCAATAGTTTTTTTCAAGCATGAAAAATAAAAATATCAAATCCAGCATATCCTTCATTGTAGCCTTTGTCATGTATTTATAACTTCCAAAGAGGTTAAAGAGGGTGAACCACTTTGAGAAGATAAAACACTTTTTTTTTCCTTTGCTTTGGCTCCCATACCGACATCTCCTTTTTGAATAATATATTAATTAGTTTTCTTAATTAAAAATAGTAATTAAAATTACTTTAAGACATAAATTAATAATTAATTCATTTAAGCACTTTAGTAGTAAAACCCACTTTTTAAATATTCTATTAATTAAATAATAATTGCCTTCTGATAAAATTCACTATTTTAACAATTAATAAATAACTAATAAAATAGCATTCCTCAAAAAGGGCTCATTTAGTCTATGCAAAAATATACTAAAGGTCTTCAAGACCTGTTTATTCATAATGTGGAAAAGAGGACATCACACCATATTAAAAAGTTCGTTCTTTAACCCTTTTTAATGTCATTTTAATATAAAACACAAATTAGTAAGTGTCGAATTTTGAAAAAAAGTCATGGCTTCTCCCAATTTTGTGTTAAATAAGTCTCAAATGTTAAATGAGTCAAACTATAATATTTAAAAAAATTGTATTAAAGTTGTATTTATGGCCCGAAAATTGTGGCACATTATGATTAGGGCTCAAAAAACCCCATCAAAGAGACGTGTCACAACTAAACTTACCAATGCGTTTTAACAAAAATCATAGGAAGACATGTCGATCATTTTGAGTGTAAAGGATGAATTCCTACTCCATATCGACAATCAGGACTCACCCAACAATCCCTAACAACTCCTTAAATCTATGCATGAGAGCATTTGTTTCTCAAAAATTATTAAACTTACACTTGAATTACTTACTACTCTCATGAAAGGTAATGAAAAGTAGTTTATTTTATTGCAAAAATTAAAAACACTAAATTTCAGTTAGATGCATGCAATTGTAATTTAATTTAAGATCAACTTCTTTATTTCATTATTTAGTTAAATATTCAAGAAAAGTTTCGCAATATCTTTTATATTCTTAATTCTAAATACCAAATAGAACAAGACATCTTTAACCTAACTACCCTTTCAGCTCTTCTTATTCAAAAAAAACAAATGATGTCAAATTTTTATTCTAAAGATAACGTCATTCATGCACTTATCACACTTAATAGTTTTCTTTAAAATATTAAAAACTAGAAAACTAAACCTAAACCTATCAATGGTAAAAATGGGAACAAAAAATATGGTAATAAAAATCATAAAATCAAATTTAATGAAAATTGCAATCTTTGTGATAAATTTCAATATAAAAGGAAACAATGTTATGAAAATAAGAACAGATCTAATAACAAAATCTTTAAAAATAACAAAGGGTAAAAAAGTTCTAATCAAAATCAATAGAAAAATCAAAACAACAATTAAGAACAAAATTCCAACACTATTGCACTATATGCTACTTTGTTTGTTTCTAATGAAAATGAATGGATTTTAAATAGTGGTGTATCATATTACTTGACATGTTTATCAAATATTTTATGACAATAAAGATATATCTGAAAAAATAATTTAGGTGATAATTCATTTATAGAAACTACTAAATAAAGAAAAATTAAATTTGCAAATGTAGTTATAAATGATGTTTTTTGTGTTCCTATACTTAAAAAAAATCTGTTATCATATTCTTAGCTTACAAATGATAATTTCATAGTAACCCTGTTTAAGACTAATGGTCTATTAAAAATCAATTTAATTCTTTGATTGTTGAATGAATTCAACAGAATGGTTTATACATGTTTTTTGTTTCCTCTGCATGTTGTCTTTCATCACAAAATAGAAATGAATCTCAATTGTGGCATGAACGATTGGATCATGTTAAATTTAGAAGTTTATAAGATGTCTCATAATGATCTTGTGATTGGTCTTTCTGCTATTTCTTCTTATCATGAAACTTATAAAGGTCGCTTACGTGGTAAGCAGCACACTAAACCCTTTCACAAAAATCATGATTTAACTCCTCTCATCTCTTAAAGCTTATTCATAGTGATGTTAGAGGACCTCTACAAATTGTTTTTATTAACAATATTTTATATGTTGTTACTTTCATTGATGATTACACTACGATGATTTGGTCTTATTATATTAAAGATAAATCTCAAGTGTTGTCTAAATTCAAAAATTAAAAGCTTTAGTTAAAAAAATTCAAATTTTTTTATTAAAAGACTAAGAACTAATAATGGTGGTGAATGCATTAGTAAATAATTTGATTCATTTTGTAATAATTATGGTATACAAAGACAGTTAACAACTCCCTATTCCCCACACCAAAATAGGATTACAAGAAAGAAGTGAACCATCTTTGAAATGGCTAGAACAATGTTGCATTCTGCAAGTATTCCTAAATTCTTGGGGGCGAAGCCATGAATATTGTTGTCCACATTCTAAATAGAGTCCCTATTAAAGCTTTGCATCTTTCACACCCTTACAAATATGGTCTAATAAGAAACTAAGTGTTGTTCACCTTAAAATATTTGGTAGCCCTACTTTCATTTAGGCTTACAAATATGGTCTAATAAGAAACTAAGTGTTGTTCACCTTAAAATATTTGGTAGCCCTACTTTCATTTTTATTCCTAAAGCAAAAATAACTAAACTTGATCCTACCTCTTATTCTTGCATTTTTGTAGATTATGGAGGAATAATTAAAAGATTAGGAGTTTATGATCCGTCTACATAACAAATCATTGAGAACAAGAATGTCTAAATCCTTGAAAAAAAATTTGTGAGCCTTCTATGGAACCCCCTCAAAGTGTTTATTTTGATGACCCTAATTCTTTTGTTACTTCTTATGACGAAACAAATGCCCTAGAAGAAGTTGATTCAATTCTTGGTAAATTAGAGTATGAGGAATCCTCTCCACTTCATGTTCAAACTAAAAGACTTAAATGGGCTAAATCCCTAATTTAGTCATTTAATTTTGATAATCTTAATAAACCAAATAAAAGTCAACTTACTTATCATGCTTTGATGACTTTGTATAAATGTGAACCTCTCAATTTTTTGAAGAAGCTATTGAAGATGATAGATGAAAAGTTGTTATGCAAGCTGAATTTAAAGCCCTAATTAAAAACCAGACTTGGAATATCGTGTTGCCTCCACCTAAAAAGCATACTGTTTGTTATAGGTGGCTTTACAAAACAAAATATAATTTAATTGGTAAAATTGACAAATTCAAAACGACATTAGTTGCTCATGGTTTCACTTAAAAACTCGAGACTGACTCTATTGAAACATTTGCCCATGTAGCAAAAATGAGTATTGCTATATTGTTTATTGCCCTTGCAACTCAAAATGGTTGAATTATACACCGAATGAATGTCAAAAATGCCTTCTTAAATGGTGATCTAGAAAAAGAAATCTACGTGACTCATAAAAATTTCACTGAACCTAACAAAGAACATTATGTTTGTAAGTTAAAGAAATCTCTTTATAGTTTAAAATTGTTAGAATATGAAGGCAATATCCATGTCACATGTGATGTGTCATATTTCACTATTTTTGTGCATAGATGGAATGGGGCACACTTCATCCTTGGATGCACATGGAGAAAAGTTGATGGAGATGGGTAGATTTAAGTCACATAAAGGTGATTTGAATGTGGGGCACATTTATTGAATGCACATGGAGGTAAGCCAAAAAGGTGATTCTACTTTTTTGACTTGGAGGCACATGGTAGGTGAGTTTTGTCAAAAGGTTGTTTGATGAGCTTCTGTCTTTTGTGGGAGACAAAGACAAAGTTGTCACACGGAGATTTTTGCCAAAAGGTGATTGATTACCTTTTTGGCACATGTGAGAGAGACAACTTTCACTATTCACTACTATTCATCAATAGTGTTTTAACTATTCAAAGCTTTATGTCCCTCTCCAAGTGTGGAGCCATTTTTTGGTCTCTCTCTCTCTCTCTCTTGTTTCTTTCTTCTCCCTTCCTCTTATGTAATTCTATAAATAAGGATTTAGTCCTTTGTGTTTGTAAGCTTGAAGTATAAGCATAAGCCATTCTTAGCATCGGCTTTGTATGTAAGCTAGGAGTATGAAGGCCAAGCTATTGAGAAACGAAGCTTTGTAAGAGGAGTTTGGTTGAAGTTAATAAAAGATCCAAGATGCCATTTGCCCCATGGTTTTTCCTTGCACATTGCATGGTTTTCCACATATATTTTATGTTGTGGTGATATCTTGTTCATTGCATTGTTTATTAATTCTGATTTTTGATTTTTTGCATATATATTCTCTATTTTTTCCTAACATCTGGGATCAGAGCTAGACTCTTTGAAAAACTCTTGTGTTGAGTGTTTTCTATTGAGTTAGGGAGTCTTGTGCAAGTAGGAGCTATTAAAATGACAGGGGTGATCGAGTTTGAGATAGAGAAGTTTGATGGCAGAAATTTCTCCCTATGGAAGATGAAGGTGGAGGATCTCTTGGTTCAGAATGACCAAGCTCTAGCCTTGCAAGGTCTTACAAACAAACCCAGCAACATGATAGATGAGGATTGAAACAAGATGGATAGAAAGGTGGTTTCTACAATCCATCTTTGTCTTGTAGATTTTGTTCATTTCAATGTTGTTGAGGAAGACTACAGAAGAACTATGGGAGAAGTTTAACAAGCTATCAAACAAAATTAGCAACAAAGTATTCTTGAAGAAGCAACTTTACAACTTGAAGATGAAGGAGAATTCATTTGTTGTAGAGTACTTGAATGAGTTTAATACAATAATTAGTAAGTTGATCTCCATTAGTGTGAAGATGGAGGATGAAGACAAATCAATCACCTTACTGTGTTCCCTCCCTGATACTTGGGATCATTTGGTGATGCCCATCAACAATTCACCATCTGGAATTTTCAAGTTTGATGATGTGGTAGTAGCGTTGCTTGGAGAGATGAGAAAATCCTCTGTGGTACCATCCTCTAGCAATGAAGTTTTATCTATGAGAGGTCGATCCAGTGAGAGGAGCAAACAAGGTAGATCGCCATCCAAATCAAAGTCAAAAGGAGCGGACACAAGCTGAAAGTGAAATGCTATCGTTGTGAAAAGCCAAACCATTTAAAGAAGGATTGTTGGCAACTGAAGAAAGAAAAGATGGAAATCAAAATCCACCTTCAGCGAAAGCTAACACAACAGATTCAGAGGAGACACCATCACATCATGTTTTTTGCCTTAGTAACAATAGATCACTTTCTAATGCCTGGGTGTTGGATTCAAGGGCATCTTTTCACATGTCACCACATAGGGATCAGTATGTCAAATATCAACTCTATAGTGGAGGTTTTGTCTACTTGGTTGATGATCATCCTTTAGAGATTGTGGGAAGAGGAAATATTTTGATCAAATTGGATGATGGCAGAAAAAGGTTTTTGAAAGATGTGAGGCATGTCTCTGATTTGAAGAAAAATCTGATCTCTATCAAGATGATGGATGAGCTGGGGTATTCTTGTACCTTTGGTAAAGGTCATTGCAAAATTACCAAAGGAGCCCTAGTGATAGCAAAAGGAGAATCTTATGTCTCCTTATATCGTTTGTGTGGAGATTCAGTGACAAAACAAGCAACAACAGTAACATCAAAAAATGCTCGAGATGTAGTGATGCAATGACATCAACACCTTGGACACATGAGTGAAAAAGATTTGCAGGTTTTGCATACCCAAGGTATGCTTCATGGGATCAAGTCTTGTAATTTGGACTTTTGTGAGCATTGTATCTTTGACAAACATAAGAGAGTTCGGTTTAATGCTAGTGCTAGTAAAAGTTCTGATTTCTTGCAACTTATTCACTCTGACGTATTTGGATCTGTTCCCATACAGTCTATAAATGGTAGAAAGTATTTTATAACCTTTATAGATGATTATTCTAAAAGAGTGTGGGTGTATTTTTTGAAAAGAAATTAGAAGATTTGATAAGGTTATGGAATTTAAGGCACAAGTAGAGAAAAGTTTGGGCAAATCTATTGTATGTCTCAGATCATATAACAGAGGAGAATATCGTTTCAAGGAGTTTGATAACTTTTGTACGCAAGAAGGGATTAAGCATGAAAAGATTGTTCCATATACTCCACAGCAAAATAGTGTAGTAGAGCGAATGAACCGCACAATCATGGAGCAAGCAAGAAGCATGCTTAGTGCATCTAAGCTAGATAATAGATTTTGGGCAGAAGTTGTAAATACAGCTATATGTCTTATTAACAAGTCTCCTACAACTATGTTGGATGGAAGGACTCTAGAGGAGGTTTGACATGGTATGCTAGTTGATTACTCTAATTTACGTATATTTGGTTGTGAAGCATTTGCCCATGTGCCTAAAGAAAAGAGGTCCAAGGTTGACTTAAAGTCAAGGAAATGTATTTTTCTCAGTTATGGAGATACAATAAAAAGGTATAGATTGTGGGATCCTACTAACCACAATGTAATTGTCAGTAGAGATGTGTTCAATGAAATATCCATGCAAAGGAAGAAAGTACAACAAAGCCCTGAAATTGTACCTACTGAGGTAGGGAATAAAGAAGATGAAAATCAGCCCCCTGTCCATGAAAATCAGCAAGATAACAATTAAGATCAAGGATATGATGAGGATGTACAACAACCAGATGAGCCACAAGGTGACACATCACACTTTGTGAGGAGATCCACTAGAGTGACCAGACCACCAGAAAGGTACTCTTCTAGTTGTAATTCAGCTTGTGTATTAGTTACTGATGTTGATGAACCTAGTTAATTTCAAAAAGCTAGAGAATCTGAAAATGCAAACAAATGGAGGAGAGCCATGGAAGAGGAAATGAAAGCTCTTCATGAGAATGAAACATGGGAGTTAGTGGATCTCCCACTTGGAAGAAAAGTAGTTGGAAACAAGTGGGTGTACAAATTGAAGAAGAACAATGATGGGTTCTTGGAGCTGTATAAAACTCGCTTGGTGGCAAAAGGTTATGTAAAAAAGTCAGCTATAGACTTTAATGAAATCTTCTCTCCAGTTGTGAAGCTAACCACCATTAGAGTTTTACTTGCACTTGTAGCTACACAGGATTTAGAGTTGGAGGAACTTGATGTAAAAATATCATTCTTGCATGGCGATCTTGAGGAAGAGAGTTATATGGATCAGCCTGAGGGCTATGAAGAAAGAGGTAAAGAGCATTTGGTTTGCAAACTACAAAAATCACTGTATGGTTTAAAATAGGCACCGAGGATGTGGTATAAAAAATTTGATGCCTTCATGAAGAGCCAAGGTTTTAGCAGAAGTGAAGTTGATCATTGTGCATACTTTAAAGGTTTGGTGATGGAAGCTTCATTATCTTATTGTTATATGTTGATGATATGTTGGTCGCAAGACCCAACATGAAGAAAATCAATGTTTTAAAAACTCTATTGTCTAGGACTATTGAGATGAAAGACTTAGGAGCAGAAAACCAAATTCTAGGGATGAAGATACATAGAGACAGAAAAAGAAGGAAGATATAGTTGTCTCAAAAGACATATGCCGACGCTGTGGTATAGAAAATTCGATGCCTTCATGAAGAGCCAAGGTTTTAGTAGAAGTGAAGCTGATCATTGTGCATACTTTAAAGGTTTGGTGTCGGAAGTTTCATTATCTTATTGTTATATGTTGATGATATGTTGGTCGCAAGACCCAACATGAAGAAAATCAATGTTTTAAAAACTCTATTGTCTAGGACTATTGAGATGAAAGACTTAGGAGCAGAAAACCAAATTCTAGAGATGAAGATACATAGAGACAGAAAAGGAAGGAAGATATAATTGTCTCACAAGACATAGAAAAGATTGTACGGCGCTTCAATATGCAGAATGCAAAACCAGTTAGTACCCCTCTTCCTTCACACTTCAATTTGTCTTATGAGCACTATCCTAGAACTAAAGAAAAGACAAGGATGTCTCATGTACCTTATTCATCAGCAGTAGGAAGCTTCATGTTCGCCATGGTTAATGCTAGACCATATATTCCCAAGCAATGGGAGTTGTGAGCCGATTCATGGTGAATCTTGGAAAGGAGCATTGGTCTGCGGTGAAGTGGATTTTTAGATATCTGAGAGGCACTTCAGATGCTACTATTTTTTATGGAACAACAAATTTACAAATCACACATTATGCAGATTCAGATTTTGGTGGTGACAGAGATGGATGAAAGTCCACCACAAGATATACTTTCACTCTTGCTGGTGAAGCAGTTAGTTGGGCATCCAAGTTGCAACCAGTGGTGCCTTTATCAACTACTGAGGCTGAATATGTAGCTGCAATAATAGCTTGCAAGGAGGCAATATGGTTAGAGCGGCTATTGGGTGACTTCATGAAAATGAAAGGAAAGATAGCTTTGCATTGTGACAATCAAAGTGCAATTCACTTGGTTTAGAATGCAGCATTTCATGATCGCACGAAACATATTGACATCAAGTACCACTTCATTAGGAGTGTGGAGAAAGACAGGATTCTCTTGAATAAAATTAACACTGAACTGAATGCTACAGATATGTTAACAAAGCCGATCAGGACAGAGAAGTTTGAATGGTGCAAAACTTCTCTGGGCTTGTTGAAAATGTGATGAGGGCACATCATTGGGCAATTGGCAGCCAGATGAAATAATACATGTGTATATTGACTTCAAGTGGTAGATAGTTAGGATATGAAGCCAATATCCATGCCACATGTGATGTGGCATATTTCACTATTTATGTGCGTAAGTGGAATGGGGCACATTTCATCCTTGGATGCACATGGAGAAAAGTTGATGGAGATGGATAGATTTAAGTCACATAAGGTCATTTGAATGTGGGGCACATTTCTTGAATGCACATGGAGGTAAGTCAAAAAGGTGATTCTACTTTTTTGACTTGGAGGCACATGGTAGGTGAGCTTTGTCAAAAGGTTGTTTGATGAACTTTTGTATTTTGTGGGAGACAAAGACAAAGTTGTCACATGGAGATCTTTGCCAAAAGGTGATTGATTACTTTTTGGCACATGTGAGAGAGACAACTTTCACTATTCACTACTATTCATCAATAGTGTTTAACTATTCACAACTTTATGTCCCTCTCCAAGTGTGGAGCCATTTTTTGGTCTCTCTCTCTCTCTTGTTTCTCTCTTCTCCCTTTCTCTTATGTAATTCTATAAATAAGGATTCAGTCCTTTGTATTTGTAAGCTTGAAGTATAAGCATAAGCCATTCTTAGCATCAGCGTTGTATGTAAGCTAGGAGTAAGAAGGCCAAGCTATTGAGGAAGGAAGCTTTGTAAGAGGAGTTTTGCTGAAGTTAATAGAAGATCCAAGCTACCATTTGCCCCATGGTTTTTCCTTGCACATTGCAAGGTTTTCCACGTATATCTTATGTTGTGGTGATATCTTATTCATTGCATTGTTGTTTATTAAATCTGAAATTTGATTTCTTGCACACATATTCTGTATTTTTTCCTAACATCTGGTATCAGAGCTAAGCTCTTTGCAAAACTCGTGTTGAGTGTTTTCTGTTGAGTTAGGGAGTCTTGTGCAAGTGGGAGCTACAACAATGACAAGAGGAGTGACCGAGTTTGAGATAGATAAGTTTGATGGCAAAAATTTATCCCTATGGAAGATGAAGGTGGAGGATCTTTTGGTTCAGAATGACCAAACTCTAGCCTTGCAAGGTCTTACAAACAAACCCAGCAGCATGACAGATGAGGATTGGAACAAGATGGATATAAAGGCGGTTGCTACAATCCGTCTTTGTCTTGCAGATTCTGTTCTTTTCAATGTTGCTAAAGAAGATTGCAGAACTATGGGAGAAGCTTAACAAGCTTTATCAAACAAAATCAGCAACAAAGTATTCTTGAAGAAGCAACTTTATAGCTTGAAGATGAAGGAGAATTAATCTATTGTAGAGCACTTGAATGAGTTTAATACACTCATTAGTAAGTTGATCTCCATTAGTGTGAAGATGGAGGATGAGGACAGAGCAATTCGTCATCTAGAATTTTGAAGTTTGATGGTGTGGTAGTCGCATTGCTTGGAGAGGAGATAAGGAGAAAATCCTCTGTGGTACCATCCTCTAGCAATGAAGTTTTATCTGTGAGAGGTTGATCCAATGAGAGGAGCAAACAAGGTAGATCACTGTCCAAATCAAAGTCAAAAGGAGAGGACACAAGCTGAAAGCAAAATGCTATCATTGTGGAAAGCCAGGCCATTTAAAGAAGGATTGCTGGCAACTGAATAAAGAGGAGGATGGAAATCAATGTCCACCTTCAGCTGAAGCTAGCATAGCAAATTCAAAGGAGACACTGTCACATGAGGCCTTTTGCCTTAGTAACAATAGATCACTTTCTAACGCCTGGGTGTTGGACTTAGGGGCATATTTTCACACGTCACCACATAGGGACTGGTGCATCAAATATCAGCCCTATAGTGGAGGTTTTGTCTACTTAGGTGATGATCATCCTTTAGAGATTGTGGGAAGAGGAGATATTTTGATCATATTGGATGATGGCAGAAAAAGGTTGTTGAAAGATGTGAGGCATGTCCCTGAATTGAAGAAAATTTTGATCTCTATCAAGATGATGGATGAGCTGGGGTATTCTTGTACCTTTGGTAAAGGTCATTGCAGAATTACCAAAGGAGCCCTAGTGATAGCAAAAGGAGAATTTTATGGTTCCTTATATCGTTTGTGTGGAGATTCAGTGACAAAACAAGCAACAACAGTAACATCAGAAAATGCTCAGGATGTAGTGATGCTATGACATCAACGCCTTGGACACAAATGAAAACGGCTTGCAAATTTTGCACGACCGAGGTATGCTTCATGGGATTAAATCTTGTAATTTAGACTTTTGTGAGCATTGTATCTTTGGCAAACAAAAGAAAGTTCAGTTTAATGCTAGTGCTGGTAAAAGTTATGATTTCTTGCAACTTATTCACTCTGACATATTTGGATTTGTTCCCACACAATATATAAATGGCAGAAAGTATTTTATAACTTTTACAGATGATTATTCTAAAAGAGTGTGGGTATATTTTTTGAAAAAGAAATCAGAAGCTTTTGATAAGTTTAAAGAATTTAAGGCACGGGTAGAGAAAAGTTTGGGCAAATCTATTGTATGTCTCAGATCAGATAACAGAGGAGAATATTGCTCCAAGGAGTTTGATAACTTTTGTACGCATGAGGGGATTAAGCATGAAAAGACTGTTCCATAGAACATGCAAGAAGCATGCTTAGTGCATCTAAGTTGGATAATGAATTTTGGGCAGAGGCTGTTCATACAATTGTGTATCTTATTAACAGTTCTCCTATAGCTGTGTTGGATGGAAGGACTCCAGAGGAGGTTTGGCATGGTAAGCCAGTTGATTACTCTGATTTATGTATATTTGGTTGTAAAGCATTTGCCCATGTGCCTAAAGAAAAGAGGTCCAAGGTTGATTTAAAGTCAAGGAAATGTATTTTTCTCGGTTATGGAGATACAGTAAAGGGGTATAGATTGTGGGATCTTATTAACCACAATATAAGAGACAAAACGGCATTACTTTTAGACAAGAAAAAGTACAGAAGAAATTAGGACTGCATAAATCAAAATTTACGACAATAAAATAAGGGGTCACCATTCAACTTCTTAAAATTCAAGAAGGGTCAAATATATACCTTGTGTCAGTAACAGTTAACATTATAGTTAATGTTGGTAAATTCACCGATGTCAAAGGTTGCCATGATAACATCAACAATACAACCTCCCTTTGAATTCCCATATTCTGCCCCCAAGTCCTTTGTGTCCAAAGGAGATGAAAAATGGACTTGATAAGTGCATTAAATAAGATCACTTGAGGAGTCCAAGGGGTTGTGGTGTAATAATAATACGGGCATTTTTAAGATCCTGACCTAAGTTCAAATCCATCTCACTGCAGTACGGCAAGGGGTTGTGGTGTAATGATAATAGGGGGCATTTGTAAGAGCATGACCCAGGTTCAAATCCTTCTCACTGCAGTATGGCAGCCCAGAACTACAGCGGACATGTGGCAAGGTTGTGTAATGAACAAGGGATGCATTTAAGGGTGACCCAATTTTAATGGGGTATATTCGAGGATGTTCCAAGTTCAAATCTTGAGAATGTGACTCAAGCTTATCCTGCACAAGAATGAAGTCCATGCTTTCCCCACACTGCATTAAAGGTGAGGCATAACTTCACCCAAGAATTACCAAGAAAAGCTCAAATATAGAAATAGAAGTAAAATTATCATTTTGGAACTTCAGAACCGATGGTCAGGTTATTTGATGAAATTGGTATGTATTTAATGAAAAAAATAGGGCTGACATGGTTGGCCCAGTCAACTATACCATCTTGATTTTTAATTAATGTTGCATTTAATACCAGGTCTGCCAAGAATAGAAAATAGAATGTGTCTAGTGCAAAATTTATAAATTTTGCAATAAATGTGATGATATAATGATGAGGTCATCAACCCTTTCTCAGTCTAATTTGTATCTCATGACTCGTCTTCTGTCTCAAGATATCCTCCAATAGTTTAAATACTTAATGGCTTCTATGTTGAGGTCTACTCAGGGCAATACCATCACAAACAGTCAACATACCATTTCAGGTTCAGTGCATAGGTTGCCATGTATAAAATGTGATCATTCCATACCACATCCTCTTTACGATGTAACCAAGTTCCATATAAAAAATCAATATGGTTTCAATCTCACAAAAGACTGCCCCAATACACTCTAATATGCAAATTGAATGTCCCATATGTCTCTCTTCAAGGCCAGGGGAATCTATGTAAAGATAAAAAATTGCTTCCTTATTAAAGCAATGAATGCAACGGCATACTTCTTGACCACCAATCTGCACTCGATGCCCTGTTCTATCTTCTACTCCTCGCCTATTGCGGAGACCTCTACTTAAACCAGACACCATATGCCATCATATATTGCAAGACCTACTATACCTTAATCATCCTTGGAAAAAAATATATATTAACTCGTATGAAATGTTTCTATAATTCGAGGAACTCCTTACTTGCATGAGATTTGTAAAAACTTTAGGAAGGTACAGTGGTTCCAAATAAAAATCTACAAATCTGTAGAAACCAAAATCAATTTGAAGGTCAATAAGATTCTCCCAATATGCTTCACACCATCATCGAGAGCATGCATGCAACTGTGGTGTAATAAGTATGTACATGCTCTAGTAAACTAGCTTTGAAACCAACATCTGCTTTTCCAATGCTCACAATGTACATTGTTATTTAAACCACATACCCTACTATTTGATGCCTTCATCCTATTAGCTTCCCCTTTAAATTTACTCAAATTGTTTGTTGTATCAACCATGTATCCTATCATTTAAAGCCATCACTCTACTTGCATCTCATTTGAATTTACTCAAGCGTTTGTTTTCTCTTACGAATATTTATTTTCTGTCAATTGGTTCATTTTTAAGGATTTTTTGGGCATGTAAGTGTGTTAATAATCTAGACTAGGATTGGAAGGTTAATAAAAGTTCAATAATTTAAGCATTTTATCTGCTAACAAGTATGGTGAACCATCCTATGTGTATGTTACAAAGGCATCACAATCACCCCCTTTTTGCAGATGCCCTAAACATCCCCCATAATATTAGTACACTGGAGAAGAAACCCCACAAAATGGGGACATTCAAGAGCATCCCCAAGCTATGCCCTAAGGAATGTAAGACACACAAGACAGCCTCCCAAGATGCATCCCCTTATTTACTTGAGAATATCTGACCAAGATTTCAAGATTGGATATTTAACCCCTATAATATATGTTTACAAATACAAATAACATCGTTCCAATTGACCTGTTGGATAAGCTAAATCCCCTTAGACGGCACAAACCTGAGTCTAATTCTAGTCATGCTTTGCTCTTATAGCAAATGTACAAAAATTTGACTAAATTTCTGCAAAGTTGTTGAGTGAAAATGGATTAATGAATGAATTTTTCTGCAGGTAGACATTCTTATTTAATTTATTTTTGGCATAACCCAGTGTATCAGATTTCTCTTGATGATGTTTCATGTGTGCCTCTTCACCCATCATAAGGAACTCACCCAAAACATAAGCAATAAACTCTGATAGGCAGGACTACACCAAATCTAAATCAAACAAAAATGGATTTTTAAACTACAACCAGACTGTTTTCTGTCATTGTAGCCTGCTACAATCACCCTAGTTGCATTACTTATGAGGTGGTATTTCTAGAGCCAATACCTATAGCATCCATTTTTTTTTTAAATGAAAAGGAGCTATAATGATTAGAGGATACTAAATAGTAAATTTCGACCAGAAATTTGACAACGGAAACCTTAGAAAGAGCTGAGACAACAATATTTACGTCCATTTAGGATATATGTGCCATTCAAGTTGGAGATGAAGTCCATCGACATACTAGAGTATAGAACTAGATGAATATTGAACCTTGAAACAAGGTAAAGAGACTTGATGAGGCTAACAAAATGGCTTCCTTTCCACCAACTACAGAACCCTGAAACAAAGTTGTTTTACAGCATGAAGAAGAAATGCAGCTTATATCACACCAAAGAACGTGATAGTTATATCAGCTGGACAACATAGTTATTTGTAAAGCCTGACCAAAGCCCTTCTCCCAACTATTACAAGTCATATGCAAATACATGTGATAGACGGGAATATTGTAAGTTATAATTCCATCAAAACCATGTCCAAATAATTGATCTTAAGCTTTGAGAATTTTGGATGGAGTCGATACCATCCTCTGAGGGAAGAACTACAGAAATAGCTGTCTTGAGCCTCTTTCCTCGAGCCATATAACTTACCTTTTTTGTGAATCACCAAAAGTTATTTGCAATGTTAATGCAAAAAGAATGATGGGGAAAATACTTTCTGCATTATATCTTGAAAGTTAATATAGAAACTCTATGAACTTGAGCGCAAGATTACCAATACTGAGGACAAAATACTGTCAGTGTAAACCCACATAAATCTATTAAAAAAAATCCTTTTTACCATTTCAATATTTCATCCTTTCTGGAAGCAACAGAACAATGGTCCCGGCTCAGTATGAAGTTATTTATGTTATGCTTACTCTTAAAGATATGGACAGGCCACAATCACATCCTATTGAAGTGAAGGTATCAAACTTTTCAGCCAATGTTTAATCATATGAATTATGTTTATACATTACATGGCATGTGTAGCTCAAAGAAAACTTTTATGTTTCGACAAAATACATGCACCAATTAGCACATCTAGAATTTCGTCAATGCAAGAGAGCAGGCAAAGGCATTATAGACGACTGTCATTAATAAACATAATGCCATCTCCACATCATGGACAACTGAGGAGTGCTATAAGCCATATGGCCTTATAGAAAAAAATGTCCACGCCATTAGAGTTCCTTTTCAGTTCCTAATTTTTTAAACTGGATCATGAGAAATTGCCAACAACTTTTGTGTTCATCATGCCAGCTTGAATGATGCAGAATGGATTGGGTTTTACCTCGTCTGTCTGAATGGTCACTTGAATTGGCTCATACCGAGTAAAAACAGGAATCTTCAAATGGAAGCCTGGAACAAAACGAAAAAAAGTAAGGGAATCTTCAAATGGAAACCAGTAAAACAAAAAGCTTGAAAGTTAGGGAACAAAGGACCCAGGAAATTAAAAAATGTGTGGTTGTGCAAATAGTACCAGGGTCAGTAATCGTGTTCAGCAGAGCACCACCTCTCCAATAAACACCAACATGTCCTTCTGGAACTTCATGAATAAAGCCAAAGCCACTGAATGCAGGAATAGAAATCTGCCACATGCATATTGAACTCAGTCATTGTATGCTAGTCTGAAGACGTACAGAAACTGGATAGAATAGTGAGATAAAATCTGAAAATTAAAAATAAAAGACTAGGGTGCCCTTGTTCATATAGCAGTTTCCCCTTTGGTTTTAATCCCTTTGAGGATTCACACTGCCTTCGAGTTCATTCAGAACCTCTTGAATTCACTTCACACTTTCAAAGATAATTTTATGCCTTTGAAGGACTAAAAACCAGAAAAGCCGCATGCAGCATTAGTAACAGGGTATGTGGGGGGTTTTCACCATGTTTTGGGATGCAGAATTTTGAAGACAGCGTTGACAAGGGTCATCCTCAGAACTGACCCAGGCAATCTCCTTCAGCATTTTCCTTCTGCCATTAATGGAGAGACACACTGAGAGCTTCCGCTGAATATGTCAAAGCATTTTAGCCACAGTGATGCCATAAGAAAACCAAGTTTATGTCTGGTATTTTGTGACTCTGAGGATTCAAGTGCTGATAGTGCAGCATGGAAGCCAATATTTTTTTTAATTTTTTAAGTTAAATTTTTATTTAGTTTCTAGGCTCTGCATTATAAGTCCTGAAAGGCATTATGTTAATAAATTTACAATTCAGTGCTCTTGTCTCAATGGTCTTTTTTTTAGTTCCTGTATTGCTGATTTGAGTGACCATCTCCTCTTTTAAAAGCCTTAACAGTTTTAGCTTTTCAATTCTGATGGAACTTTCATCCACTTCTAAACTTTCTTGTATATGGAAACCAGTAAACTACCTAACATCCTGTACTGCACATTTCTGCCCATTGTAATAGTTATATTCCTGTTTCAAAAAGAAGGTCCATTGTTTTATTTTAACTTTTATCTTCCTTAAACATAAATAGTCTTTGATGGAAATTGCCCCCCCAAAATTCTGGCATCTATCTTAATTTTATTCAGATTATATAAGCATGATCATTCTTCTTAGCAGATTTCATTCCAGCAGAAATGATTAATGAGGAAAACACTAAGTGAGTAAGAATAGAATTGCAGAAGTTTTTCTCAATACTTTTACTACATTTGTTTCTGGAAAACTCTCGGTTTTGTTTTGAGATGCTGGAAAAGAAGTCAACTGTCAACATATTGCATTTCGACTTGCAGTCCCACAAGCCACTCACTCTTCGGGCAGATGTCAAGAAATAGTTCAAAACAGAATTTCACTCCCAAAGAAAAAAGTTGTGTGCAGTGCATATTTTTCCTGAATTAAATATATGGTATATATTGGCCTCCTATATCAGATCTCATTTGCTCAACTGGCCACAATGCTGGAAAGCTCCACACGTGTGACAGTCACAAAGATCACCTGTATGTTTAATGGTTTGTGATGTCAATTTTCAGATCTGAAGTTTTTGAGGATCAGAGAAGCCAGATGGCTGCAGTTTTTAAACTCCGTTGGGGAGGTATATAAAATAGAGCTTTTGTAGGCATGAAATGTGTCAGTGTTACCAGAAAACTGATCAAACCTCTCCACTGTTTCTTTTAATATCTCTTGTTCTGTGTCCCATGAAACAGAAAGCAACTGCCAGAAGATAGCTCCTGTTTCTTTCTTCTTCTTTTTTCTCCCTGAGCTATAGTTCTTATTCTTTCAATTTTTATTTGCATGTCTTCTTAATCATATGATTTATCAATATTTTTTTCCAGATAGTATGATGTACCATTGATCGCATAATACAATTTACATGCTCGGTACGCTTTTTGACCAATATCTTATTTACGAATCGTAATTATATCCACTGATATTTCTTGTGAAATGCCTTGCCGCCCCCTTTCCATTTCCTGAAAGCTAACAAGAACAAGAAGAAATGAGGTATTTAAGATTTTCTGAAAACATTAACTGTTTTTCCTCGATATTCATACCCCCTTGTGTTTTCCAGCCGCATTTTGCAAAACAAAACAACACTGCTACTTTCTGAAACTGTTTTCTATCTAAAACTTGGAAAAATTTCAGCGGTTATGTGCTTTTGCGAAAAGCTAGCAATACTTCGAAACTTGAGAGAGTATACTGTAGCCACAAAGAAGTTCTGAGAGAGTATGGGTACATTTTGCTTGTAGGAAAGATCAAATTCTCAAAGAACCATGACACAGAAGTTAACAAAAGATCGCCATAGAAATATATTCAAACGCAAAAGCTTGAAAAACATAAAATTCAAATATTTAGGCATCCAATTCCGCCCATCCATTAACAACTTAAACTCTCATCAAATGTCCTTCAATAAAAATGGTGAAAATGGATAAAATTAATATCATTAATACAGATTGTGAAACCTTTTCAGAAGCATTTAGTAATAAAATAGCATTCAAATTTTCAGACATCATAACCACGCCGTCAAACATCCACTAAAATGTTCGAGCAAATTGTAATTCTGTAACATAAACCCCTTGTCTTTTTCTATTTCTAGTTTAAATTTTAAATTTCTGCAGAAAAATTTAAAGAGAAACATAAATGCAATAATTTCGGAGAAGAGAGATAAAGTAAATACCGCGGAGAGAATGGTGCAGAGGAGCACGAGCAGCTGGATAAGGTTGACATCTGGAGAGCCAGGAGCGCCGGGTCTAGCCCTAGGGCTTCTGTCCATGGCTGCGACTCGAACTCGTAACGCGTGATCTCAGGATATTAATTTTAAAAAGTGTCAAAACACTCTTAAGTAAAGAAACCAAAATTTGGGGCAGCAGGGAAGAAAAACAACAGTCTTCGCCTTCAAGGCCACGAGTCGGGCCCATTTCAACTTTTTTGGGGGAAGGAATATAATATGTATAAAAGCTGTTTCGTAAAATTTAACTGAATTCTACATACCACACGAGCGATACGACCATCTAGTTCGGAACCCTAACTTTGATAAGGTCCACGGTGTGTGCGCCAATGGGACTCCTTAATATTATAATATGTGGGAGTAAGTTATAGGGTAACCAAGACACCTCATAGTCGATTACGTTTTGTATGTATAGGGTCTATTTTATCATATTTGTTAATACTTATATTTTTATAGTATAAAATTAAAAAATAGAGTTGAAATATATGTGATATATATAAGGGATAGGGATGGCATTATTGTCTTAAAAAAATATGAGAAAGATAACATGGTAAAGGAAGAGATTAGTAGGCTCTTGTATATTATACGTCGTCATGTTATTTATAGCATAATATTATTAATTCTTTGATTATAAATTATTATATTGTATTATTTTATTTATTTTTATTATAAATTATTATAGAGTATGATTATCGAGATTTAAAAGATAAATTATATTTGGTCCAAGAAATGATTTGGGTTTGAGAGATAAAGTTTATTTTTGACTTTAAAAGAAAAATTACATCCATTCTCTTGCACTTTTTAATTTGACTATTTGATACTTTCATCACTATTATATAAAAAAATATTAATCATATTTGAACAACCCTACGAGTTGGATTGAATATTTGTGAGTGAAAAAATATAATATTTTTGACCTTGGCAAAAGTTTTTTATTTTTCGAGTAGTTACTACTTTAAAATATTGTAAAAGTTTTTTATTTTTAATTTTTAAGCTATGGTTTTTTTGATTAGTTTTTTATGGTTAAGTTTTTTTGTAGGATCTCTTATCCATATTAATGTAAATTTGTAGGGTCTCTTATCTATATCATTATGTACTTGTAGAGCTTCTTATCTATTTACTATAGAGTATTACAATGGAGTGTAGGAGCTTAGTTGAAGTTTACAATTACATTTTATTTATATTTGAATTTAGTTGGGATTTCTTTATAGTTTCATTATTGTGTAAATACATGCAATTCTATTAGGTTTTATTGTGTAAAAACTTTCAAAACTATGATTATTGAGGTATAATCAACACAATGACTATTAATAGGGTTTATTTATAGTTGTGTTAAGTTTGGGCAATTTGTGTGTTTGTGCCAGGGTATTGTGTTAATTAAATTTGTGTGCATTATTTGACTATGGGGCATTTTCATAAGGTTTTTTTATCAATATTGATGTATATATATGGGGTTTCTTATCTATTTGGTGTATTGTTACAGTGAAATGTGGAAGCTTGGTTAAGGTTTGCAATCACATTATATTTATATCTTAATTTAATTAGGATTTATTTACAGCTTCATTAAAATGTAAATAGACAATTTTATTGTAATTTACTTTTATTGGCACTCGATTTTGGTACAATTCATGTTGATGTTGTGTCTTTTTCATATATTTATGCACTTATTCATTTGTGTACATTTGGTTATTTTTGGTTCATTTATTAAGTTTTTCAATCATTCGTGTTAGGAATAAAATAACTCTAATACTACATGATAGTGTGAGAATTGTCCCAAATCGAGGATGACCAATGACTAATGATTCAAACACATAATTCCATTAAAGTAAGAAACTAAGATGAGAATAGAAATTGAGCTATATGTATTTATAATGAGGAATAGTACATAGTTTACATCATAATGGTGCCACACTAGGCTTACGACTTACAACTCACTAAGCTCATAACTCTATTGCTCATAGTTTACATAGCACTTAACACACTAATATCTTAGACACAATAAGCTATGACTAACTAGCTCCTTCTATCCACCACTAAATGCCTTGGAGGATATGTCTATAAATAGGTTGGTTGAGTGCATGATGACTTAGCCAAATAAGGCGAGTGGGTGGGCTCCTCCATTATGGGTGGAGGGAGCACCGAAAGAACATAATGGAAAAGTGACCTGAGTAGACTAGGCACTTGGGGGACCAAATGGGATGGATGAACCCATCCACTTACTATGTGACCCCATGCACTCAACCAACACCCCCTTAAACATAGTTTAGGTGGGTACTAGAATTGGGTCCCTCTAACTAGCCCTGATTAGGTACCCAAGTACAATGCAACCCTCAAAAAGTGGAGTAAAAGGAGAAACCCCAGTGGAAAAAAACTCCCCCCTAAAAA
The DNA here is from genome assembly GCA_037957365.1 of Torreya grandis. Lineage (NCBI taxonomy): Eukaryota > Viridiplantae > Streptophyta > Pinopsida > Cupressales > Taxaceae > Torreya > Torreya grandis. Next base: position 5,217,391 of record JARHVA010000064.1, read on the forward strand.
AAAGAGAGAAAAGAAGAAGAGGAGATAAAAAGACTCCCCGTATGATGATGTTGAAGTAGTTAGTACTCCAAGTACATCTTGCAAGATGACGAAGGTTGATGGCAAGATCCTCTGCCTAAAGACTGTAGAAGCTTCATCTATATCAAACAATATTCCTTCCCTTTAGCAAAGGAATAACCTGATGTGTGCACTTAAACTTTATCCATTACACAATGAAAGATGAAGGCAACAGTATGAAGATCTCTAAAAGTGGTCAAAATTGAATATGTGGCATAGGTCTAGCAAGATCATGTGCAATAACTAGATGTAATGCCATTGAAGTAGACCAATCAGAAGAATGACATGGAACATTCACTGAAAGAATGCCCATGTGAAGTGTTGAACTTGACTCACAAACTGAAGAAAGAAAATCCACAATAAGAGATGAGTCATTGATGCTCTTGATAAGTGTACTCACATTGAAAATAGTAAATTCCTTCAAAGGACAAATATGTGATGGCTCTAGAAGAGTAACATACTATATAAGAATGAATGTAAAATCTACAATAAGATAACTAAGGTCTAACAAAATTTCATCTTGTAGTGGTGGCTCGACAGAAGCAAGAGCATTGTCCACCTAGAATGTGTCATCGTAAGGAATAGAAGTAGGAGGAAAGAGTACAATAGTCTCAAAAGAGATAATAGGAAGAGAAGGAGGAGGTGTGACATAAAACACAGTAGGATCCCCAAAAAGACTTTGAAAAGTGCTCCAAACAATGAAGGGACACTCTGTGTGTTCCACATGGTGGTGTAAATCCCATGAAATGTGTATTAATAAGTGACCATAAACATAGTGACAAGAGTCAGCCCAATCTTCGTATTGACCCTAGTCAATAGGAGTAGGAATCTGTCCATATAAGAATGGGACAAGTTCATGATTTATGAGTGAACATTATATGTACACACACCATGAAGCATAATTAGTCTTCCTAAGAAGGACCACTGGCATAAACTCAACCTTCCTCATCTAGAGTCTCTTAAGTGGAGTTGTCATGACTAAGAGAAGACACCAAGAAAGTGCAATACTGCACAATACAAACTGTAATGAACCCCTGAAGCACACTCATGAATAGGACATCAATCACAATTGAGAATGCATCCAAGTGAACAATCAGTGCTAGAGGTATGAGGGATAACACATGCTCAAAATGGGGATGTCAAACACAACCTAAAATACATCCACGTGTGAGCAATTGGTGTATAAAGTACAATGCAAAAAGTAATGGGGCCCATAACATAAATAACCCCTCCTAAATATGACACTTTATAAATTTAGTGCATTTACAATATAAATAGGACCGATGGAATGGGAATGAAAAACAAAGCATTTTTGCAAAAAGTGGCACTCAAATTTGAGTTACCAAGCAAAAGTTATGGCTAATAACATTTCCTATCATTAATGCCCTGTTTTAATTAAATTTGCATAAAAAATTTAAATGTATGACCAAATAAGGGGTTAGATAGCCTTCCATCCACTCATTAGAATTGACATGGAGTATAGAGTGCAATGGTTTAGATTGTCATGGGGAATTGGCCTCCTGCCAACTCAAACCTCACCCTTCATCTTCGTTTAATGAGAGAAGAGGGTAAAATCGAGTACAACCATTTACAAATAACTATGTGTCCCAATAATATTTCCCTGTAGATTGTTTTTAGTAAAAACAATAAAAAAAATATCTCTACTTAGGTGGAATCCATCTCCGGTAAAGAGATATCCACCCAAAAAAAGGTTAGCCCCCACCAAAAGATATTGTCCTCCACTCATCAAAAAAATGTCCACCGCTTTACAAAATGACTCCCCACTTGCCTCAAATCATTATGTTCCCCACATGATTAATTTTGTCCCCCAACCCATAAAAGCTTCCACCACTTTACAATAAAATATCATTTCTTAGCTCATTAGTGATATTTAAAAAGGGCATAAAAACATTCAACCCTTTTGACTTTTGTTTGATTTAAAACATTCTAAATCTGCCAATCACCTTTTGATTAAATAACACATTCAATGTAAAGTGGTTTTGCACAACAAACCAGTGTGCTAGGTGGAAGAGCAAGTTGATTGGTGTATGCTTCATGGAGATGGTTTTGGAGGTTGGGTGAACAGGTCAAGGAGGAATCAAGTTGGTGGTGAGGAGGTCCAGGTTTGGATAACATCAGGTTGCCAGGGAGGACATCGAGGGCAAGGGAGGCTATGGGAAGTTTTGACTATAATAACTAGGTTAGAATTTCCCAAAACTTGAGTATGATCCTACACAAATCAAGCCAATCCCTATCCCTATATCAAAATGTCATGTTGTAACATAAATGGTCATTGGAAGACTGAAGACAACTGTCATGATGCTAAGAGGTTGATTCAGTGGTGACAGCTATGTGATAAAGCTAAACAGTTTCCTTCACCATGCATGGCTACCACTTTACGTTATAACAGGTCAAACATGTTAACAATGGGAATAACAAAGTGGTCCATATCTCCACACTTAGCATAAGCTTCCTTCACTCTTACGTTAGCTACATAGAGAATACTATGTTGATGCATCATTGTGAAAGCAAAAAAAACTTATTTGTGATTACTTTGAATACTATCATTGACCATTAGAGGATAAGCAAGTTTGAGAGGTGCAAATATCTTGACTATGCCTCAACCTCCATGTAAAATGTTCCCTCCAACTACTCTCTACTATGTTTCCCACTTTTAGATCTGTAAAAAATACCTTATATTCCAAAACAAAACACGTGCAAGTATTATCTTAAAGGTAAATGAACCTTTGCAAATGTCGATGCCAATGGTAGTTTAGAGAAGAAATCACAAATGAACATGTTGATCCATAGATTTCTCTCGACAATTTATGGATGAGAATATAAAATATAATACCACTCAAGATTACAAATAGACAACAACAAAAACATATGGTGATCAATTTACCAGCCCTGAAGCTTTGATACCATGCGAGAATCATCCATAATCGAGGATGACCAAGATCGATGACTAGTGATTCGAACACATAATTTCATTGAAGCAAGAAACCAAAATGAGAGTATAAATTAGGTTATATGTACTCATAATTAGGAATATTACACAACTTACATCACAATAGTGCCACACTAGGCTTACAACTTACAAATCACTAAGCTCATAACTTTATCACTCATATCTTACACAACACTTAACACACTAGTATCCTGACATAATAGGATATGACTAACTAGTTCCCTCTATCCACTATTAAATGCCTTGGAGGATAGGCCTATAAATAGGTTGGTTGAGTGCATGATGACTCAGTCAGACAAGGTGAGTGGGTGAGTTCCTCCACTATGGGTAGATAGATCACTAAGGGAACATAATGGAAAAGTGACCTAAGTGGACTAAGCACTCAGGGGACCAAGTGGGATGGATAACCCCATCCACTCACTATGTGACCCCATGTACTCACAAGTGCATGATGGCTGACATCATGATGATGACATCATGATGATGTCATCACTCACCTAATAAAGACCTATTATCCATATAAGGAAGATGAATAAATAAGTGTGATAAATACCTACACTAATAATTAGGATCAATAAGCTATATCTTACAGTCCAAGTAAATAATGCAAAAAAACAAGTTACAAATATAATGAGAGACAAGAGGGAACACATTACACAAGATATTACGTGGAAAACCTTTGCAAATAAATAAGTGAAAAAATTATGGGGCAAATGACAACTTCCAAACTTCATTACTTCAACAATTCCTCTCTTACAATAGCTCCTTTAGCAACTCCTTTTAGTGCTTACAAACCAAGCACTCAAGTGAGCCAAGCATACAATGCCTCTAGGCTCTAACCTCCAACTTCAAGGATATCCATGCTTATAACAAAGTATACATGATGCTTACAACCCAAAAATCTAGGTGAGCCAAGCAACATGTCCTCTAGGCTCTAACCTCTCTACAAGCATGCAATCCCAAGTTTGCAAGGATCAAAGAGTGATCCATCCAAGGATAATAAATACAAATATAAAGCATGTTATTAATAATGTTTACAATGAGAAGAGAGAGGGGGGAGAAACATCATAGTGGCCCTAAAAATTCTCTGCATTTAAGTGGGGTGTCATGTGATCTTTAAAGTTGTTTGTCATAATATGAAAATGTCATCAAATTCGATCCTCCATTAGACAAAAACATGTGCCACCTCCATGTGGCTCTAAAACCTATGACCCATTTCCACAAGTGAGTCTAAATATTCAATAGTATTATTCTTGTCTTCATCACTAAGGGTCAACAAAGTGGATGCTCCACGTTAGACAAGATCCAAGCCACCCCATATGACTCGAAGAATTGTACCCCACCAACACATGTGAGGTCAATTTGCAATAGTGCATTCTTATCTTCATCTTCACACGTGAACACAAGAGTCCAAAATATGTTGCAATCACCTTTTGACTCTAACTAGACATGTGAATACTAGGGCCCATTAGAAATTCAAACCATACATGACCCCTTGTCTTTTGCACACCAAGACAAATCACATGTGACTACTAGGGACAAAACCCATGTCCTTTAGTGGAGTACTATGCCCCACTCCCATCACATCAACCTGATCACATGTGAGAGACCCTCCATGGGCCCTACCATATCACCAATCAACCACGTCACTAACCATCCACATCACCATGAATATTGATAGTGAATAGTGAATATTAATAGTTACTTCTAACCTAAGATACTCCCACTTGAAGTCAATATAAACATGCTTTTACCACACTCGAGTATTTTGTAACCAGCTGTTCATTAATGCCCACTACTACCCTGACACAAACCCAATAGAAGTTTTCTTGCACTACTAAAACTTCTCTACCCTAATAAACTTTATCAGCATCTGCTCCTCCATAGTAGATTATAGCACTCAAGTGATAAAATCACTTATCCACACAAACCAATCCTCCACTCGAGATTCTGCCATGAACCATTTCATAACTCCCACTGCTTAGGAATATTTAGTTTAGTGCTCACTATGGCATCATGAGTCTTCTTACTCCTGATGAATGTAATACATAGGACAAAATAACATGTCTTATCCTCTATTATAGGATGCTCTTGAGAAGACAACTCACAATGTAATAAGTGGGGTATTTCCTTGCTTTCTCGTCCTTGTGCATCTCCATCGTTGGTTTTCTCCTCCTATCACCTTCATCGTGTCCTTGTCACCTGAGCCATCACACCAATGATCTTGTTAGGGCCTGCATCTAACATGTCATCAACACATAACAACATCCTTTGCTAAACATTTTGGCTCTTTGTGAAGGTACTAAACATCTTGTACTCCCTTAGCACGTCTGCTAGAAACTTGTATAGTGATTTCTTCAAAATGTAAACCAACAACACTTTTGCCTCATCCATCTATCTATCTCTCCCTAAGAGAGATCACCATGTAAGAATCACGTAGCTCCAAATCCTTGAATAACAATTAGTACATATAACACTCTTGATAGTAGTGAGGAGATAAGATCTCACAAAAGTAAAAAACTAGACTTCTCCACATAGCCTTCTAGCTATCAACATGGCACAAGTTCACTGGACCAATCATAGCTCCTAAGAAATCATCATGTTGCTCGGTGCATCACTGCACCTACCAAATTTTTGAGCCTCAAGAATGTATTTGAAATGCATCATGCTCTATTGTATGTCCAAACACATAGTCTTCTCCTTCTGAGAACATCATGTCTCAGTTATTCTTTTGTATGTAGCCTTCAGCTACCAATAATGCCAAACATGACACAAGTAGACCAATCACATCTCCAAGGAAGTCATCATGTTACTCAGTACACCAATGTACCTACCAAGTTTTCAAGCCTAAAAAATGCATCTAATATGCATCACTACTCTACTGCATGTCCAAACATATGGCCTTTTCCTTCTGGGAACACTAGGTCTCACTTGTTTATCTGCATCTTCATCTTCCTCATCTTCAACTACTTTAAAATGGGTACAACTTCAAATTTTTTTGTACATCTTTCTTTTGCATGGATTTTTGTCTTCAACATCTCAAATAACAACATGTCATCATTAGGATACCACATCATACACCCCTTCCTCATTTATTGCCAAGAACCACAACAAGGTCAAGCCTTGTCATCAACCCCCACCTATGGAGACTAGCTCGCTCTTCAAGTTGTACAGTTTCTTCATCTTCAACAAGAACAATGTGTAGGTTTTTGACTTATCTGACAAAGTTTTTTCAGCTTTCTCCTCCACTCATCTTGGGGCTTCTCCTCAGTAACACGAATAGAATAAGATCTTCCCCAAGAGATCCTCCACCAATCTATAGAGAGAACTACCTACCATAAAAAAAAATTCTTTCATCTTCAACTTGGTCTCTCCTCTTGTCATAGTAGATTCCGCTGGCACAATCCAACCAACAAACAGAAAACACTCACAAATAGGAATTTTTCACCATGGCTATGATACCAATTGTTAGGAATAAATTATCTCTAATACTACATGTTAAGATCGATAAGTTATATCCTATAGTGCAAGTAAATAATGCAAAAAAAAAAAACTATAAAAATAATGAGAGATAAGAGGGAACACATTACACAAAACATCTATGTGAGTCAAGCAACATGGCCTCCAAGCTCTAACCTCTCTACAAGCATGTTATCCCAAGCTTGCAAGGGTCCAAGAGTGATCCATCTAAGGATAAGAAATACAAAGAGAAAGCAAGTTATTAATAACATTTACAATGAGAAGAGAGAGGGGAGAGAGAAACATCATAGTGGCCCTAAAAATTTGCCACGTTTGAGTGGGGTGTCATGTGATCTTTAAAGGTGTTTGTCATCATGTGAAAAAGTCATCAAATTTGATCCTCCATTAGATAAGAACATGTGACACCTCCATGTGGCTCCAAAACCTACACCCCATTTCCACAAGTGAGTTCAAACACTTAATAGTGTTTTTCTTGTCTTCATCACCAAGTGTCAACAAAGTGGATGCTCCACTTTAAATAAGATCCAAGCCACCCCATGTGATTCCAAGAATTATACCCCACTCACACATGTGAGGTCAATCTGCAATAGTGCATTATTGTCTTCATCTTCACATGTGAACACAAGAGTCCAAAAGGTATAGCAATCACCTTTTGACTCTAACCAGACATGTGAATCCTAGGGCCCCTTAGAAATTTGACTTATACATGACCCCTTAGCTTTTGCACACCAAGACAAACCACATGTTATTACTAGGGCAAAACCCATGTCCTCTAGTGGAGTACTATACCCCACTCCCATCACATCAACCTAATCACATGTGAGAGACCCTCCATGGGCCCTACCACATCACCAATTAGCCATATCACTAACCATCCACATCACCATGAATAATGACAATAAATAGTGATTTGTGAATAGTGACTTCACGCCTAATAATTCAAGCTTTCAAGAACTCAAGGAGTTTTCATTTACTATAGTTTTATTCTAATTTCTTGGTCCCCTTTTATTTCATTATTTGACATAAATGGCATAGTGTTATTTAGCCTTAGTGTCACCTTTTTTTAAAGTTTTTTGGTGACCCTGATGATGAGCCCCATAAATGTCATGTTATTGTGTCCATCTATTGTGTTCATCCTGCTTGTTTACCATGATTTTGAAACACTTTTCCATATAGTTTCCTATTTTCATAAACCATATAGCATTATGTTTTCAAACTCTTTTAAATAGTTGAGATTATGTATTGAAATTAAATATATGATGGTTGTTTGTTACTTTAGGATGTTTTTTTCTATGTATGTGTTTTGAAGAAATAGGTATATAGCACAGAGCATTCTAGAGAAAAAGGAATCTCATTACACAAACCATCCTAAAACCACTACATGACCAAAGCTGTGGATGAACATATTTTGATTCTCTTCTAACCAACTCATAGGAATGAATCTAACCCCCATGGAGCTCAATAAGGAAGCGATTGAAGAATCAAACAACCCTGTTTGTCTTGCAACAAAGTCACAAGATTCACATGAAGAATGTCTTCAGTGAAAAGAACCAATTTTGGTTTTTCCAATTTGAATGTATCTTAGAATAGAATGTATATATTGTTTTGCATAAAACAATCTCCTCTATGGTATATAAATATGTAGCAGTAGAGTTGAGAGGATATAGAAAAATAGTATTTACTGAATAGAGATTGTCAGAAGTACATTGTGTTAAGCAATTGTAATTATAACCTCATGCAATAATTCATTGCTATGCTTTTGATCAATTTTGAGTTCAATATAGTATCATAAAAGGAAGGGTTGAAGCTAAAGTTGGAAGGGGAAGGGCCCCCTTTGGAAGGCTACAACAATAATCTAACCTATCTACTTAGTTAAGCATGTCATTTAATTTCCTTAAGCATTGCATGTTTCATTTCTAATTTATGTAAGTTACATTCTTGTTTAAGATTTGTTTTAGGAAGCTTCCCATGCATAAGCATTTATTCTACTGTATTTTGTTTACATTTCAATACAATCATTTCATTTATTACACTCCAGCATCTTAGATACAATTAGCAGAATGTCAAATTAGAGATTGAGTGTGCACATATAGTGATGTCATCTTATCAAGTCTACATCCCTGGGTTGACATTTAAATGAGGTAGAAGGTACATATCCATGGTTACTCTCCTTGTTTGTTTTTATCAAGAGAAGTATATTTGATTATGAATCAACTGTTGGTCACTTGACTCATTTAGGGTTTAAAATTTTACAATTATCCAACATTAAGGTTTCCATCTCCCTTTCCCCTTAGGTTTTGTTATTTTTATTGTTTCATATTTAATTTTCTTTCAATTTTGATTATTATTACAATATCATTAGCCCTCATTTATCCCATGTTTTATATGCTCACATCTCGTGCCAATTGTGAAATCTAAATCTACAATCCATGCTAGGAAAAAATTTAGATTAAGTGGTACAAATATTGATTTGATTTAATTTGATTTAATTTTTTTTGATAGAGGTAAATGCTTTTGAAACTAGAGCTATGAACCAAAAATGTTTTTATAGAGTTTGGAGCTATGAACCGAAAGAAGGTTAGCTTTTGGTTAGAGCTAACTAACCAATCTAGAACACAAACATGAGGCCCGAATCCCATAAAGAAATATTCAATAACATACACTAACTATATAAAATCTATAAGAATACACATCTATAGAGTAGAAGGATATCAGAAAAAAAGAAGGAAGAAAAACTAACAATAAAGGTCCAACAAAGACTCAACAATACAACATCAAAAAGATTGGAAATTAATTGCTTAATTACAATAAATAAGTTATAACCCTACAAAGTGCCCAAGGAGAAAGAGTATAATAACACACAATCAAGGACCCAATTTGAACAATAAACATGGGAAGAGTCAATCATAGGAAGGAATCATCCTTCTAAAGAGGATTTATTTGATCGGTCTCATTGAGCCATCCTTGATAATTTCTTCTGCCTCTAATCTCAACCTCTCAACTTCAAATTCATATCTTCTTATTTTGTTTTTGGTACCAAAATCAACCTTGGGATTTTTTCCTTTATATAAATTGGGAGGAGAAGTAAGAAAGTGAGGCGACATCAAAATATCCAACTCTCGATCTAGCTCCTTTTGAAGAGAGATATCAACACCTAAAATTATATCCTCATAATTTCCCCCAACCTCCACCTCTGAGATGATTTCATGAGAAGGAACCGATAGGTCAGTGGAGGAATAAGAAAAGGTGTCAAAATAATTGGCATAAAAAACTCCATGATTACACCAATAAAAGTCAGATTGAGGAGGCCCTTCTTTAATCTTCTAGATCCAGCTTCATTTGTTTGGTACTATTGTTTGTTTGTAAAATGAAATGTCGGTTGTTATTAAATTTCATACTTTTATGGTTAGTGATAATGCAAATGATTTAAATGTGAATGGTGAATATGCTTATGACATTATTATAATTTCAATGATACTAACATGTATGACAATGATATGAATGACAATAACGATGATGTAGATCAAGAAAGTGTTAAAATACTTTCTCAATTTAGGTAAGTGATTAAGGACAATATTGATCAACTAGAAGATATATTGCTTTCATTAAAAAAAGTTCAAAATAAATCATTGTTTGAGGAATATAAATCTGGAAATGAGCATGTTACAAATGAAAATTTAAATGTTTTTCTTCCACCTATTAGAGGTTCTCCTTATACCATAGGTCACGAGGCTAATGTTTGTATTTCATGTTTTGCGCCTCCTTATACTAATTCTACTCAAGTTTCTATGACTGATCCTACATAACATTCTACTTCTTTTATGCTTCCTATTATTACTAGACCTTCTCAATCCATTTGTAATGTTTTATCTTGTGGTCACGATTTTGGTCAAAACACTAAAGCATCTATTCCTACACATGTTAATCATACTTTACCTCCCACATATACTACTACATCACAAACTACATTGATTCAAGAAGTTATTCAAGATATGCAAGTGCATGTCGAACAAATTTCCCAAGGATCTCAAAGATATAGCTATACAATCACTTCTCATGATATACTACACAACCCATTATCTCACGAGGTTCTTGTCTACCCCTTACTGGTTTCATTATGACTAAATTTGAAGTATACAAAGGCTGGGGTGATCATTTACATCATATTTGATCTTTTTATTCTTCATGTTTTGGTCTTATACACAATGATTTATTGGTGACTAAGCTCTTTCCTATAAGTCTCAAAGACCATGCCTTAGGATTGGTTTTATACTCTACCACCAGAATTTGTGTCATTCCAATGATTTGGCTGGAAACTTCTTACCTTAATTTTATATCAACATTAGCCAAAAGCTCATGTTTTCCTAACTTGTCCAACTGAAACAAAGACACAATGAAATTAATAGTGACTACATACCTAAATTCAAAAATATGCTTATGAATATGCCTCATCAAATACATGATAATGAATTATAAAGTATTTTATCCAACAATTTGATTCAACCTCTCAAAGACAAAGCGATGTTTAACACATGCCTATGTTTTGATGACTTTTTCCATATGGTTCACGACTAGGGGATCAAACATTTAGAGGCCAATGTGATTAAATATAGGTATAATGCCCTTGCCTATAACAACTCTAAGGTGAATCAACATTCAATGCTAAGACCAATGATACTCCTACTTTTTATGTTAATAACAAGGTCAAAATGTATTAAATGTGTTATCACAACCAAATGATATGCTTGTCTTTCCTTGTACAACACCTAGGCAGTTTACTTAGTTACTTCTGAATCATCACCAAGTGCTTAAATGGTTGTTTGAATGCAACATGATATCTTCAACTCCCCAACATGAGTTGGATACACCTTAACCTTTACTTGTAAATTATGATGTGAATGCATATTATGAGTATCATATATCTTCAGGCCATACTACCAATAGTTTTCAATTAAGACATACAATACAAAATCTATTTGATATCAATGTTATTCAAGTGGAAAGAAATAATAGTACATTGCATGAATCAATTGCTTCACTGAATCAACACTTTTCAACAATCCATTTCCAAATCATGATACTAAAAAGCAAGATAATGTTCACATGGCAATACCCATGCAATAACCAAGGGTTTCAAATGCTCATATCTTAAATGGTGTTATAGATATCGTTATGAATACACAAGTTCTTTTTATTACTTTTTATGGCCATGATATTCTAACAAATAATTCTAGCAATGGTTTGTTATTCATACATGCTTATATTGATTCAAATCTTGTGATTACATGTGGAATTATTGTTGATAATGGTTATAGCTTAAAATTATGTAAAATTTAATGTCTTACTAGTTGAGGGTACACTCAACGAGACTTACTCAGTACAACCATGGTTTTTAAAGGTTATGAAGATCTTAGACAAACACTTCTTGAGGGCATCACATTTCCTACATTGTAGGTCCTTAGACCCTTTTAGTACAATTTCATGTATTTTCATATAACATGACATATGATATATTAATTGGATGTCAATGGGTAAATCAAATGAGATGTATCCCATCCATATTACATCAATGTCTAAAGTTTGTGCATGATAACAAAGCGTTTACTATTTGCAATACACTTTAGTAGTTACCTATATAACAACAATGACTATAATTTGAAGTATCACTTAAAGTACTTATTAAACAATAAATCATACAACCTCAAGTTCAAACGTCCAAATTTATATCCCTTATAGTTATTGTACCTATATTTATAACTTTGACAATTGTAATTCCTAGAGTTACAACTCTTACAATTACACCATCTAAAGTTATAGTACCTACTTATCCATGTCATAAGATATTTGTATCAAACATTGTGTGTGTGTTAAAGCTAAATCACCTAGTTTAAGGTAACTCTTGTAGCCCATAAACATGATGATTCTTATAATGATGATGATCTAGGTTACCATACAACTCATATTTATCTTTTAGATACTTCTAGTGACACATCTGAGTCCTCACATACATGCTCCACTAGATCCTCAAATTAGGAGTGGGTAACTTATTATGAACATTTAGATGAGATTATCTATTAGCATTGTTGACCTATTTCATACACTTCAATTATATAATATATTATACATAACTTCTCTTTATTCTTTCCTCTATGTATTGTGCCTTGCATGTACCTTCTTATAGTATCATGTATCACTTTTGGGTGCATCATGTTACTTTCAAGATTTCTATAACCTTCTTCCCTTGAGTTATTCCTTTCTCTAGATTTATTCTAGGCATGACATATATATTTGTACCTCAATTAACATTACCTTTATTTTATCCCCTAGTTTATGTTACTTGTTTTGTTGCATTACCCCTTGGTACTTTTGATTATTGATCATAATCCCAAAGTTGTGTGGACTTGCTCAACAACAATAACATAAATATATATTGAGTCCTTCTTCCCTAAAATGCTTTAAATTCTAAGGTATGTTTTAGGTTAGTGTATTGATTACTTTAGACCTAAGTGATATAAAATAATGGAAACTATGCACTCATAATGATTATTAAAAATATGGCAATAAACACATTAATCTTAGTTGATATTTCAACTACTGAATTTATAAATAACAAGATGAGAGAGAGAGAGAGAGAGAGAGAGAGAGAGAGAGAGAGAGAGAGAGAGAGAGAGAGAGAGAGAGAGAGAGAGAGAGAGAGAGAGAGAGAGAGAGAGAGATGTACTTAATTATACTTGTCTATTGTTCACAAAAGATGTCAAAGAATTTGGAAATGCTCTAATGTGCTTCATCAACTGCTCAGACCTAAAATAGAGGATGAGAGAGAGAGAGAGAGAGAGAGAGAGAGAGAGAGAGAGAGAGAGAGAGAGAGAGAGAGAGAGAGAGAGAGAGAGAGAGAGAGAGAGAGAGAGAGAGAGAGAGAGATGTACTTAGTTAATTCTACCTGTCTATTATTCACAAAAGATGTCAAAGAATTTGGAAATGCTCTAATGTGCTTCATCAACTGCTCAGACCTAAAATAGAGAGAGAGAGAGAGAGAGAGAGAGAGAGAGAGAGAGAGAGAGAGAGAGAGAGAGAGAGAGAGAGAGAGAGAGAGAGAGAGAGAGAGAGAGAGAGAGAGAGAGAGAGATGTACTTAGTTAATTCTACCTGTCTATTGTTCACAAAAGATGTCAAAGAATTTGGAAATGCTCTAATGTGCTTCATCAACTGCTCAGACCTAAAATAGAGGATAAAAACTTACTTTAACATTGCTACAAGTGTTAGACACCCATGTAATCCAACATTTTTAGGGTATACTAGTAGTGTCTCGATTCACAGTGGGGGTTTAAAAATATTTGGAGCCCTAATCTTGCACTTGTAATTTGTTTATGTGTGTGCACACTTCTTTAATCTTGCATGTTAATACTTGGTTTATGTCTCTTTCATCTAAACCCTAATTTTAATTAATGTACCACAAGATTCCCTTTAAAAAAAGTTAGTATTTTGTTTGGAAAAAAATCCAATGACTCCCTACTAAAGTGTTCAACATTGCCTACATTCTAATCCTCTGAAGAGGGCTTAAACCATACATAGTTCTCCCACTTAAGTGTTTGTGTGTGTGTATGAGAAATCATGAACAATCTAGCATGCAATTACGTCTTTCAATTTTTGATACTTGGCACCACGTAACTCTAATTTTTCATATTCATATTTGGATATATGGAATATTATAGGGATATTACTTAAATATTTGAGATGTGTATACACCTTTTTAATAGTGTTCTAAGAGAGTCTTGAGTGATTCCTCAAATTTTCTAAGACTTTCCAAGTGAATAATATCATTAGGGGTGATTTGTATTTCTAGGTGAGTCTTTGTTAATTTACCACTATGGCACACCCATGAAAAATGTATAAGATACCCTAATGGAGAATTCCCAATTTAAAAAATCATTGTTGAGGGCTTCTAAACACTGTTAGTATAGTAAGACATGTATGATAATCAACATTGTCTAAGTTTACCGGTATTTATCCTATAAGTGAAAAATAAGGGTATGAAGTATGGAGAATGTTTATATAGGATTCTAAAGGTGTTCATGTGTAGACTAAATTGATCTTGAATAAATATGTCAAGCAGATAGATGTGACCAAGACATTAGATGGGTAGGTCTATGGATAAGGGGAAAGTGTGCTCAAGAGTGAAATATATGTGAATTGTCCAAGTGTGTTGAAGTTAGTTAAAGTTCATGTTTCCAAAGTGCAAAAGCCCTTATTTAGGTGTCAACAAATGCACCCTTTTAATCTAGTATTGCAAATGCTAAATTAAAATTCCAACATACATAAATTTGGACCGATGTTAACCATGTTTGGTTTTAATAGGTACAATCTTAGTATATCATTTTCTCCATGTAAAATTTGTAAGAAACACATATAAATTAATGTCTTCTTACAATAATAAATATGAAATAAACTAAGTCATTGAAAAATCTTGAAATTTAAAATTTTAAGGAATGAATACACCGGATGGTATGCAAACCAAGTTGTCACTTGTTGAACTTGATTAGAAAATATCATGGGGTGAACATGCACCAAGGAGATGCAAGTGCTGAAATAATGAGTTTAGTAATGTAAATGCCCCAACTATAACTAGAGAAGGTGGTGTTAGATGTTGATTGACACATTAACCTCAACCACACTACCCCAAGTATCAAAATAACTTCTTTTCAAAACCCTAAAATTAGGTTCATATGTAACAGTGGAATCCTAAATCAAGTTTTTAAGTAAAAGTGAAACCCTAAAATCAAGTTTGTATGTAAAAATGGTATCTTGAATCAGGTTTGTATGCGAAAAGGTTCAATTTTGTAGATGGGTATAGACCTAAATTGCTCACATAGTATCATTGTTCCCCACTGATCCTCAATAAATTAAAAAAGAAAAGTGTTTGCATGAACAAAATCCATGCACTGTATGATCCATCTATTCCTCAAAGTGATTTAGAATGTCAAATTTTGTCCCAAAATATCATAAAATGTTTTAGTTGTTCCAAAAAATCATGTGAATATGTCTCAAGTTACTCAATCTAACCCATTTGAATAATATAATTTGTCTCGTAATGGGAAATGTTATATTCGACTTGGATTGAATCTCTGAAACAAGCCCATTGTATGCCCCCTTTTCTATATGAGGGATGAAGTTTGCAAGTCACTCATCTCAAAATAAATATTTATGTGCAACATTTGTTATATATAAAAAGTATAATCAAGTAGAGTATATATACAAACAAGATAAGTTGTGTGCTGGTACCAAAAAATTGATCATTGTAAGCACATATGAAACATTTAATCCAATTCAAGTGCAATTATTTGTTAATTGCACATAAGACATAATCACGATAATTCTTTTTTAGAAATAATTATCAAATTTAATTAAATATGTCAATAAATCATGTAGTAATAAGAATTTTTGTAAATGCATGATTTAAAGAATGGCAATGCCAAATAGAAATAGATAACACACCATATAAAATGTGTAATAGTGATCACAATACCAAGTGCATATTAATGGTCAATTTATTCCACATAAAAAGTATGTAAACACACACACACATGATATCATAGTAAATAATCCACAAAGGCATGCATTATAGTTAAGAAACACACAAGCACACATGACATAACTCGAATTTGACCCAACATAGACACAACATGGCCATGACATGGACTAGAGGATCCTCTGACATGATTGACATGAAACGACAAGACACATACAATGCACCCACAAAAAATTGAATGAGTAACATAAAATACATCAATGACCAAGTAATGTCACAATCATTAGCATCAAATAAACATGATGCAAGAAATGTTAGTCTACATAGTCAATTAATGTCACCATCCAGTAAAGCAAAGCACGTTATCCATAGGAAGTAGAACTCTAAAATTATGAATAAGAGCAAGTCATTTATAAACAATCCAAATAACTCAATATAATAAATGGGTAAGCATAGAAATATATAACCTAAAATATTTACCAAGATTCCCCTAGCATGGGCTTACCCTCAATGTGAAAAGTTTTCATATTTTTGTGATGAATGTCACACTTCTATATGTCCATGTCTCACGTGTAACTTGTATGTCTTGCACCTGACATATGTATACTGTGAAAATATGTGCATAGAAAATGGATGTATAAATCACCATGAATATGAAAAATGACATCAAACAATAATGTGTACCATCAAATTAAGTCATGTATAAGTCCTAGTTTTGTATTTTTTTTTGAATATTTGAATGTTTTTGAATTTTTTGAAATATTTGAATTTATTTGAACTTTTGGAAATATTGATATAAATAAGAACTTAGTTAATGAAACAAGGTTAAGGGTAAAGGCTGCAAAATAGAAGGATACGAGGGATTTGAATAGTCAATAGCATAGATCAAATCATAGTGTGCACTAAGTGTAATATCAAAGCAGTTGAAGAAGGTAAGATATATGCCTCCATTGTATGGTAGAGTCATGTCTCAAAGGATTATGTGAAAGGAATCATAATAGGCACATGGCCCTAGTCGGAAAGAGTTTATGTATGAATGTCATATGATGTGTATGCACAAAACAAACATGATCATGCCAACTAAATATGTGTCATGATAAAAGAAATCAAAGATAACAAATATGGAAAATTAGGTAAATAGTGTGTAACATCAACGTGTAACATGCCTCAAGGAATGAAATTTAAGATTAATTTTTTGTTAAATATGTATATGCACATGTCACCATAGTATATTTAGGGTGAATGTCTAGATTAAGACAGTTAATAAAAATGTTAGGGCTATTGAAACATAATAATCAAGTCAAAGTCAAGGACTATAACAATGGTTAAAGCAAAAGTACATGTAGACACCAAAATATAAATATGGAAGAATTACTTAGTCAAATCAAGAGAGGGTTATCAAGGTATCAATTGATAAGAAGTTATGCACAATATATTATGTCTAAACTACCATATAAATATAAGTTAGGAGTGTTAAACTATGATCCCATCAAGGGGATGCTCAAGTGTATGTATTGGATTGATTGGCATGAATGTCAGAAACCATGGGAAAGTAGTCATATGTATCATAATTATATTTGAATAATATAGTGTTTGAGTGCAATGTATTATCTAATTTTTATTATCTGATGAATTCATCACATTTGGTAACATCAAATGAGATAAATTATTCTATAAAATTGTGTGTACTGAATAGATTTTTTTTCTCATTGTCTTAAGTTGAATTGATTGATCTAGTTTATGAGTAAATGAATCATTTAAATATATGCTTGGTGATGAGCTCATAGGAACAATAATGGTTGTACTTGTATTAGATAATTGTTTTAGATCTTCTTGAGACAATTCCTTGATTGATGTTTGATCCTAAACGGATTTATGGATTATAGTTTTTTATTCCGTATGGATAATATGAGTGTTGTGTTTATGTTCCTCATTTATTTGTGGTTTGCAATGCTTTGACATCCACATTTATGCACTTTGAGATGTAATTATACCCATGATAAGACATTTCTCATGTTTTTCCACACATCTTATCTCATTGAAGTGTAATTAAATGTCCTTAGAAATCGAATGAAATAATCTTTTTGATGATATCTAATGTTGCTTTCATTTGATATAACCATGATTTCCCAAATATATCATTGAATTGTATAATGTAGGTACTAAAAATAATAATATTTCCACTATGTTAGGCCTAACATAAACTAGAAATGTGGTATGCCCTAATGACCTCTAATAAATGCTTGTATGTTTTAATTCATTCTCATTATGTGCTAATGCCTTAAGAAAATATGTAGACACACCACTTTCATCACTTCCATATTGAAATTACAAATTAGACCAATTTCCTGTAATAACACGTAAATCAAGTCATAAATCATTAAAACATTCCAAATCATCTGCACAATTTAACATGCACACTCTACAACACATTGGTGCATCCCTAATTGGGGTAATACACTATATTAAATCATCAAATATGTCATCACCATCCTAAATTTGTTACCCCTCTTGCAAATGTCTCACTAGGCATATTAAATCGAGTAAATCAAACCTTGCAAAAAGAAACCACAAAAGGACAAAATTCAACTTAGTTAACTAGTTACTTGATTAGGCTAATTAACTTTTAAATAGAGGATTACATGGAATGCACATTTCATATTTATAAAAAGATCAATTAAATCCTATTTCCTACATTATTCCACCCACCTGGCAGTTTAAAATCATTTTTTAAAAGTCAAAGGTGTCCTCCATGAGGCAAATTTCAGGCAGATGAGAGGACTGCCAACAATGTCTATGGTAATCACTTACATGATCCAAAACCTCATGAATGGATCTTATTACAAACACTTGCATAATCCATGTCATAGCATTTAATGTTTGCCTCTCCTTTGAGGATTCATTCTCAACCACACATCTTGATCTAAGATTGATGATCCAAATTCAAAGGATAAATCTATAAATAGAAGGAGTCTCACTCTTCTTCAACAAGATTTTTGTGCTAAAATTATACTACCAAATCTCTAGGAAAAAGCTTCGCTAAGTTCTTCAGTTGCTCATCAAATCACACATAGCACAAGGGGAGATGTCTTCATAATAGATTCATGACATTGAAAAAGACCTCAATCTCTATATTTAGGCTAATCCAAATTTGAATTTCAGCAAGAGGGAGAAATCCAAAAGGTAAGGTATAATGGTTTGATTTGTCTTCCATTTAGTTTGTTTATCTCTTTCTTGACCTTGCCCAATACGATGACATGCACTTATGATGTTATTTTTATAATGTTTTGGTTTAATTTTCATGCTAACAATAAACTATACTCCTTTACAATCATGTGATCACATATGGCATGCCCGGTGGGACTTACACCCCTACATTCTCCTTTGAAACATCATATCACTCCTCTAATTAAGATTTTAGGTCATATTTGATCTTAATTTCACTTCTTTTTCTTCTAATTTTATCAAAATTTTGTTCCTAGGTTAGTGGTGGAAACACTTTGCTAATCAGTGGGATCATTTCTCATAAATGACAATATCAACCTGGTAATCGATAATATCACTTTTGTTATGTTATCTATTTCCTATGCTTTTTAGGTAAATAACAAGATTGGCTATAAATTGATAGGATTGACATGTGGATCAATGTAATATCATTGAAAAACAATAGATATACTCTCAAGTTTCACTTGGGTTATTTTTCTTACCAAAATGACATAATTGGGAATCAAAATGGTAGGATCAACCCGCATATTGATATAAATGTATTGGTAATTTCTCTCTTATATATTTCTTACATTTTGATGATATCGTACCTATAAATGACATAATTGATAGTCTAAACATTGAAATCATTTTTTTCCCTATTATGTTTTTGTTTTTTATATTGATGAGATCACCTTGCTAATCGATGGAATCACCGATTTCTAGTTTTCTATGTTTTTGTCTACATATCAACCATATTACATTAAAAAATGGTGGGATTATTCTGTTAAATGGTGGAATCACTTTATGTTAATTTATAAAAACTTAAACAATCATCATTTAAACTTCCTATTGCTAATAAAATACCACAAATCAAAAACTAATATGTTTTTGTAGGCTCCACTTGTTAAAGGAGTGGTTATTTTACAAACAAACACATTTACAAAACACATCTCATTTTGATGCATAAAATGAACCAACATTTGAATTTAGTGTTATAAAACATTTTTATGTTTTCATTGCTTGATAATTTATGTTGTTTGTTTATTTTTGGGTAGCTTATTATGTGTATGCTCTCCCCTTACCCACTTGTGGGACCATGGGTGATCAAAAGCACATAGAATACCATTACCTTTTCCCAAAGCGAAACTAAAGTATGTTTCTTCTTTCTAAGTTGTGAGATCCTAAGGATCAAAAACAATGAACCTTTCCTTTTTATTTTTGTCATGTGAGTTGGATTTTATTAGCATTTATGATTCCTTAGGGTGCAAAATCCCCTAACATGCATACCAACCCCATACTTTAATGAGGGATATAAATTTAGGGTAGTTTTCCTAAGAGCTAAGCGGTTGTAGGTTTTAAGTGCAATCTATGAAAGTGAGGGGTTTATCCCTAATGCTAATATATCATACATCACCCTCAAAGTTTAAATTTTTGGTAGCACTTTGTTGAGATCTCATGGCTGAAGTGGTCGTGAAGGGGATGAACCCTCCTATGAATTGCCTATTATTTGTTCTTCTTCTAAGAAATTTCGAGCCCCACCTACTGTGAGATATATCAGGGACCATCTAGAAAACCTTGTTAAAATTTAGATTAATAGCTTTCAGCCCTAAAATATTTGTAGTGCAAGGGAAACCATCCTCCCCCAAGATCTCATGATATACTGCTTGAAGTGAAGGTTAAGAGATTAACCTATTCCTACTTCTTGTGAGGTAGATATGTGGGCTATAACCATATTACACACCCAATTTACCACTAATATAGGGCTTGTCTAGTGTGTGTATCATTTATTGTTTGTTGTCATATACTCATTTTACGTGTTATACCTTACACATAAATAAATCAAAATTATCCTAAGTCCAAAACATTGTCATATCCCACTAAAAATTTTCATGATAAGGCATCACTTTGCCCAATTTTTGAGTCATTTTATCCCATCCTAACATTATGCTATCCAATTGAAATGGTATCATATCTATATTGCATTGTTACACTACCCATTTGAAACTAGATCCAAATAAAGTTCATTTTGAACCAAAATCTAGTTCTAATTCGAATCCAATCATTCCACTTTTCTAAACTAGTCAAATGTCTCAAATCAAGTCAACTTAAAATCAAACTCTTATAGAGTCAAGCTTCCTAAGTCAAGCATTCCAAATCAACTAAAGTTAAACATTTCAAGTAAAGTCAAGTCAAAGTTAATTTTTCTAAAGTGAAACTTCTAAAAAGTGAAAGCCAATTATTCTAAACTCAAATTTCTTAAAAAGCAAAGTCGACTCTTGTAAAGTCTAAGTTAACTCTTATAAATTCAAACTTACTAAGTCAACTATGTCAAGTCAAAGTCAAAATAACATCAAAATCAAACATCCTAAGGTCAATCAAAGTCAAGCATTCAACTCAAGTCAAACCAATATCAAATCAAAGTCAAAGAGAAAGTGAAACATTCCAAGTTCAAATGTCAAAGGTCAAAGAAAGTCAAATTTTGAAAAGTTGACTTTTCAAGTCAAAAATTGAAATCCAAATAAAAAATAAAGTCAAAATTCAAATATTTTCAAAATCCAAGATAAAATGTTCAATTTTTCAAAGCTCACTTTATAGACACACAACCTTTTATAAAACACACTTAACATTCCCAAAACTTTATGAAATTTGAAAACCAACTTAAATTGAATATCCTTTTATTGACAAGTCCAAACAAACATTTCACTTTAACCAAAAGGCATCCAATATCACACCAAAGTATAAATTGACTCTAATACACTTCAAATCTAAAGATCAACCTTGAATCGATAAGTAAATATGTTACACACATTTAGAATCAAATCAACCATATTATCTTGATTCAAGATGAAAATTGTCAATTCAAACATGCCTAAATACACAAGAAGTGGGGCTTTATACAAACATGCTTTTGATGAAAAATTGTCTTATGATCTGCTTGGATTTTTCTAAATATTGAAAACCTAGAGGATGAGGTACATCAACTAGAATACGAGGATGTGCCACTCTAAATAGAAGAAGTATGCAACTATGTTTGAATAGATGAAATACCCCATAATCAACTTCTACTCAAGAACAAGCTCATACACAAGGCTCTAGCCAAAACCCAATATCATTTATCAAAGTGAAAGGGCAACTTGTAGACCCTTCCAAAACATAACCAAGTCATTATTACCTAATTATAGTGGACTAGTTAGATTTTAGCTTATTTATCTACCTCTCTAGTTGCCACTTCATTTAATAATCCCCCACCTGTGGGTGAAAATCTACCCCTTAAACAACAACAAGAAGATCCATTAACCAATACTCCATAAACCATATATCCATTAGTTAATCCCAAGAAAACACCTTCAATGGATCCATTGCAATAAGTTATGAACAATCCACAACAAATATTCCCTAATCCACATCAAATCCCTTCCAATCCCTAACAAGTCCCTTCCAATTGCCAAAAAGTTCTTATTATTTTGTAATTTATCCCTCTAATCCCCAGTGAGTCCCTATTAATCCATAATCCATCCCTTGCAATCCCCAACAAGTCATTTCTAGTTCCCAATAACTCATTAGTAATTCCAAATAAATCATTAGTAATTCCCAACAAGTCCTTAATAATTCCCAACAGGTCACTTCTAGTTCCTAACAAGTCCCTTCTAGTTCCCAACATATCCTTTCTAATTAACAACAAGTTGCAAACAATCCACTACCATGACAAATTATAACCAGTTCATAACTATTACTTTGTAAACACTCATCGACAACACGTTGTGACTAATCCCTAATAATTCCTTTTTAATCTGTAATAACAAGTTCCTATTAATCCACATCTTGTCTCTTCCAATCAATGACAAAATCCTACCAAGCAGCAATAAGACCCCTTCCAACAATAAGACCCTTAACAATAATTCCTATCTATTAGTAGTAAATTCATCCATACCAACAATAGATTCCCCAAAATCAATAAAGTACTTCCCCCAAATCGATAACACACTTCTAAACCACTTCCAACTACAAGTCAACAACAGGTGCCCTGTCAGTGGTACAATCTTTGTTATAGGGTAAACAACCCTAATTTCTCAACACAAAAGGTACCCATTCTGACATATTTAAATCCAAATATGCATATTTATCCAAACTAAACTAATCTACCCTTATATACTCAATAACAGGTGCCTCCTCCATCCCAAAACACTCCCATCTCCAAGAATTTTAAGAGATAAAATAGGTTGTTTTAGGACTTGAAGTAGGCAATCAAAGTAAGAAGTACAAATTTGATGAGATATGCCCTTATCCATTTGATACGATTTTTATTTGATTATATTTCCCATCACACTTTGAGTCACCCAAATTTGACAAATACAAGGGAAAGGGTGATCCTTGATAGCACCTAAAATAATTATTTATTATGTGTCAAAAGGTAGCCTATAACAACATTAATTTGCTTCACTTGTTTCCACACAACTTAGGTGGATAAGCCTTGCACATGTTTCTTAATTTACCAAAGGGATCCATTATCACTTTTGATGACCTATCTAAGAAAATTTTTAAACACTTCTCATATAACATAGAGCATGATTTGACCATGTTTGAATTATGTAATGCCAAACAATGAGGCGGGGAAATTTGTTCTGCCTACTTGCTATGATGGATAAATTTGGCCAACTCATTTCCACACAACCTTATAGACAAGAAGTTATCGAATATCTTCACTTTCAACCTTAATGTGGAGGTAGCTTATAATCTAAGGCTTCATTATGTCGACACATTTGAAGATATTATAGACAAGGGAGTGAAAATTGAAAAAGCTTTGATAGACATGGGTTTGGTTAAGATTTATTCTCAAAGTCAAACACAAGCTCAAGCCCCAACACAAGCATAAGTAAACAGTTTGAGAAACTAAATGTATTTAATAGAAACGAAAATGTTGTAGGCAATGGAGTAACTGAATCCAGACATGTGTGCAAATAGTGTAACCACTGCTTGTCCAAAATATTCTACCTACTCAGTCCATTACATTACAAATACCACCTCCACATAGGAGTCAATATCAAAGAAGATTTTTCTCTAATCTTGGTGAGCCCATAGAGGCAGTGTTCTAAAAATTGGTTTCAACAAACATGATCATTTGGAAAAATACAAATCCATTGGAAGAGGGCCAACCAAATCTACATGGTATAGGGACAATGAATACTGTGATTACCATCATGTTAAAGGACCAATAACTTATAGTTGTATGCAACTCAGAAATTTCATCTAAGACTTATTTGAGAATGACAAAATCAAACTAGAGAATGTTGTTCCTACTTCAAATCAAAACATGGGAATATACAAGGATTTATTTCCAAAACATAATTCCAATAATCATCATCAACCAGGTAATTAGAATTAGATAACCATCCTTTAAATAATCATAATTAGGATTAGGATCAGAATCATAATCAGAATAATCATAATCAAGGTCAGGATTCTGAAACCAATCAGATTGGCTACCATAATATATTGTAGAACTATAATAATCTTGTGGGCCATATTACTAACAATTATGTGGCTACTATTAAGATCAATCCACGTCCATCATCCAACACCACTCAATGTGTTTCCCCTTCCATTCTTATACCTCCCCTTCACATCCTAGTGACCCTCATATGACTCAAAATTATTTTATAGCAACTTGACATCCATGGTTCACCATTCCAAGTCCTATAATACCTCCTTCTAATTCAATTAATCCTCTTTTGACGTAAAATTGTGTTGTTACAACTCGACATTCATGGGTTACCATCCAAGGTCCTCCATTAGCTTCAAATAATAATCTAATCCAAGGCCCTTTTCCTTAAAAATCCAAACCACCTTCTTCCACTAAGAAGCAATATGATCTTGTGGAAAAATTAAACAAGACATCGACGTAAGTTTCTATTCTAGATATTGTACATACATTTGAAGTCTAAATATAAATATTACATGAGCTTCTATGATAATCCAAGGTTCCAAATGACATTGATCTTACCCAATTCCAAGAACTTGTGGGGAATTTATCCCCTAGTTAATAAATCACATTTGACCAAAGTGACATGTCATCCTTTCGTCCATTACATAACAACCCCTTCATATTCAAGTAGTCATTCTCCTTCAGAAGATCAAGCGGGTTCTCATAGACAATGGTTTAAGTTTCAAAATTAACTCATTAAAATTGGTCAAACATTTGGGGTACACTTCAGAAGATCTGTAACCAACTTGTTGATGTTATGGATTTCACCCTCTGAAGGGAGGCTCAACTCTCTTCCTCCACGTGGCACAATGGAGACATTCCTCTTGTTGTGGGTTACAAACTTGAGGGATGAATATCTAGATTAGGGGCTAGCTCCCCTTGATGCACCTTGAGGCCCTATATTTCCTACTAATAACAATGGGGGGGGGTGAAAAGAGAGAAAAATATTGAAAACAAAACCTAACTAATATGGTGATGCACCAAACTAGTTGGTATACTCTGCTTTGACCTACACTTTACACCAAAAAGAAGCAAATTCAAATGAGAACCTTTCCTACATCAGTGTTTCAATAGGGGATCCTATCTACTCAGCGTTGACCTACACTTTACACCAAAGAGAAGCAAATTCAAATGAGAACCTTTCCTACATCAGTGTTTCAATAGGGGATCCTATGGAGATACAGGGAGGAAGGACTACTAGAGGTGTTCTAAGACACACTATGGATAGCCTATTCACATGCACCTATACTCTGAGCTAGACACTTCTTGTTGACCTACAAGAGAATAACTCATAATACACTATATATGCTAGCATAAACTTATGAAAGCATGAAAAGGAAATGACTAAACATAAGAGGAAACCATAGACATATGCAAAAGTGCAAGCTCAAATGGAGGTAAAAATGCTTCTTTTGATTCAAGGTAAATTTCTTTAGGGCTTCACCATACAATACTGAGAGATCCTTTCTCAAATGAGAAGTTAAAAATATAGAAAGAGCTTGAAAATAGATAATTGACCAATCAAGGAATGGAAACCCATGTTGTATTAAACACTTTTACAGTGACCACAAGCCCATGTTACTACTATATCCTTCCAATTACGTATGGGAGAGCCATGCTATCGGTGTTCAAGTCATTACCCTTACTATCCTGGGTCTGCAAAAGCATGTGATACTCCTTTTAGCAATTGACAAGGCCATCCCCATGTTATGTTGATTGGGCCATGCTCTCTTTAATGCTAGGCACAACTGGTTGTGCATTAATGACAAAGCATAAAAATGTGGGTTGCTCCCATTTATAGTTAAAAACCAATCCTTTTATTGGTTTTTGGTAGAGACTATTTCACCGAAGTGCATATACTCTTCCTACTGATGACACCTGTGCCACCTACCTTGGTCTGGTTCATCCTTGGGTCTATTCTTTGACTTGTCATGCCACTTGGGGTGTTTTGAGCTTTTATCTTATGAACACGTGGCCACATTCTAGGTTACCCACCCTATTTTTTCTTACTTTGCTATTTCCCTCTTGTCTTTAGCCATTCAGGCTCTCAGGCACTTATTATTTTCTCTCGGGCTCATTTCTTTGCTTGCTCGCTCTTTCATTCTTCAAGATTTCAGGATTTGCATTCCTTCAGACAAAATGTCTGAAGGAATTCCTTCAAACATTTTATCCAAAGGAATTCTCCTTTGGGCTTGCACTCTTTGACTTTCCTTTGGTGGGCCTTCGGGCTTCCTTTTCTGAATTCCTTCAAACAAAATGTTTGAAGGAATTCATTTGAACATTTTGTTTGAAGGAATTCTCCTTTGATTACTTC
Source organism: Torreya grandis (assembly GCA_037957365.1). NCBI lineage: Eukaryota > Viridiplantae > Streptophyta > Pinopsida > Cupressales > Taxaceae > Torreya > Torreya grandis. The sequence continues at coordinate 5,244,427 of JARHVA010000064.1, forward strand.
CCAACGACTAGCTCATCACCCTGAAGTTAACATTCATGGGCCTATCACATTATTATTGATTATGATGTGATGTATTGATATTGATCATGATTTAAAATGTATAGGACTTGCTTTACATGCTTATTTTTAGGTATGTATCATGATTATCATATATTTAGCCACATTGTTTAATTATTTTGTTGTGATCATGGAAAATGTGATGACGTTTTGATTATGCATTTTGAGCACATTTAGCCATGTTGATAAATCTTGCAATGGGATGTTTTATCTTCACTCAACATTGTATATAATCCTCAAGCACTTGATTTTTAATGTTGCATTTGATAATATGCATCATAATTATAAAATGAATCACGATAACATTGTTGTCAATTTATGTAAGGACTAGTTCAGGCATAAATGTTCGCAACTCTAAATCAAGATATGAAAAATTAAGACAGCATAAAACATAATAAACTAAACTAAAATATACCAAGACTAGTGTTGACACTTTGAGTTGCACCCTTTGAGGAGGTTTTTCAAGTCTCCTCACCCAATTGACATAATGGGAACACTTCAAGGATGTGGGTGACCTATGGTTGAAGTGAACCTCCAGAGAGGGTTGGTTACCCTAGTGTATCACCTAAAATTAAAAACTAATATAATCAAATTTCAAGAGGAAAATGGATAGAGAGAGAAGGGTAACAAGTAATTGAAAGTAAAAAGGGTGATGCACTAGAAAATGTGATCCTTGGCTTGTCTGCTACCTGCATAATGAAACTAGAAGGGCTGACATAACTACCCAACTCCCAAATTGAGGACTCTTTCATAAGGGTTTCATAGAGAGGCTTAAATCTATGACAACACTTAAGAGGGGTGACAAATTAATCCATAGTTGAATCTTGCATAAACTTGATAAAACACAGATTATGGCCTACAAAATAAAACCTATCTTGCATAAAGGTTAGGAGAATTAGACAATAATCAAAGGGAAAATGGACTTCACCACAAATAAATATCAACAAAACTCAAATTTAACACAACAATGCAAGCATGGAAGAAGGCAAAAATCAAATTTGTATTGTTCAAAAGGCAATACAAACTTGCCAAGAATGATTTACAAAGGAAAGATCCATGTTTTAATAGAATTTTGAAGAGAGAAGAGAGGGAATGAGAGAGAAAATTCATGGGAGGAGAATAAATTTGACCCAATATATATGGGATTCATATTAATCAATAGTGAATGTTGTTCCCCACATGTGAAAGGTCAAAAGATGTTTCACTTCTTTATCTTTGTCTCCCACCTTTATTATAAAGTCCCAAATAGCTTTTTGACTTTGTCTAGACATGAAAATCATGGGCCTCCTTAGAAATTTGACCCATTATTTTCCCATGTGATCAACAATGATATATTTGTTCTCATGTGCAAAGGAGTCAAAAAGTAGAGTATATTAGGAGACAAGATCCACCACTTCCATGTGAATTATAAAATATGCCCCATTCTTGTCATGTCATCTTTTCCTCATGAATATTCTTTATGGGCCATGCCACATCATCTATAATCCACCTAATCAATATGACACATCATAATTATACCACATCACCATGCATAGTCACTATGAATAGTAACCATGAATAGTGTTTGGTGAATAGTAATCTTACTCCCATTAGTAAACATGGTGTGAGCTCATGAAGATTAGGTAAACCTTGTGATCCATGTTGCAACCAAATGGTGACTAGAATAGTTAAAAACTAGTTCAAATACAAATTCTCACAACTTTAGATCAAGATATGAATAATCAGGGCCTAAGTGTAAAGCATAATCTACTAAATAAAGACATCTCATTAATAAAACACACAATTAAATAATCAGTCAATCCATATACACATAAATACATTTGAAAGTAATAAACAAATAATAATGCATTGTTGTGTGAATGTACTAATGGGACATTATATTCTATTTTTCCCCTAAGTCTACGGAACATTAGATAGGATAATGTGATAAAATTTGAAAAAGGGAGAAGGGAAAAAGAAGGAAGAAGTGGTCAACCTAACCCTAGATGTCCCATGCAACTTGGTGTTGCCTACATAGTCTATCATGGACCTCAAGCTAATGTAGTTCTCCCAAGATGGGAGGAAATATAATGATAAATTGATAGGCAAAACTATCAAACAAGAGATGCATAAGTTACTCGTAAAGGAGGTGAGAGTGTAGAATAATTAACATGCAATATAGAGATAATGTAAGATAATCAAATCATAAATGGCAAGAATGTAATATAATTGGCTTAAAAAATGGTGACAATGAATAATTTGATAGTGACAAATATATGTTAGGGTGTGGAGCTAAAAGCTTCACCAAGGAGCATACTTAAACAGGTTCGGGTCTACACAGATGCCGGCGTCGGTCAGGAGTGACCGACGTCGGTTAGTAGCAGTTGCAGAGGCACCGACGTCGGCAATAGGGTCGGCCGGCGACGGTCACAGGCGAACTGGCAGGAACCGACGTCAGTTACCTGCGTGTCCAAAAATCTATTTCCGTGGATGGCAGCGAGTGTTTGCATGATAAGTTTGAGTCGTGGACTCAAGCTTGCGTCTCTATTATTAGCAATATTATTTTTAGAGCCCTTGTTCAAGAGGCTTAACTGTTTGTTGTAAGAGCATGCTCAAGTTTCCTATTTCTATATGTAGGAAGATCTTCTTAGCTTAGAATTGTAGAATGTGTGTAGAACTGTAAGAGTAGAACATTGTGAATGTTTGAAGGACAGTACAGAGTTGCATCAATCCAGGTTGTTGGATTTGAGTGTACTTGAGAGTGAGCTCTTGAGGAATAGAGATCTAGTGAGAGATCTTGTGTGCATCTGAGAGAGGTGTGGAAGAACGAAGCTTCTTCAAATTGTATTCCTATTGTAAAGAGTTTCAATACAAGTTTTCAGGGTGTTTTCTTGTATATCTTGTTCTGTGCTATTTATCATTTCAGTTACTTATCTATCTGATTTATTTCCGCGTTTATTGCTTTCACAAGTGTAATCTATTGTTGGTTTGATCCCCCAATAAGTGGTATCAGAGCCTTGGTTACAGGTTACAGATTACAGGTTGCTCACAGGTGTTTCTGCAGGAATTTCTGTTTGAGTGGGAGAAGCAATGGCAGAAGAAAGTAAGCTGAGAATGGAAAAGTTTAATGGCAAGAACTACCAACATTGGAGAATGCAGATAGAGGACTATCTGTATCAGAAGGATCTCTACTTACCGTTAGGTGGGATAGCAAAGAAGCCCAAGGACATGGAGGATGAAGAATGGGAAGTTCTTGACAGAAAGGCTCTTGGGTCTATAAGACTGAGTCTGGCCTCCACTGTGATATGTAATTTGTCACAGGCAAAAACAACGGTAGAGTTGATGACCACGTTAGCAAATATGTATGAAAAACCCTCAGCTTCAAATAAGGTATATCTTATGAAGCAATTATTTAATTTGCATATGAATGAAGGTGGATCTGTTTCTACTCATCTGAATGATTTCAATGGAATTGTTAATCAGTTAAGTTGTGTCAATATTGTATTTGAAGATGAAATAAAAGCTCTTTTGATATTATGTTCTTTGCCTGAAAGCTGGCATGGCTTAGTAATGGCAGTTTCTAATACTGCATCTGCATCAAATATTTTGAAAGTAGAGGATGTGGTTAGTGTTATCTTGAATGAGGAAATACGCAGGAAAAGCACAGAAGAGACATCTGGGAACGCTTTAAATTTTGAGAGCAGGGGAAGGCAAAAAGAAAAGAGCAAGAGGAGATCAAGATCTAAGTCTAAGGTGAGAGGAAGATCCAAATCCAGGAATGGCAGGAAGCCACAATGCTGGAACTGTGGAAAGATGGGGCACATAAGCAGAGATTGTTGGTCAAAGCCCAAGGAGGACAACCAACACGAAGGAAAGGAAGAAGCCAAGGTTGCAGGTATTGCACAGGATGCTTTAATTTTCTCTTTGCATAATAACATAGAATCTTGGGTATTAGATTCTGGTGCATCTTTCCATGCTACCCCTAACAGAGAGTATTTCAGTGACTATATCCATGGAGATTTTGGAATAGTATACTTAGGGGATGATGAGCCTTGTAAGATTATTGGCAAAGGTAAAGTGCAGCTGAAGATGCAGAATGGCAACACATGGGTGTTGAGAGAAGTGATGCATGTTCCTAGTTTAAAGAGAAATTTGATTTCTGCAGGTAAGCTAGGTGATGAGGGTTGTACAGTAACTCTCACAGCAGATTCTTGGAAGGTGACCAAGGGTGCACTAGTTATGGCCAGAGGTAAGAGAGAAGGTACTCTCTACTTGTGTAATTGTGTTACTAACAAATCTCCTTCAGTTTTATCTACTTTAGGTGTGGATTGTAAATTGTGGCACTCAAGGCTTGGCCACATGAGTGAGAAGGGGATGTCAATACTTAAGTCTAAAGGTATGCTTTCAGATTTGAAAAGTATGGATCTAGAGTTTTGTGAGCACTGTGTATTTGGAAAACAGAAAAGGGTTAGTTTTCTCAAGACTGGGTCTACTAAGAAAAGGCAGAAGTTGCAGCTTGTTCACACAGACGTGTGGGGACCGGCTCAGGTAGCCTCTATTGGCGGATCACGGTACTATGTTACATTCATAGATGACGCCACAAGAAAGGTATGGATCTACTGTATTAAAAAGAAATTTGATGTTTTTGAGACTTTTAAGTTTTGGAAGGCTATGGTTGAGAATGAAACAGGCAGAAAGTTAAAGTGCGTGAGATCTGATAATGGCGGTGAGTTCTACAGTCTTAAGTTCAAATTGTATTGTTATACACAAGGAATCCATAGGCAAAGGACGGTTACAAGGACACCTCAGCAGAATGGTATTGCTGAAAGGATGAACAGAACTATTATGGAGTGTGCAAGATGTATGAGATTGCATGCAGGGTTGCCCTTAGAGTTTTGGGCAGAAGCAGTTGACACCGCAGTGTACCTGATTAACAGAGGACCCTCTACAGTGCTGGATGGTGGAATTCCAGAAGAGGCATGGACAGGTAAAAAGGTAGATCTCTCATATCTCAAAGTTTTTGGTAGTGAAGCCTTTGTGCATATAGATAAGGAAAATAGAAAGAAGCTTGATCCTAAGTCTATGAGGTGCACGTTTATAGGCTATGGCTCAGATGATTTTGGTTTCAGATTTTGGAATCTAGGAACTAACAAGGTAATCAGGAGCCGTGATGTTGTTTTCAATGAAAGAGTGATGTACAGTGATCAGATAAGGAAGCTGGATCAATCTGGGTAGAGCAATAGTGAATTGGACGAAGTTATGGTCCAAAATGAGCTCACGGGAAAAAGAAATAATCACTTGCAGGAAAACACAGAGACCGACGTCGGCAGGGTTGGAACCGGCGTCGGCAGTACAGAAACCGATGTCGGTCATACAGAGACCGACGTCGGCAGACCAGGCACCGAGGTCGGTCAGGCAGAACCGACGACGGCAAGTGACAGGTCTACAGGTGGCCGAGGTCGGTCATTGTCAGAAAATTTGGGTGGACAGATTGTTGAAAACAAGTCCAAGACACCCACCAGGAGGTCTGAAAGGGTAAGTAAGCCTCCAATTAGATATTCTCCTTCCTTATATTATTTATTGCTAACTGATGGTGGAGAACCAAAAAGTTTTGAAGAAGCATTACAGGTGGAGTCCAGGAGTAAGTGGGAGCGTGGCATGGTTGAGGAGATGGAGTCCTTAAGAGAGAACCAAACATGGGATTTGGTTGAATTGCCAGCTGGTAAGAGAACACTGAAGAACAGATGGACCTACAGGTTGAAGGAAAGTGAGGATGGTCAGATGCGATATAAGGCCAGATTAGTGGTAAAAGGATTTGCACAAAAGCCAGGTATTGACTTTGGTGAAATTTTTTCTCCAGTTGTTAAGATGACTTCTATAAGGGTTGTATTGTCTTTGGTTGCTTTTGAGGATTTGCATCTTGAGCAGCTAGATGTTAAGACAACGTTTCTTCATGGAGATTTGGATGAGGAAATCTATATGGAACAGCCAGAAGGTTTTGAGGTCAAGGGTAAGGAGAAGTTTGTGTGCAGGTTAAAGAAAAGCTTGTATGGCCTCAAGCAAGCTCCAAGGCAATGGTACTTGAAATTTGACAGGTTTATGACTGAGCATGGCTACAATAGGTGTCAATCGGACCATTGTGTGTATTTCAAGAGATTTGATAACGGTAGATATATTATTCTATTGTTGTATGTAGATGACATGCTGGTTGCAGGGTCTCACATGCAGGATATCTCTGAGCTTAAGGAGAAGTTAGCTCAAAAGTTTGCCATGAAGGATTTGGGAGCAGCTAAGAAGATCCTTGGCATGAGCATTAAGAGAGACAGGAAAAATCACAGGTTGATATTGTCTCAAGAAGATTATGTGAACAAGGTGTTGGAGAGGTTTAATATGCAGGATGCAAAACTGGTAAATACACCTATGGCTGGACATTTTAAGCTAAGCAAAGAACAATGTCCCAATTCACATGATGAGGTAGAGTACATGAGTACGGTTCCATATTCTTCCGCAGTAGGGAGTTTGATGTATGCAATGGTGTGTTCTAGACCAGATATTGCCCAAGCAGTGGGAGTAGTAAGCAAGTATATGGCCAATCCAGGTAAGGAACATTGGAAAGCGGTTCAATGGATCCTTAGATATCTGAGAGGAACCAGCAGTAAGCATTTGTGCTATGGAGGTTCAGATACTTCTCTACATGGCTATGTAGATTCAGATATGGTAGGGGATTTGGATGGCAGGAGGAGCACCACAGGTTATGTTTTTACTATAGGTGGAACAGCGGTTAGTTGGATATCTAAGTTGCAGAAGGTTGTAGCCTTGTCAACTACAGAAGCAGAGTATATTGCAGCTACAGAAGCTAGCAAGGAGATGATATGGATGACACGGTTCATGGAAGAGCTTGGAAGGGAGCATGGGAGTTGCAGATTGTACAGTGACAGTCAGAGTGCAATCCATTTGGCCAAGAACTCGGCCTTTCACTCTAGAACCAAGCACATACAGCTAAGGTACCACTTCATACGGCAGGTATTGGAAGATGGTGAGTTGAAGCTGGAGAAAATTCATACAGACAAGAATCCTGCTGATATGCTAACAAAGCCGGTTACGATGGAGAAGTTGAATCTTCATTCAACTTCTATTGGTCTTCATGATTGAGTTGAAGATGGAGGAGCTAGAAGATGATGCTGTACAGGTTGGTGCAGCTGGTTTATCTCCAGTGGGAGATTGTTAGGGTGTGGAGCTAAAAGCTTCACCAAGGAGCATACTTAAACAGGTTTGGGTCTACACAGACGCCGGCGTCGGTCAGGAGCGACCGACGTCGGTTAGTAGCAGTTGCAGAGGCGCCGACGTCGGCGATAGGGTCGGCCGGCGATGGTCACAGGCGAACTGGCAGGAACCGACGTCGGTTACCTGCATGTCCAGAAATCTATTTCCGTGGACGGCAGCGAGTGTTTGCATGATAAGTTTGAGTCGTGGACTCAAGCTTGCGTCTCTATTATTAGCAATATTATTTTTAGAGCCCTTGTTCAAGAGGCTTAACTGTTTGTTGTAAGAGCATGCTCAAGTTTCCTATTTCTATATGTAGGAAGATCTTCTTAGCTTAGAATTGTAGAATGTGTGTAGAACTGTAAGAGTAGAACATTGTGAATGTTTGAAGGACAGTACAGAGTTGCATCAATCCAGGTTGTTGGATTTGAGTGTACTTGAGAGTGAGCTCTTGAGGAATAGAGATCTAGTGAGAGATCTTGTGTGCATCTGAGAGAGGTGTGGAAGAACGAAGCTTCTTCAAATTGTATTCCTATTGTAAAGAGTTTCAATACAAGTTTTCAGGGTGTTTTCTTGTATATCTTGTTCTGTGCTATTTATCATTTCAGTTACTTATCTATCTGATTTATTTCCGCGTTTATTGCTTTCACAAGTGTAATCTATTGTTGGTTTGATCCCCCAATAATATAAAAGAGGGGGTATGATGAAAATGGGAATGATATTGTAGCGGTAACAACTGAGCTGACCCTATATACCCCATGTATCTAAGCATTGCCTACATAGTTTGCATGGACCTCATGACTATATAGTTCTCCCAAAGATGGTAGTGTAATGGAAGAATTATAATGTTGATCATAATGATCATGATTGAATGAAATATACCCTTTTGATGAAATATACCCTCCCAAGACATAGGTAAACACCTAGAGGAATGGGATAATCAAAATTCGATAGATGATCAGACTTAGAATGATGATTAGAGTTGGAATGATTATCAGATTTGATTGAATTTGATATAAAAGTCATGATTGCATAAGATGTTCCCAACTATATAATGTTCAAAGTGAAAGGGGTCAAATAGTGCCACTCAAAATATAACCAAGAGGAAAAACCCACTAACAAACAAGATGACAAGCTTGAACAACGATTTTGTGGCTTTATATCTTTTTATTTGTTTTATTTTTATTTTTTATTTTTTGATCTTTAGGATTTTTTTAAAGTTTTAATGTTTTTGGGATTTTCTAAATAATATATACATGAGAATTCAATGAGTAGGTTGTACAAGGTAAAATAAACAAATATACAAGGAACAGTCTAGCAAAGGAAAAATAACCTTGGGTAGGGGTTCAATAACAAATTGGGACTTTCAAGGATTGCCATTCAACAACAAATAAGGTGTGATGGAAGTGATGTAAAATGAGGAAAAGGACTAGAAATAACTAAACTAATTTTTTTAGACAAGAAAACCATGCTAAAGTATTTTGATATTTTATCTATAAAGGTGTGTTGATGATGACCAAATCTAGACTGCATGTTGAACTATCATTTGAGTCCACCTAAAGTATCTATAGGTCATAATCAAGATCATAATGGCAATAGGATGTGTAACAGGGACAAGTATTGACTTGAAAATGGAAAATGGAATGAAGGGGAATAAGAAAGGATGTGAAAGGCTCACCCCCAAGCAAGGGTGCTCATATATAATGTTCAAACAAAGCAATCATAAAATTACTTGAGATGCATAATGTTCATGGGTTCATTGATCTTGTACCCATATGTTGTAGCCAACCTGTATGTTCCAAAATCATATTTTGTTGTGATAATGAATGGACCTAACCAATTAGGCTCAAACTTGCCTTTTTTTTCACAATTTGCATTGGTGTTTTTCTAATTCTCTTTTAGCATAAGATCACCAATTTAAAAGTCCTTAAAAATGATAAGTTTGTTATAAATACGGCATAGTCAATTTTGATATGCCTTGATATGGTTCAATTTGATTAGTTGTTTCTCATCCAAGAGTTCTAGCTCTTGTAGCCAGGTTACTCTATACTCCTCATCATTAATTATGCCCTATAATTTAGTGCATTCCTTAAAAGGGAAGCAAAGCTCGGACAAGATTTTATAAGAATTGGACTCTAAAATTCCATCATGCATTAGTTTATGAGGGAATTGATAGACCTCAAAGGGAAAGTTAATTTTTTACAACAAAAGAATGAAATATTGGTTCAAAACAATTCTGATAAGAATGTTAACCATCAAATGCAGAGTGTCCAAACAAGGGTTAAAATGCTTGAAAATGATAAAAAAAATATATATTATCTTTCTAGTGATTTATAGTAAGGTTGCTATGAACCAGGGAATACAAAATGTTGAAAATCTTAGAACCCACCTAGGAGATATGTTTGACATTAGGACCCCAAGTACAGGCAAAGGCAAACATGTTTAGTAAAGCGGGTGTCATAAAGATGTTGACAAATAAAATTTTATTTTACAAATATATTCAAATATTAAAAAAATGAAGAGTTGTTAGGAAGACATTTCTGGAAATTTGGACATGGAATAGGCTTCAGGTTCACTTTTAGTTGTTTCCGGATCTTGGCATTTCTTTGGATGTTATTTAGTTGTTTTTAGGCAGTGTTTTAGTTGTTTTTGGTTATGTTTATTCTTGTCACTTTTTTGGACTTTGGTAGTCCTTTGGATCCTTTTTGTTTGTACTTATTCTAGGGTTTGGAGACCCTAGTAAAAAAAATTCCCCCCATTAACCATAATAAAAAATGATGCCCTTTAATGAAATGCATAAGGAAGGCAACTTGATCTCAATATGGAGGATAGATTATGAGCCAAAAACTTGGGAATAGGGTGTCGCACCTGTAGGCGTATATATGTTGGTATGGTAAGCCCACAAAGCAAAGAATAATTTTAAATGCCAATCACAACCAACATCATTGATTATATTCTTAAATTTTTTTGATAATAGTCTTATTAGATGCTTCAACTTGGTCATTACCTTAAGGGTAATAGGGAGTTGATTATTGTTGGTATGGTAAGCCCACAAAGCAAAGAATAATTTTAAATGCCAATCACAGCCAACATCATTGATTATATTCTTAATAATTTTAATAATAGTCTTATTAAATGCCTCAACTTGGTCATTACCTTAAGGGTAATAGGGAGTCGACCATCTATGTTTGATATGAAATTGTGCACATAGTGTTTTCACCTCCTTATTCTTGAATGACTTGACATTATTAGATATAATGGTAGAGGGAATGCCATAATAGAAAATGAAATGATTTAGAGTGAATTTGTATATCTACCTACTTATTACATAAGTGAGGGGGATAGCCTCAACCCACTTAGTAAACTATTTGGTGGCATTTAGGATATGCTTATGGCCATCTGAAGAAGTGGGGTTTATCTTTCCCAATGAGATCAATCCCATGTCTTAAAAATGGCCAAGGAGACATGGTGGGCAAAAGCACTTGGGAAGAAGTATGAATTAAATCACCATGCTTTTGACATGTAATACACTTATTGACATAAGCACACACATCTGATTCCATTATGGTCCAATAATATCATGTTCAAATGAGTTTCTCGGCAAGGACCATTCTGATAGTATGGGCCCCACAAATCCCTTCATGCACGTCTTTTAGTGCTAATTCAAATCCACCTAGTTTAAACAATGAAGTAGTGTCCCATCATAGCCTTTAAAATAGAGTATACAATGGAGTAAGGTGTAACGTGATGCATTCTGAATAAATTATTTTTTTGATTACATGATAAGTCAATGAGAAGAATGTGGGCTTGAAGATAAGTGTATATGTCTTGGTAATAAGGAGAATTAGGACCAACAATATCATATACCATCTCTAAATTTGGAGGAAATGATATTCACTGATGTTAGAAAACATCTCTATTAATGAGCCAATAGTTGTCATTATGTCAGTTGATCTTTTGTTGGCTCCTGTATTTTCTCAAATTAAATGCATTCAAATTTATATTTGAGGCTATCAACCATGAATTTTTAGGGCATGATCTTTTTGTCATTTGTTTGATACTAACTTATAGTCTAATTGATAATAAAGTGTGAATTTGTATAGATGACCAACTTCTGAATGCTCCATTACATAATGAGGTAAAGTTTTACAATGAGCACCTCATATTATGTAATATTATGGGTGCATGGAAATCCAATTTGAAATACCTTGGGAATGAGATCCCTTGTGATGTGATGAACAAAATATCTACCCTTGAACCACAGGATGTGAAAGAATTGTTAAAAAATAGCTTCCATGGACATGATTCATCCAGAGCAAAGATAGACTAATTAGGGAAATAGATGTTCAAAGGATGTGTGTCAAACAAAGGTGGCTTGACAATTTGGTCTACAAGTAATTACCTTTTGATTAATTTATGATGTGTGTATTTGATGTCAAACTCACTAAGTAAATTAATCCATTTGGCCATGTGGCCAATCAAAATGGCTTTAGATAAAACCTACCTAAGCAGATAAACTTTAGCAATTAAGATGGTCTTGTTATTCAACATGTATTGACATAATTTATGGGAGGCAAAGACCAATGCTAATCATGCCTTCTCAATGGGTGCATAATTATGTTCGTAAGTGACTAGTGTCTTGCTTAGATAATATATTGCATGGTCCTTTCCTTGGTAGTCATGTTGAGCCAAAAATGCCCCCAATGTATGTTTAGTTGTTGAAATGTAAATAAATAGTGGCATCCCTAGTGTTGGTAGGGAAAACACTGGTAGATTTTCCAAACAAGTTTTTGAATGCTCAAATGCTTCTTGATAATCGACGTTCCACTAACTAGTGGTTCCCTTCTTCAAGAGGTGAGTAAAAGGATGGCATTAGTTAGTGAGCTATGAAATGATTTTGTGAATGGATTGTATTTTACCTTGTAGGCTACATAACTATTTAAAATTAGATGGGGGAGGCATTTCTATGATGGGCTTTATCTGAGTAGGACTAACTTTAATAACTCTTTGGGAAACAATGAAGCCTACCAATTTACCTGAAGTGACTCCAAATACATATTTATTTAGATTAAAAGGCACCTTATATTCACAAAGTTGCTTAAAGATTTTCCATAAAACTTTTGGGTGTCTTGCACGTGTTCTTGAATTATCAAAAATATCGTCAACATAATCCTCAACAATATTGTGTGTCATGTCATGGAAGATGACAATCATTGCACATTGATATGTGACATCAACATTTTTCAAGCTAAATGACATAACTTGATAACATAATGTTCTCTAGTGACTAGTGAGCATTGTTTTATGTTGATTTTATGGTGCTATTTTAATTTATTTGTACTGTGAAAAACCATCCATGAGGGATATAATTTCATATTCTATTATTGAGTCCATGATCATATCAATGTTAGGTAATAAGAAATCATCCTCAAGGCATGTTTTGTTAATGTCTTTGAAATCTATGCATGCGTGAATATACCAGTGGGCTTTTTGTAGACTAGGATGATAGTATAAATCCATTCTAAATAATCAATTAGTCTAACAAATATCGCTCCTAATAATTTATCTAGTTCTTGCTTGACTAAAATGGAAATGCACCAATACATTTCCACAATTTTCATTTAGGCTTAACATCTGGGTACACAACAAGATGGTGTACGACCAAAGATGAATCTAGCCCAGGCATATTGACATAAGACCATACAAATATGTCAATGAATTCCTTAAGGATGAAAATGATGAACTCACATTCTTTTGCAATAGGGACACATTAAAGTTGATAGTTTTAGGATCGTCTATAGTACCAATATTAACCTTGATGGTATCTTCCATGATAAGTGTGGAACCATCCTCTAATATAGTGGGTATTGGTGGAAATTGATCTTCTCCATCTGATTGTGGGTCATCAAACTCACCCATATATGAAGAATTATAATCACCCATGGAAGGTAAAGGCCATTCGATAAATGCTAAAGTCTTGAACCAACTGTTCAAATGTCTTCTATTCCTCTAGATTGATATCTAAACCAAATATAATGTGTGGACTTATGGGGATCTATACTTCCTATGGAAGAGAGTGAACTTCATTATCTTTTGGCACCTAAAACAGGTTTTCATGAAGGGACCCATCTTTATCTTTACTTTTACCCTTGTCTAAAAGTGCCTCCAAGGTTTTCATTAGTTGACCTTAATGTTTGATTTTATTTTTTATTTTGTTGAATAAGGAATTTCATTTGCTATCCAAAGTAGGTAGTGGGGTTCAATGTAAATTCAAATACTTGATTGTGATCTCCAATTGGTAGACCATGCCTAAGGCCCAAGAATTCTTAAATTGATTATTCATTTTGAAAGTCATCCAATGGTATAATGTAATTTTGTTCATCCTAATCAATTAATTTAGGGTAATGGAGGGTAAGAGGGAAATAGGATGTGGATGTGGTGGTAAAGATGACATTGTTATCAAAGAGGTTCATGTTGGCTAGCTCGTCATAAATACTATAGTAGGACCCTGCATCACTACCAAGAACATCTTTGTTAGACATTAAAGTTATGTCACTCTCAAGATATGAGGGGTCACTCCCAAATGATTTGTATCAAATGCCTCAAATACCTTTATGTTTGGTTTTAGAGATAGGCTCAAGAATAACTTGTTTGTTTACACCCAAGCCCTTTCCTTTGTAATACTGGTGTGCCATGGTTTTTTTAGTGATGGAATATTTAGCACTCTAATAACAAGAGGCTAAATCATCACTATATAACCATGAATCTCTATAACTTTTGAGTTGTTTTTGATTTGATAAGTCCTTTTTAACAAGCAGAGGAGGTCACTTTAGATGAGAATCAACCTTTTTACGATGCTCTATCTTGGGCTTGCCATGAAATTTGGGAGACTTGGTCAATTTGTCAATATGAAAGAAATCTTTGATGTTATATGTTCTATGACCCTTGTCTTCAATTATGAAATGAGAAGAAATTTGAGGGAGTGGAGAACTAGAAGTGGATGCAAGGTTATTAGGGTCAATATAATTAGATTTGTGAGATTCAAGAGCTACATTCTCATCCTTTTTGGGTACATGCTCCATGCTAGGACAATAGTTGTATTGACCATATTTAGATTCCAAATGTTTACAATATTGATATGGTTGTAAATCACTAGGAATAGTAACCTCCACTACATAATGGGGGTATTTTAAACATTGATGTAATGTAGAAGGTACTATATGTACTTCATGGATCCAATGACGGACAATAAGTAGATTATATGATAGTTCAAGATCAATGACAAGGCAAAGCGTATCATAGAGAATAGGCCCATTAAGGACATGCAAGTAAATGGTACCCTTTGATTCTCTTTTTGTGTTGTTATACACCTTAAGAGTAATGGTTGTGTTGACCATTTTGTGAATCTTGCATGCCAAAATGGGCACCCCCCCTTCTTTTACCTTGAAGCCTTGTTCTTCATGCCCTTTTACCTTGAAACTAGGTCTTAACCCTTTAAAAAATCAAGGAAAAAGTTGCTTTTGGGTAGGTGCAGGTGTTTTTTCAACAATTATTGGTCTTTTCCAGCACTCACAGAGCAATCAAGCTCCCAGAATAGCATTACTTGTAAGCTTTACAAGTGAGAAGTGGGATCACTTGACAAACTCAAACGGGTATATGGCTAGTTCTAGTGTAAGTCAAGTTTTGTAGAGTACTTTACTTGCCAATTTTCATGAGTTGGAGTCATTCATAACCCTGAAAGGGTAAGGAAGAGGCAATCAGGTTTTGAGACATCTTTACTTCAAAGCTTTTTAAGTAAATCCTTCGAGATCCCAAATTAGTCTTACATGCTTCTTAAGGCAAGTGTTTTTCCACGGAGGGCACCTGGGCATTCTGTAGGGTCATTCAAAATTTCCTTGAAGGGTATGTGCCCTAGCAGGAGGCACTCCAAAGATAAAATGAACCTTTACATAACTTTTTAAGGGTATGTTGGAAGGCAGAATGGACCTTGCAGAGGGATTTTCATCAGCATGAGGACCAATGCAAAAGTTCCAAGGGGCACTTTGGCTCAAAATTCCCTTGTGGAGGGTAGTAAGTTGAAGCACAGGGGAAAAGATAGGAATCCCAAAGGGAACTTGCCCTTTGGGAAAAAGTGACAAGCGGAAAGAATTCCTTCAAACTTTTTGTCTGAAAGAAAACCAAAGAAGAAAAACCAAAAGGTCAAATTCCTTCAGACAAAATACCTGAAGGAATTCCTTAAGACATTTTATCTGAAGAAGTTTGAAAGACGAGAAGTATGAAGGGTAGGTGTCTTTGCAGGGGGACACTTGGTTATGAAAGTGGACCATTTCCATTTTTTGGAAGGGTCACTTTCTTTTCAAAGTGGACCATTATAGCTTTTTTTAAGGTATTTTTCTAAAGGCAAAGGTCATTTTCAAATGTCTGAAGGACCATTTAAATATTTCCAAAGGGTCACTTACCTGTTAGAAAAGTTCATTTGCAAAAATTCCAAAGGAATTCAAATGTGAGAGACGGGCCTGTGAACATCAACTTTAGGGTGATAAGCTAGCTGTTGGGATTCAAATGTCTGATGACAGGCCCATGAACGTTAACTTCAGGGTGATCAGCTAGTTGTTGGGGTTCAAATGTCTAATGATGGGCTCATGAATGTAAACTTTAGGGTGATGAGCTAGTCGTTGAGAAGTAATCAAAGGAGAATGCTTTCAGAAAAAATGTTTGAAGGAATTCCTTCAAACATTTTGTCTGAAGGAATTCAAAAAAAAGAAGCTCGAAGGCCCACCAAAAGAAATTCAAAGAGTGCAAGCCCAAAGGAGAATTCCTTTAGATAAAATGTCCAAAGGAATTCTTTCAAGTATTTTGTCTAAAGGAATCTACAGCTCGAATAATGAATGAGCGAGCAAGCAAAGAAAGGAGCCTAAGAGAAAATAATAAGTCCCTGAGAGCCTCAATGGCTAAGGACAAAAGGGAAATAGCAAAGTAAGAAAAAATAAGGTGGGTAACCCAAAACATGACCACACACACATAAGAAAAAAGATCAAAAAACCCCATGTGGCATGACAAGTCAAAGCATAGACCCAAGGATGAACCAGACCAAGGCAAGTGGCATAGGTGTCGTGAGCAGGAAGAGTAAATACACTTAAGTGAAATAGTCTCTACCAAAAACCAATAAAAGGATTGGTTTTTTAATTATAAAGGGGAGCAGATTACATTTTCATGCTTTGCCATTAATGCATACCCAATTGTGCCTAGCATTGAAGAGATCATGGCCCAATCAACACAACGTGGGGATGCCCTTGTCAGTTGTTAGGAGTATCCCATGCTTTTACAGACCCAAGACAACAAGAGTAGTGACTTGGACACCTACAACATGGCTTTCCCATATGTAATTAGAAGGATACAATAGTAGCATGGGCTTGTGGTCATTACAAAAGTGTTTAATACAGCATGGGTTTCCATCCTTTGACTGGTCAATTATCTATTTCTAATCTCTCTATATATTTGTAACTTCTCATTTGAGAAAGGATCTCTCAGCATTGTAAGGTGAAGCCCTAAAGAAATTTACCTTGAATCAAAAGAAGAATTTTTACCTCCATTTGAGCTTGAACTTTTGCATATGTCTATGGTTTCCTCTTATGTTAAGTCATTTCCTTTTCATGCTTTCATAAGTTTATGCCAGCATATCTAGTGTATTGTGAGTTCTTCTCTTGCAGGTGAAAAAGAAGTGTTTATCTCAGAGTATAGGCATATGTGAACAGACTGTCCATAGTGTGTCTTAAAACATCTCTGGTAGTCCTTCCTCTTTGTATCTCCATAGGATCCCCTGTTGAAACACTGATGCAAGAAAGGTTCTCATTTGAATGAAGTGTATGTTTACTTCTCTGTGGTGTAAAGTGTAGGTCAAAGCTGAGTAGACCAACTAATTTAGTGCATCACCACATTAGTTAGGTTCTATTTTTAGTATTTTTCTCTCTTTTCACCCCCCCATTGTTAGTAGTGGGAAATCCAGGCCCTCAAGGTGCATCGAGGGGAATTATCCCCTAATCTAGATATTCATCCCTCAAGTTTGCAATCCACAGCAAGAGGAATGTCTCCATTGTGTTGCATGGAGGAAGAGAGTTGAGCCTCCCTTCAAAGGGTGCAATCCATAGTGTCAACATTTTTTGGCATACCTGATAAGATGTTTTGTCTAAGAGGTTAAAGAATTCTTGGTGTGTTCAACAAATTAGCCTTTGGAGGCATTCAATCAACACCAATGGTGACTCCAAAGATACATCAGTTGATTGAGTAGCCTGAGTGATCCTTTAAAGAGCTTTGGTAGTAAGTTTATTTATGAATTTTCATGGTTACATATGGTTATGAGTTTTTCCCTTTGTAGGTTGGTGAAAAATTGTGAGCTTTGCCTCTTCCTCCTCAGTTTAAACAAGTCCTTGGCCAGTCTGGATATGATCCTTACCAACCTTGTCTTGATCCTTACCAAGTCCAATATGACCAATTTCAACCATATCATGAGCTATATAAGTCTTATGCCCAGTCTTCTCAATGTGTTACTTCTCCTACTAAACCTAATCCTTTTGCCAATTAGCCCATTTCCACCTTCAAAAAAGCACTATTGGGCTATGAAAGGTATGTAGTGGAGCTTGAGACTAGAAGTGGATGTGGCCAAGAAGTTCCTGATCATTTCATCCATCAAGTGAGAAATGCATTAGATCTGGTCAAGAATGAATGGACTCCTATTGAAAGAGCCAATTGGCAAAGGCTTACAAATGAGATGCTAGATGTGAGTGGTTTGATTGCATCTTTGGAAGAGAAGTTGAGTATTCATGAGAGGTAGCCTTACCAAGTCTATCAACCTACATACTTGCTGCCCCAAGTTTCATATCAGCCATACGTATCCCCTACTCATGAGCCAAGTCAAGCCTGTCAAAATCCTTTCCTCAATCATGTTGAGGAGAGTTTTGAAATAGAAAATCTTGTGTTTAAGTCCAATCTTGATAGGCAGATTGAGTTGGCAAATCTTCACATGCAACAGTCTATGTTGGAAACAAGGGAAGTGGAATCCAAGCCCTCACTACCCTCTCACATTGTAACCCTATCACCCTAAAATGAGACTTATAGTCCTAAGATCATGAGCCGGAGTAATGTAGTTGAGTCATAGAGCAAAAAGGAGAAGAAGGGCATGTATTCAAGAGTATGAAGTACAAAATAAGGCTAGTCCTTCTCAAGTCCCTCCCACCCTTCCTTAAGAAGCTTCTTGTACTCCATGGAAGCCTTCATGCACTCCCCATTTCCATGATGATTCTTATGAGCTCCAAGAAAGACTCTTTAAAGCAAATCTAGCTGAGCAAATTGAGGAATTAGAGGCAAAGGTGAGATTGCTTAGTGAAAGTGAGATGGAAGTTTTAGACCTTAGAGAGGAGCCTATACTAAAAGAAACCCCTTCTACCAATCCTCAAGCTAATTTTGATATTGATGAAGTGTTGTTCAAGTAGAGAGAAGAAAATCAAGTGATTTTGGCCCAAGGTCTACCCCCATTTTCTCATGAGCTTTCAAAAAGATCCCCTACTTTCCATTCCCAACCTGATTTTGACAATCCTTGTATTCCACCTCCTTGCTTGGTAAATGAAGAATGTTTCTCTTGTGTTGAGGAATCCATCTTGAGGGAATCAAGTGAAGAGGAGTATGCTCAATTCATGATTGATTAGGGAGACTTCATAAGTGCAGATGAGGAGGAGATCACCATAGGTACCCCCCTTGGTGAATAAGATGACAAGGCACAAGCTTTTGCCTCTATCTCTGATGAGGAAGAGATGATCATTGACTCTTTCCTCACTTTGCAAGATGTCATGGAGGAACATGGATAGATTCTTGATCATTCTTTGAATGATTTATTTGAAGTCATTAGGGCAAGTTACACTCTTCTTCAAGGAGGCTATGAGCTGGCTAAAGGTGGAGAATGCAACATTAGGACTCAAATAAGTATGCAAAGGGGCAGTAAGATTTTATATTTATCCTTTAAAGAGGTTGGTGAATCTGGAGATGATATTTTTGAAGTCATCAAGGAAGGATATCATCTTTTAGAAGGAAGCCATCAGCTCTGGAAGGATGAAGAAGAATCATGTGGGCCTGAAGCTTCTAAGGAACATGAGGAACATGAAACCAATCCTCTTGGAGACATGCCTACTAAAGAGATACAAGTTGACCATGAGACAAAGAGTGGATAGAAATATGAAATGTCTAAACATGTGCAAGAGGAATATGTCATCATTAGAGACCTATTCAAAGATGACCTCTTCGAGACTAGACCAAGTGAAGTGTTAAGGAAGAGGCCTGATCTACAAAGCATTCAATTCAAAGAGAAGCATGATTAGCACTTTGTTTCATCTCATCTTGAAAGTAACTTAATAAATTTTCCCTTTGATCTAAGAGGGAGAAGAGCATATTTGGTTACCTATACATAGTAGTTTGCTTTCTGTTAGGTTGTCTTTTGTTTTCCCTAAATGTTGTTATGCATGTGTGTAGTGTTTTTAGTCTTTGTGTGTGTTTTTTTCCTTATTTTTTTGGGTAAGATCTTTGTTGGTTATTAAGTCCTTACAAGGCTATTGCCAACTTTTCAAGCTACATCCTGACTCCATGCCCAAAGGACTTTTAGGCCACTAGTCTTCTCAAGCATAGCAGGCATGCTTCCCCTGTGAGTCACCAATTTGTTGACTATTTTGTGAATCTTGCATGCCAAAGTGGGCACCCCCTCTTATTTTTCCTTGAAGCCTTGTTATTCATTCTCTTTTGCCCTGAAACTAGGGCATAACTATTTAAAAAATCAAGGAAAAAGTTATTTTTATGCAGGTGCAGGTGTTGTTTCATCAAGTATTGGTCTTTTCCATCACTCACAGAGCAATCAAGCTCTTAGAACAACATTACTTGTAAGCTTTACAAGTGAGAAGTAGGAACACTTGACAAACCTGAAGGGATCTATGGCCAGTTCCAGTGCAAGTCAGGTTTTGCAGAGTACTTTACTTGCCAATTTTCATGAGTTGGAGTCATTCACAAACTTGAAAGGGTAAGGAAGAGGCAATCAGGTTTTGAGAGGCCTTTACTTCAAAGCTTTTTGAGTAAGTCCTTTAAGAGCCTGAATTGGTCTTAGACACTTCTTAAGGTAAGTGTTTTTCCATGGAGGTCACCTGGGTATTCTGAGGGTCATTTGAAATTTCCTTGAAGGGCATGTGCCCTTGTGGGAGGCACTCCAAAGATAAAATAGACCTTTACAGAACTTTTAAAGGGTATGTTGGAAGGTAGAATGGACCTTGCAGAGGGCTTTTCATCGATGTGAGGACCAGTGCAAAAGTTCTAAGGTACACTTTGGGCTTGAAATGCCCTTACAGAGTGTAGTCAATTGAAGCAAAGGGGCAAAGACAGGAAGCCCAAAGGGAACTTACCCTTCAAAAAAAAAGTGAAAAGTGGAAAGAATTCCTTCAAACATTTTGTCTGAAGGAAAACCAAAGAAGAAAATCCGAAAGGTCAAATTCCTTCAGACAAAATGTTTGAAGGAATTCCTTTAGACATTTTGTCTGAAGAAACTTGAAAGATAAGAAGTCCGAAGGGTAGGTGTCTTTACGGGGGGCACTTGGTTATGAAAGTGGACCATTTTCATTTTTTCGAAGGGTCACTTTCTTTTCAAAGTGGACCATTGTATCTTTTTTGAAGGTATTTTTCTAAAGGCAAAGGTCATTTTCAAATGTTGAAGGACCATTTCAATCTTTTCAAAGGGTCACTTACACTTTGGAAAAGTTTATTTACAAAAATGCCGAAGGAATTCAAATGTGAGAGATGAGCCCATGAACGTCAACTTTAGGGTGATAAGCTAGTTGTTGGGATTCAAATATCTGATGATGGGCCTGTGAACGTCAACTTCAATGTGATAAGCTAGCCATTGGCTCATTAGACAACATAATCATGGCAAACAAATACATCAACTTCAAAAATTTAATTTACATCATGAATCAACATCAATGAATCAAAATATGCATCATATATATCAAAATAATATCAGAGTCCATGTACATCATATGATCAAAATTAATGTTTGTATACATCTCAAAATAATGTCTATACATCAAGAATATATACATCCCATAAATTTAGAATTGTTAATAAAAATTTATGTCTGACTCTAATCATCTGGTAGTGATAACTATGATGGTGGACTCATCCCTATATATTAAAGAGGTGATTATTCCACTAAGCTTTTTGAATTTGAGGTATGTTGTGACCTCTATGACATCACTATCTGGCTCTAACTATACTCTATAAAATTGGGTGCCTTATAGCTTGTGAGAACAACTACCTTGTATAAACTCATGTATTATTTGAACTCATTATTGGCCCTCATACTCTCTACGAGGGCCTTTACTAGTTCCTACTATGTCATAATATGATAAGCTGCATCTCACTCCCCATAGAGCATATGAACATCAGCCTAAGCCCCATCTCTCTCACCAACTAGTTATTGTTGAGTGATGGTCATCTGTAACACCTTAACCTTGTGGATATCAAATTGTGTTTGTAATGACACAATATCACCCTATGCATATGATAGTTGTGTTTTTAATTAGGCTACCATGGCCTCTAATCCTACAATATCAACCAATTTGGTATCAACCTCCTATTACAACCCATCTATTAGGACTTGTTCTACCTCTAACCCATTCAAACTAGAAGGACCCACCTATTGTGTATCATGCCCATCATGAGCAAGTTCATCTCCCATGAATACATCCCACCCACATGACCAAGGCCATATCCTCTATCCCTACCATGTTTTGATGAATATCCCTCATTATTAATGATGTTGCTACTATTACTCTTAGATACAAAATCTATAATCATAGAAGTAGGTTGTTGTATGGGTGCATGTATCATGTTTTGAGGAGGCAATTGTATATGTAAAGGTACCTATCTCTACCTCTTCCCCTATACTTATCTCTACCTCAATTATTACTACTATCTAGGTTGTTGAGCCACATGCTACACATGTTATGTCAACACTTGCACCTCTAGTGACTTGGGCATGGTCAATCTCACCATCTTAACCTACCTCCACCAGGATGTATATGTCCTTATAACACTCACATATGTTATCCCTCTAACATAGTCCCACACAACTGATTGTATTGTTAAAAAATACCAACTACCTTAGTCTTCAGAATAGGAGGTCCCCACTGACTAATCTTGCATGTCACATGTGCAAAGTAGTGAGGCCCTTCAGGAACATCTTGTTGGAACCAAACTACTTTTACACCTAATCAAGTTGATATTGCTCAACTATGAAGTTAGTTGACCTATGATAGAGCATGGCATAATCATGAATCACACCCAAGGCATGTCCTCCATTGTTCTAAACTGAATATGCATATATGGGTGTTAGATAAATTCCTTATTAACCATCTCATTAATCATTTGATGATAGAATGGTAGGTCCCCTCTGCATCCTCATCAACCTCATCTTGTTAAGTACTAGCCATACACCAGTAACTCCTCTAGACCTCATTATCTGCTCTATCTAATAGGTTGATCAATTATATTATGCTCTTAGGCCCAGACCTAAAGCAATGTATAAAGCCTAATGCTCCTGCCACACTAATAGGCCACCATATGCAAGTCTTTATATAATTGGGATAATACCATAGGCCCCCAAGCAAAGTGAGTAATATCAAATATCATGTCCTAGATCACTCCTCCTAGCCCCTTATGGAAATGTTGGTTGTTCTTATTAGACAAAAATATGTCACTAATAATGGCCATAAGGAAGATAACCTCCTACACAATCATTGGTTAAACCTCCAAATCATCTATATCAACCCTCCCTCTTATATAACAACATTTGTCACTCTAATCAGGTTCTCTAACACTATTTTTTATCCCTATCATAGCTATTAGATAACTTGTCCATAGATCAAAATGTGTATAATGTGCCAAACATCCTATAAAGTCATTATCGCCTAAGTAGTAGGCACATAAAATGTGCTAGTATCTAAATGTCAATGCTCAGCTAGCATGGAGAGGAAAGCCTTCTCTAGATAAATCACCAATATTTGTGCTATTTGAAATAAACTAATTACCTTGAGAAGGGACATGACCTCCTTGGTATAAATATCTAGTTGTCATAAGATGCACGATAATTGCTCACACATTACCAAAACTATGATTCACTCTTATAAACTAAAAATGTCAACACACTGAGTCAAATCTATCTATCTAGACACTAACAATCAAATGAGATCAAACACCACCCTATTTTCCTCTAAATCACCAAGTCAATAATTCCATTTAATCAAATAAAATTCTTGTTAAGTAAAGATTTCATCAAAATCAAATTTCATTTAACACCTAGTATATTTCACCATTTTTTGGTGATATCATCATTTAGTAGGAGATTCTTATTGTTTCATAGGATGATCCTACTATTTCTCAGGTCATTTCCACCATTTTGGTAAATTATAACTAATCATGATGTTCCTACCATTTTCCCTCATGATCTCACTATTTTGTGAGTCAATCCCACCATTTCAATGATTTCCACCCATTCTTGGCTATTTCACTATTTAGGCAATTTCTATATTTTTAGGTGATCCCATTGGTTGGATTAATGTTATGACCAATTTCATCAACATTATTACTATTTTTGTCACATTTCTATTAGTTTCATACGTGATCCCACCATTTTCATGTTTTCTAAAAATAATGAGATCACCTTTCATCTACTTCTATGTAGCATTAATGACATTAAGATTAAAAAAATTTAAAGGTATTCATTGAATGTTTGCTACCTAGTGGGTCACATGTAATATTTAACCTGCTCACCAAGATGCATGTACCAATGAATATGCACCATGAAACTTGAAACACTCATGTGTAAATTATAGAAATAAGATTTCAAAGTAGGGAGGTTGAAAATGAACTATTTTCCCCCCAAGGGTCAATTTTTAGCTCCAAAATTAAATTTTTACCCCACTGCCCCTTTTCTAGTCCCATTTTCCCATTCTTCTCCATCTCTCAGCCTCTTTACTGTGGAATGTGTCATTTTCTTCCTTTCGAGGGGACATCCATCAAAAATATTTTTTGGCCATTCCCTTGAGGGGGCATCTTGGGTGTCCCAAATGCCATCCAAAAGTCTATTAGGGCATCATTATGAACATGTCTTTTTAGTAAACTAAACAAGAATAAAAAAAATGTGAATACATCAGTCTTAAATCATTATCAAATCATTTTAACATATCTTTTCATTATTTGAAAATTTGTTACTTCATTTGTGTCTCATAACACACTTTTAAATAGGGGCAAAATGTACACACTGCATTTTCATCACTTTCATGTTGAAATTAAAAATTAGAATGATTTCCCATAATAACATATAAATCAAGTCAAATATCATTAAAATATTCCAAATCATCTGCATAATTTAATGTACACATTCTACAACACATCAATGTATCCCTGATTAGGGCAATACACCATATCAAATCACCTAATCCATCATTAGCTTCTTGAATTTGGTCCCTTTATTTCCAATGTCTCACTAGGCATATTAAACTGAGTAAATCAAACCTTGCAAAATGAGACCAAAAAAGGCCAAAATTTAACTTAATTAGTTAGTTACTTGACCAAACTAATTAAATTTCTTCTAAAAAGAGGATTACATGGAAATCACATGTCATATTTACCAAAAATCAATTTAATCCTAATTTCCTACATCACTCCACCCACTTAATTTAAAATCATTTTCCAAAAGTCAACAATGTCCTCCATAAGGCCAATTTAAGTCAAGGTGAGAGGGGTGCAAGCAATGTCTATGACAATCACTTGCATACTACATGTCATAGCATTTAATGTTTACCTCTCCTTTGAGGATTCATTCTCAACCACACATCTTGATCTAAGATCGACTGTCCAAATTCAAAAGAGAAATCTATAAATAGAAGGGGTCTCGCTCTCCTTCAAAAAGATTTTTATGCTAAAATTATGCTTCCAAATATATAAGAAAATGCTTCACCAAGTTATTCAATTGCTCATCAAAACATGCATAGCGCAAGAAGATATGTCATCAGAATAACTTTGTGACATTGACAAAGACCTCAAACTATATATCAAGACCAATCCAAACTTGAATTCTTGAAAGAGGAATAAATCCAAAAGGGAAAGTATAATGGTTGATTTATCTTCTGTTTAGTTTGTTTATCTCTTTCTTGACCTTTACCAATATGAGGACATGCACCTATGATGCTAGTTTTATATTTTTTGGTTTAATTTCCATGATAATAAGAAATTATCTTCTTTTACAATCATGTGATCACATATGCATCATACTATGAGAAGATATAATGTGATATAACATAACCGACATTGTCATCATAGGATATATGATCTTGTGTACACTATGTAAATGCAAAAACCATGGTAACATTTGAACTATTTTGTTCATAAGAATTATAAAATGGTGTTCATTATGGAATATGTAGAGCAAATTATAGATCCAACTTAAGATGTGAAAGATTAGGTAGTACACTATGACACTTCAATATAAATTAGATGTAATAGATGTTGAAACACTGGCCTTTAAGGAATATCAATTACCTTTCTCTAAATTGCCTATGTAGAATGAACCCAAATAGATTTTATAACTAGCTATGATATAGATTTTAAGGAAATGTCTATGGATGAATAGGGTATTCATTAAGGAATTCCAAAATTATAACGGCTTGATATACATACATACATACATACTTTACACATCGGTGTATTGAAGATGGTACACAACGTATCTTATGTATCCAAGGAAGTCATAGTAGCATGTCAAATGTCCTCATATTGGAAATAACTATGAACAAATTAACAACTAATGCAGGATCCCAAGAGGGTTTTATCTATTTCCATCAAATATTTTCATTGTCTTTGTTGTACCAATAAAGTCTTCATGTGTGTATCCATGACTAGTAAGCAGTGTCATTGTTCAAACCTTTTCACTTGACCCATTATCCACCATGACACTATGTTTAAGTTGTGAGTCAATATGAGTGAAGAAATATTTTCCAATATCATTAAAAAAATATGTTGAAAACATAATTGAATGAATGCATAAAATTATAATGTTACCTTAGAATGTGAGACACAGAGGTATAAGTGGGGAACCTGAATCAATGAAAGATTATCCTACATGTATTGAGAACGAGGACTTTTTTTTAAAGGAATGGTGAGTGGTATACACATGCAAGTTGTTTAATGGTGGCCACCCTTAAAACCTTTTGGTATCATAGGTTATTGTGCCTAACCCATCGAGGACATCAAGTGAGGCTTAATGGTCAGAGGTAACCAACCTAGGGGAATGTGCCCTGAGACCTTATACTTGCCACTTACTGGACTCATCTACTTGAGCTATTCTGGTGGGATGTTAAGAAGGAAGACTTACATCAACATTCTCCAAGATAATAATCTTCATGAATAGAGTAGGATAATTGAGGGAGTAATAAAGAATAATGGCCTTCAAGGTATGAGAAAAAAAATGTCTCAAGTTGTAGAATGAGAGAGGATAGAGATTTTTAAATAGAGTTAATGAGCCAAAAAGAGTTAATAGAAAACTCCATCATAATATTTCATGACCTTCTTAGTTTATGCCTAGTGTCACTAATCCATATGAGGTTGAGGGAAAGTGTGTGAAAAGTGTAGAATGAGTTACAACTAACATGGAACTCCAATATTTCCTTCAAAAGAGATAAAAATATGTGACACCTCATAAATCCAAAATATGTGAAATATAAATTCACATAATAATAAAAAATACACACACCTAAGTTGATTTAGAATAAAAAATTTAACCCAAATAAAGATTAATCTTCAACATCAAACATGAACAAATAATGGCACACTAATATAATTAACATAAACAATATCATGCTTATCGAATGTGATTTTAGGTTTATGTACTTGTGTAGATGTGATTGTAAGTGTACCAATAATAATATCTATAAGACACTCCTATTATTTAGTCTTCAAAGCATACAAAGTAGGAGGAGGATGTTATCTATAAGTCATATGCACCTCAATATTTATCTTGGTGACTTTTGTGGCATGATTTAGAAAGGGATAAAAAATATGTTCAACTTCACATTCCTATTAGGTTAGGCCACTGAATATTTTGTAATTGAATTAACATCATTCAATTAAATAATATTTTCATCAATTATATCATATATATTCTATCTTAACCCAAAACATCTATTCATAGAGTGTCCTGCACATATGTGATAATAAAAATAGTATTGATATCAAACCCCATATATTTTGCCCTATTCATATCAACCTCCATTGACAGAGGGATATATCTTATATTTCACTCAAGTAGATTTTGTAATATATTATGAGGATATTCTAATAACTATGTAAACTTACTTCTTTTAGGATTTCATAGAACAAGCCTAGTAATTAGTTTTGAAACTACATTAACTATCATCTTAATCTCATTATTACTATCATTAACCTTATTTGATTTGTTTATAAAATTTTCACTAGAAGATGTTGGATAATTAAATCCATATTTCAACTTATTCATAGTGGGGAGTTTATCCTCATGATTCTTTACGATATATCACATGTCATTGAAAGATCAAAATTGTTCGAACATAATCAGACTCAAGTAATATAGCAAGAAAGCTTTGCTTGAACATGTCTTATAACTCCAAGTTATCAAGCATAATATATTCCATTTTTGAGAGCATAGCCTTATAAAAAAGGACATAGTTATTTATGGTCTCAATGAGTCCTTGATTGAGTTTTGTAATATGAGCATATGATATCTTATCACTCATGTTGATGGGAAAGTGTGTTAATAATTAATCATCCAAGGGATTTAATGCATGCATTGATTAGAATTGGAGGTCATAGAACCTCTGTAGAGCATAGTCATTAAGATGTATAAAAAACTTGGTAAAAAACTAGTCATTGGATGTATAGTCCAAACATGTTACGTGAAAGGATCAAAGGTGTTGTTTTGGATCACCTTTAATATAATATAATGTAAGCTTAGGTGAAATAAAACCCATATGTAAGGATAAGTTGAAATATTTGGGGTTAAAGAGTTTTGTAGTAATGCTTAAGAATCAATTTAATGACACACTCTAGAGTAATGTTGTTTCAATTATAAAACCTTGGGTTAAAGATAAAAAATCATTTGTATAAGAATATAAGCATCAGGCATATACAATTACATAAAAATGGATGGTGTCACATGAGTAGTCATTATAAGAGGCATAAAATAATGTTGTGTAGGGATAGCCACATAAACATTAATATTAACCTATGTTTCACCCACACCATGGTTGAGAACCACATGTGTAGCCATAAGTGTAGACATATGACTAGAATCAATAGGAGTAATGGA
The DNA here is from genome assembly GCA_037957365.1 of Torreya grandis. Lineage (NCBI taxonomy): Eukaryota > Viridiplantae > Streptophyta > Pinopsida > Cupressales > Taxaceae > Torreya > Torreya grandis. The sequence goes on from JARHVA010000064.1 coordinate 5,273,153, forward strand.
ATGAAAAACTATTTCATAACCAATTCCTCTAGAAGGTAAATTTATATCATTTAAGATTACATCATGTCATTCCTTAGTTGGGGCTACCTTATCATTCTTTGTATTCCTAGCCTCTAGGATTATTTTCAATATCTTATCTAAATCCTTATGTTACTTTTTTTTTGCTAGGTAATGTAGCTTTTTCAAGGTCTAGAACTATGAACTGGGTCTCAAACACAACTAGAGCCCCAATTATCAAGAACTATATCAATTCAAACACCCACCACTAGCCACCAAAATTACCAAGACAAATCAAATGGCCACAAATGGCCTACTATACCACTCAAACATCCACATTCAGCCTATAAATACCCCATGAGATTTGAACCTAGGTCGGGATGGGAAAAACCAACCCACTTAATGAACCCTTCTACATCTCATTGACCAAATCTTTGTCACTTTTTAATCCGACTTCAAAAATTAGAGAGGGATCCTACTTATAGAGGATCTACTCCCTTAATTTCATCAAGATGTTTTGTAACATTATATTCATTATTATGTTCACTTCCATATTTATAATCAATTTCATATTTGATATTCATATAAAATTCAACAAGAGGACACACCTTACCTCTTGGGATTCTTATAACATGGACCTATTTTTTAAATATAAGCCTTAGGAAAATAATAAAAGAGGGATAATATATATCTCTACCTTGATATATATGGGCATGAAAAATGAAATGAGTCATTCATTCCCTTTGATGTCAAGTAATAATACTAAGCATCTCAAATTAGATATTTATAAAATATGTGTTACTAAGGAGTGTTAATGATTCTTCATTATTAATTCCAGCCTTAGTTTTATTTCACATTAATTTGGCCCATTTCATTACATGGTTTTAAAAGATATTGCATATTTCAAGAAAGCAATATGTAATGATGACAATCATATCTTCAATAAGAAAATATCAACTGTGTATATCAATTATAGCCATGATACAAAGCCAAAATAAAGAACCAACTACCTCAAGAAAACCATGAATAATTTTTGGAAACATATTAATTTTTTTTACAAGATTTATTAGATAAATGAATCCCAAAATTTGTTTCAAAAAGACATGTTGGTAGACAAAAACTACTAAAAATAGAAAACCTTAATTCCAAAAAAAATCATACATAATTTTATGGAACACAAATAGGTTTTGATCCAATAAAAATATTCCTACCCAAAAACTTTGAGTGTTTCAAAAATAGAGTCATTTTACATCAAATATCAGTTGAATATGTATGGGGACAAGTGACGAACCTAATAGAGGAATCCCTAATATGATAATAAACATGAAACATTATGGATTATTTTTTTAAAAATCAGATTTGCATAGAGGTCAAGGGGAAATTAGAAATAAAATTTGAAACATTAACACAAAAATTTAAAACCTTGAGAAGGTAAAATGAAACCCTAAGGAAACCTAGGGTTTGTTACTCTTTAAAGAATGACCACATTCAAAAAAATGTTTTAAATTATTTTTTATTTAGTGGTGTAAACAAGATAAAACTCATAATATTTAGTTTGTATAATTTATATCCTTAAATTACTTAGATTTGAGTGTAACAAGTAAATTAAGATTGATTAATTACACATTATTTATAGAATTGTATAAGAAGATAAGGTACTTAGCTTATTTTTGTTCTATTTTAATTTTTGTATGTGTACAATCATCAGGAGTACCCTAAAATGGATATATGATTACTCAACTTAATAAAATGATTGTCATAATTTATTTGGATTGATTCGGTAGATGCCTTCAACTACTAAATATGTTTGATGTCTATTGCAATCATATTATGTGTTTATTCCAATTTATTCCACCATAGGTCACTATGACTACCTTTTAAGATGTTTTTTTATGTGATTTCAGATGTTTGATACTATGCAAATATTCAAATTTGTCTTCCTTCACCTTAAAATTCTAGCTTCATTTTTTACATTTAGCTTAGCATGTAAAAAAGGGTTATAAAAATGGGTTGGACAAAACCAACCACACCCCATTATAATTTTGATCATTTAATATGTTACAATACTCTAAAGAGGGAACAAACCACATGTAGTTTTCCCACCTATGTGGATGGGTGCTTAGTGGTGATTCAATAGTATGTATGCAAGTTGTGTTTAGGTTTCAACACTTAACAATATGCAACTTTGACCTTGTTTTAGGTGTTCAGACATAACTTACTGAATGTTTATTTGAGGGTTTTTTTAGATATGGATGCTTTAGGTAAGTGTATTAAGGATGTGCATATGTGTTCCTCAATGTGAAAATGATTTTCCAAGTGAGCTCTAGATTAGTCTAACCTTAGTCTTGATATTTATATATAGTTGAATCTTTGGGTAATTTCCTTCCATAATTGACATGTAAAATGTGTGGGAAAACACAAGGAAATGGTTTAAATTTTAAAAATAACCATATGGATAACCTCGTAAACCTTAAATGGAGTTAGATGATGTTGGTAATCTATATCATTTGACTGTTGCTGACACTGTCTAGGATATAGGAAATAATGATCAGGAGAATGTTGATAGTTTGCTTAGGATAATGGAAAAGTTAGGAACATACTAGGAGAGAATGTGAATAATTTAAAATTGGGAAGGTCAAGCCCATAGATAGAATAATGGCTAGGAGAGAATGTGAGCAAGAGTCAATTGTGTACATACAAGTAATGTATGTTAATTATAGGTCAAAACTTGCATTAAGTGTCTATTACAAAATTTATGTGCTAATATATCTGAACATACACAACTAAAATATAAAATCATACCTACTTAACACAAATAAATATAAAAACAAGCCCAAGTGTCACAAAAATAACCTAAAGTAATTTAATGAAATGACTAAAGGGCTAAGAAAAGCATGCACCTTGACTATTATGTGAATATAAGACTATGTTATGGCTTTGTTTTGGACTAATATTAAATTTTTGGACCTGAAATGTGCTCTTATATGCACTTGTAATTGTATGGGACCATCCTATACACACTTGGTTACAATAATACTAACATGTTGATCCTATCTTTGTGTTGATGGGCCTTTCTTTATAGGGTCTTACAATCTAGTTATTGTAATGTTTGTGTCTTGCAATTTCTTTATTTTGATGTATCTTCACTTTAAAAAAGTTCATGACAAAATATTTTGTATGATTGAATATTCTATTTGACCCATCTCACACACTAAAAAACAAAACAACAATAATGGACCAGGGAAAATTGTCATATCAACATTGTAACTATGTATCTTGCACACTTAAAATAATATATCCATGTAGTTTTATTGTGTTTGGATGGAATATATTGAGCAATAGTTTCAACCTCCTCTTCCCTATAAGTGATCAATGCAACTACTGAATACTAATTACCCTCCTTTGTCACAAGGAATCATATAAAGAGACTAAGATGGATAAGTGTCGTAAGAGTATACTATGGTGAAGCACAAATTTAAAGGATAAGCTTGGCTCTAGGGTAGAACTTTAGTGTGAGGGATGTTATCTCTATTGAATATCTTTTTTTGACTTCTTACGTATTTTCCTTTTCCTCTCCTCTTTTTAGGGTTTGAAAAGGTTTTGTATTTTTAGGATGATTTAACATGACCGATGCATATTAGCCAACTTTTAAAAATGCAAGTGGGAAGGGTTAAGGCATAAGTTAAGAGACAATGGGTATAAAAACCCATAAAAAAGGTAAAATCATATAGGGATACAAGCCTTTCCAAGATGGGATTGTATAGAAATATGGGTTTGTTCAAGAGACAAGCAAGGATTAGTTCTCAAGGTAGGGCTAGATGAAAGGTAATAAGTAGTTAAGATGTAATAATAGATACCTTATAGATAACTAATGGGATGTTTTTTAGGATTAATGGACCAAATAGAGACTCATGTGGGGTTAGGGTCATCCTAGATATGGATTAAAAAAAATATATTTTTTCAAATAAGTCAAATTGGAAATAAAACAATAGAGTAAGGGTTTTGTGCCAAATTTAGGTCTATACATAATGCCCCCACTTTAAAATGGGTATGTGAGTGAAATTTAGGTGTGTGCCAAAGGATACATGTAAATAATTTGAAACACACACCTTTTTTATCTAGGGAATAATGAAGGGTTTAACATTACTCTTGCTAAGTTTCTATCCATAGTTGATTCGTTAAAGTACTTGAAACAAGTGCCAATTATTGTAAATTGTTAAATTGCTCACGATACACATGTGATTATTTAAAAATTCAAAAAATTTAAAATTAACTCTTAAAATTTAAATTGAAAGGAAGCATAGGAAAGGATACACCTATTGGTATTTAAAAATTATCTCTTGAAATTAAAATTGAAAGGAATTATAAGAAAGGATACACCAATTAGTATTATCCCCAAATGCCATCATAATTGATGCATCACTAGAATTTTGATAAGTGTTGAAAACATAACCCAACACTTTCTCATGAGAGTCACCTAGGTCCAAAACATACATTCTATACTTTTGAAGGAGTCACTAGCACCCGATTCACTTCTTGATCAAGGAAGTAGATAATTTATCTCATCTTCAATCATAAAGAACACATCTTGAATTTAAAAATTGCCTTTATAATGCCAAACACACCACACCACTCGCCCCACTACCCCCCCCTGCCTGCCCCCCCCCACCACTTGGAGGTGAAGGATTAAGGGATTAAGACATTACAAACACCATATGAAATTGAAATGATTTAGTCATCCCGTGTTATTATCTAAAACATTTTTAATTTGAAAAATAGCCCTCACATGTTAGAAAACAATGTAAAATGTTATTTTATATACATATGGATGTCTTGAAATTGTTGTTACATCTTGATTTATCGATAAGCAAATTTACTTGATTATCTATGGATTTTCTATAGCTAGTAATTTGATTTGGTCAATATTAAATAAGCTATGCATTATATGTTATTATGGGATAGTTGAATATTGCTTTTATTACATGATTTATTTGTTATGAGTTCATTGTAGTGTATATCCTTACATTGTGATCATGTTAATATGTTATTTCAATAGTATTTTATGATATGCATGCCATGATGTATGGACTAACTACCTATTTATCATGAGTTGGATGCAGGAGAGATTCATCCCTCAGAGCATGATGGAGGGAAAACATCATCAGAGAGGGTGATGTAGATGGAGATGTTGGAGGATGATAGAGGAACGGATATAACCCTACATACACCACATTAGTTGATACATGTGTATGCATAATTAAATGGTTATAATTAGTGCATTTTTAATGTTGTGTGCATTTAGATAATTGTTTACGCATGGTTAGTTGTGTGTTAGGTTAATTTATTACTCATGTGGGATTAACCTTGGGTAGTTTCATTGTGGTTAATTTAGTTTGAATAATAATGAGTTAACTAACGTTTTCAAATGGAATGTGATTAACTTACATTAGTCATATTAAAAATAATTTTATTATGCTAAGTTAGTAGCAATAAAGCGATTTTATTAGAATTAGTAAATGTGTTATAATAAAAAATATAAAAATAGGATAAAGCATCCAAAAAGGAAATAAAACAAAAATAAGAGAAAATTAAAAAGATTAAAAAAAATATTGAATTAGAAATAATAAAAAAATAAAGAAAAACAAAAACAAATGAAATAAATCTTAAAAAGGAGAAGTGCCATACTCTTAAAGGAGGAGGAAAGAATGGAGAGAGTGGCACAACACAAAAGAGAAGAGAAATTGGAGGAGGAGAGAAGACATGGAAGCAAAAAAGGACAACCGAGCATATTTATAGGTAGGCAATGCAAATAAATTCTATAGATATTATGTTTTTTGAATTTAATATGATAACAATCTAGATTTATATACGATGACTTAGTTACAGTTATATTTATAATGATTTTATATTGAAGACTAGACACATATATGCATAACTACAGATCATGTAACTAAGTATACAGATGACAATCATATCTTATATACTAGCCATAAACGATATATATATATAACTACAGTGACTTAGTTATAATAGATTGGTATTCAACAATTTCTTATATGTAGTAAAAAATAAGTATATACCTTCAGAGATCTCTATTATAATAGTGATTTAGTTATTATAGTAATTTGCATATATATATATATATATATATATATATATATATATATATATATTACATCTAATTAGAAAAATGTGATGGTAAAGGCAGATATTATAGATGTATTCATTATAGAAGTGTGTCAAACCAGTTACGGAAATTTCTAGTTGTATATTGTAAATATAATGATAATAATTATGTGCAACAATTCATATTATGAGTCAATTTGACATATTGGAGATACTGTTTGGTATGATAACAACATTTTTAGTTAACTAATCAAATAAGTGTATTACTATGTATAGATAATAGAGGGACCTTATGTATATTATAAAAATACAAGCATAAGTATAGTGAAACATATAAAAACTAGTTATATGCAATGATGTTATATTGATTTATACATGACAATACTGAATATGTAGTGACTTGTTGGTGTAGCGACTTATATCTTCTTGAAATGGTTTATATAATTTTACTAAAGTGTGTATTAAATTTGTGGTAATGGTATACTAATCATCTAATGAACACACATTTGTAATATTGCTAGAGTAATATTACATGTAGATACAATGATCATATTAATAAGATAAGCAATCTTATTTGTGATATCGCTAGAGTAATAGTTTATGTGTTAGATTTCTAGCTATGCCTTTGTGATGATTTAATTTTACTTTATATTAACAAGATAAGTGATCTGCAAACAAAGTATGGAAATCAGTGATTTGCAAACAAAGGACTTTATTTTACTTTATGTTTGATATCAACGTAAATTGATATTAGAGTAATATATATCAAATAACATTTTGAAAATAGTATTACCTATTCGCTATGTTCCATTCTCAAAGAATTCTTAAACAAATATCAGATTATATAGTAATCTAATATTTCTTCCTCAGAGTCCAAATAATACAATAATCACTGTGTTCAATAGATGTATTCCTTTATAATAATGTTATAGTCATGTATTCATATTAGATAGTCCATTGGATCGTAGAGTTCGAGCTATAGGTCATGTATCCATTAAATGTGATAATTTGTTCTTTACTCATGTCATATTGGGATGTAGAGATGGAAATAATGTATTCTTTATCATACATTTTATATATGAAAATAATGGAATACACATTTGGATATAATTCGATACACACATCATCTTCATAATTGACTTTCATCTTTGATCTTCATCTATCCAATGGTTACATATTTGATCTTCATTATTGACTAGTCTTGCTTCTAAATATATTATGTTTCACCATCAAATGAGATGTGCAAACAACTGGGCCATTGGAATTATATTAGATTTAAATGTCTATGTAGAAGACTTCACTTCTTGAAAACACATGCTTCATTTGGAAACATTGATTTTTCATAACTTCTTATGATTTATACTGAACAGAGTGAGCTATAGTGATCTGTGTTTCAATGATGCTTTAAAAATGTGTAAACATCTTATACTAGAATAGAATTATCTAATTCTTCATGTTAGAGACAAACACACTATATGATGATGTCAAGTACAAGATTAATGATATCAGATTGAAAAAGGGCAAAAATAATGATGAAACAACAACATTGCTAAGATATCATCCTCTAAGGTTAGCAAACCAAGCGTGGTTCGACACCCTTAGTAGGTTCCATAGTTAGGGATAACAAAACTATGATCTATTATTACATTTTTGAATCCCTTATCTTATAAAAGATCATCAATGTATTATAATGATTGTTGAAATTGTATGGAGTTCTTGGTTAAAAAAATTTAAATGAACATTGATATAGTATTTATATACCATTTGAGTACTCATACATGGTACATATTATAATGTACAAATACTTGTATATAGGAAATGCATCTATATATAGATTTAAGTATTTATACAAAAAACATCACATATATAGGTGTATTGGGTCATATGCCTATATTCATAACTAAATGGATGGTTAAAATAAGTCAAAGGATTTCATGGGTCATGAAATTATAAATCATATGAATAAAATCTCTTAAAAATTTAATAATTATTTATATGAAAAAGCATGTTCACACAAGACATAACTTGGTTACCTGATTTGCTGAAAATATTATGGTTGTTAGTATATATACGTACAATAATGAAAAATGGTGAGAAGTACATATTATGAGTAAATTGATATGTACAAGTGTTTAGACATATATAGTATATATTAGTGCTTCATGATGTATTCCTATAATTTATAGTAGTATGCAGTTTAAACATAAGATATACCTGATTAGTATAAAATGTACTTGCTTGCTTATTATTTAGGATTATAAGACGCTTATTTTTTAAAATTGTAAGACTGGTTCTTCGTAATTGTGTAGTTGTGCTCATGAACAATGAACTATGATATTATGGGATGCCATATAGTGTATTATGTTTAAAAACTATAGTCTAAATGTATGTTATACCTAGGTGATATAAATTGTAATTGTTATTTTTAGATTCATTCATATATTTGACAGACTAAATGTATGCATTTGGCATGTTTTATGACAACCAGTAGGAAGTATTGTATTGTGTCTACTTACAAAAATTAAAATATACAACCTAATATATATATTATACCTGGTTGGTATAATCTACACTTGTTTGCTTATTAATTATGTAATAAATGATATTATGGAGATTCATTCATACATTTGATAGACCAAATGTGTGCATTTGATTATTCCCATGCTTAGTATATTTTTTGATTGCTAGTAAGAAGTAATCTGTATGATTCTATTGGTTATATATATGTTAACCAATTCTCTCTTTGTTAGTACTAATTAAGTAGTGAGATAGACTTCACTAGCTTACTAGTATCACAATGCCAGATGAAGGTAATCCAATCAAGTGGTGTGTATAAAATTTACTAATCTTAGAGATCAATAACTATTGAAAACTCTGACCAAAGTAATGTTAGTTAGACATTGTCATTTCATATGTATGATTTACATGTTTATGTGATATATTGTTAGAATGTATTTATTTATGGTACATTGCATGTTTTTTTAGAAATCATACAACACACGGGTACTAGCTTGTCTTTTTATATTCCTGCATCATCACTATCTATTCATCCACAAAGGGAGGGCCATTCCCTGATGGAGGACTATGAAGGGAATCGATGGTCTGTGGTTGGTGTGGAAAAACACTCAGATGATGCTCTCCCTCCCCACAATAGTACTTCTTTCTAGATAACACTTGAGATTACCATAGATACTAGAGTTTGAGAAACTTATGCTCCACAAAGCCATGTATCTTATATATGTACATTGTATTGTAATTATTATTGAAACATTACCTAATGAGTTGTAATTACTTACTTATTGTACATTGACAATAGTGGTTGTATGATTGTACCAATCATGGCTGGAAGTCTATAGTTACTTTCTATATATAGTATGATGTGTTTCTTATGATGATAGTGATCAATAATAAATAATGTCACATTCTTATTTTATAGTTATAATACTTATAGTATTTCATATGGGTCACTGATTAATTTCTCATGGTGTAATCTAATGGAATAATTTGTTATTTAAAAAAAAATCATGTATTTACAGGTAGATCCCAGTGGGGATGTTACAATTATTTTTTGAATTAACATCCAATCATGCTACAATAGATCATAAAAATTTCCAATTTTCTAATGGAAGCAAATAGTATACATATACAATAAACATACCCCAAAGATGGGCTGAAATAAAATAATGAGAACATAACAAAGTAATATTCCCCCATATATGCGTGGTGACCACCATGGCAATGTAAGCACAAAACACAGACCATACAAAGTTAGTGACTAGACCTAAGTTTGTGAATTGACAAGTTAGTGACTTGAATCATGAAATGACTAACAAAACAAGATGACAAGAGAATCTTATTAATATATGGATACACACAGAAGAAAACACATGCACATGAAAATAGGTATTCATGAACATGTAATTGTACTTCCCATGACCCTACTCCTCCCTATGATTACACATCAGCTCACATGCAGACTATCAACCTTAGTTATCCCACTTTGAGACATTTACCACTTGTGTGGACCCTCTTGCATCATATCTCTATCCCCTAGACATCCCTGACACCCTACTAGCCCTTTCACTTGCTGACAGGCCTTTTAGATGCCTCTTGGGGCCCTTTTAGAAGCCTGTTGACCACATAGGATGGGATTTTGACCTAGGGCATAATTTATGGGGGAAACCTATGGCTTAGGCTAAATTTTTCATTCACCAAAGTCGTGGCCTAGGCCATAACCTAGTTAGAATGTGAGAAAAAGGGCCTTGTTTGGTCCCAACAACTAGAAACAAGCAATTTTTGGCTTTTGATAGATTAGGGTTATCATATATGACTGATTATCATTCCTTTTCCCCCTCTCTCTTGTTATTTTTCTCTGATCTCTTCTCTTAATCATCACTCTCTAAGATCTTGTGCCTTCTTGAATGTCACTTTGTTCATTCTTGGCATACTTGAGCTTTCATTGTGGCAGGGGATGCCATACTACTCTACAACTTATTTTGGTGGTTTACCTTGCTCTCTACAGTGCTCCTAAGGCTTGTCGATTTATCTTAGCTCCCTCAAGTTCCATTGCACATGTTCTTGTGCTCTACATATCAGATCTCTTATAATTTACAGCTTCTCCTTCACCTCCTCCATTGTTATTGGCTCTTGGTTTGGACTTATCCCATATACATCTTGGTCTTCCTCCTTCAATACTTCCTAGCTTGGATTCCTGGTTGGTAAAATGTTTGCATGATACTTTTGAGCTTGATATGAGGGCACTTTGTTATACAACGTTAAATTCCCATTTATTTATAGTAGTGTATTAGCTATGGTTTCATTGTTTTAGTAATTTAGTTTATTTAGAGCATTATCTAGGGTAGTTTTTGAAGATTTTGCATTGGTATGTAGGTAAAACATCTTTCATTGCTTGAAAATGTCTTCTATTACATGATATGCATGCTTATGAAACATATCTCATTATATAGTAGACTCTTAGTTGCTCAAAACATTCTATACATTTGCATAAACAATCTCCTCTTTGCTAAACTAGAAAGTTGCATTATTAGGAAATAATATTATTGAAAACAAAGAATTAACTTAGGCTTAGATAAGGTATTCTCTTGCACCCTTGCTTGAAAACATCTTTGATTCCCAAAATTTATTTTATTTGGCCTAAAAGTGCCTCTCTCTTAAGCTTATGCATCATTTTATAATTCTCTCATTTCAACATTGTCATTTCCATAATTTATATGCAAGTAGATTTCTTATTTCAACTATTTGCTTTACTGTGGTTATACCCATTAGAGATACTTGCATCCTTTGTGTGCTTGATCATGCTAGCCCTAACCTAATTTACGAGTCTTTCTATAGCTTGGTGGAAGATGGCAAACCTAATAGCCTCTATATATTATTTGTATCCTATAGTGTCCTTGAGCCTTTTAGCCTTCTAAGTGTTTGCCTAAGTACCCTACGTACCCCCTGCTAAACCCTAGTGGTTCTATTTGGATTTTTAGAGCTACATTTTGGCACTCCCAATGAGACCTCACATATGATCTCATGTAAGTTCTAGCCCATTTAGAACTCTCTTAGCTAATTCCCCTCTGTTAGCTACTAAAATTTGCTTTTAGTTGTGTTTTGGCTCTCACCTTGGTTGTTTTATCCTGATTTGGTTTTATGTCCTCCCTACTGGTTCACTGCCTGTTTGCCTTTTTTTTTGTCTCCTGTGTTGCTCTTGATTTATTAAATTCATGGCCGGCCTCCCACCTTTAGGATGCCAATCTTGTTAGATTTAAGGTCTTGTCACTGAGCTCACTCACAAGTAGGCTCAGGCTATAATGGAATGCCATAGACACTATAGAGCACAGGAGGTTCCCTCAACCCAACATAGTGACCTTGGCCCTCTCATGTTCTGTAAGGAATAAGATTGGTAGATCTATAATCGATGGACTCGATATCTTTTCCACCAATATGAGCTCCATTCATATGAGGAACATTCCCCTTACCCTCATACCATTCTTCATCCACCCATTCAGGGTGATGATGACCCCCTTGCATGACTAAGGATTGATGAGCTACATGTGATCATTGATGATTATCACAGATGGATTCAGTGGAATGAAGTGCACCCTTCTCCCCTTAGGAGTAGGTAGCATGCTTCCTCTAGAAATAGAGATCACAATCACTCTATTTTGAGTACTTCGACCAGTTCTCATGTGAGTTCCCTGCCTCTTTCTCAATAGGAGACTCTACAACAATAATCCCCTCATGTCCATATTATGAGACATATGTATTTCAACTCAATGAGGCATATATATCACATGGAGTCCTCCCATCCTCCTAGTCCCTCCTTTAGAGTCTCAGGTAAGTGTGTTAATTTTGATCACCACTTGTAGACTAGATCTCCATGGGATGCTTATCTTGAACATCAAATCCCTCATGTAAACCCTCATCTTGTCACATGTGGCCAACATCATAAAGACCCAAGTCACCATGATCATTTCCATGGGCATGCTACTTTGTCTCATCATCCCTTTAGGGAATGGTACCTTGCCCATGGTCATTCCCCACCTCATGGTAGGGATGATTTTCATCATGAGCATCTCCCACACCATAAGTTGCCTCAACATCATCCCCTTCATGACTAGATTTATGATGAGTTTTATTGGCATAAGCAACATCATAACCCCCATGAGCCTCCTCAAGAGGCTCATCACCAACCTACTATCAATCGTGCCTATGAGGATCTCTGTAAGAATTCTCTAGCCCCTTGGGTGTGTGTTATATGACTTTCTACTCCTATCCCTGAACTACCTAAGTTTAACGGGACTTGGGATGCTAGTCCCACAAAACATATCATGACATTTATGATGGCATGTATGGATTGGGAAAAAAAAGAAGGCATGATGTTGAAGCTCTTTGCTTGCTTATTACAAGCCAAAACTCTCATTTTGTTCTAGAATCTACCTCTAGATTCTCTTTCTAGATTCTAGTTCATTTTGGATGACTTCCTCTAGTACTTTGATATCTCTAAACCATTTAACATTGGCATTCAATCACTTACCTCCATAGCGTAGGCTAAGGGTGATTCAAACTTTGAATTTGTACGTAAGGCTTTCATAATTACCTCAAAAGCATCTCAAATCATGATTGACTCAATATATAATCCAAATATAAAAAGGAAGAGATATACCATAAAAAATAACTCATTTTTTTATAATAACATGCAATAACTATTATACATTTTCTGAAATGCATTTCTATGTTTCTTGTTAAGTGATGACTACATAGGATTAATTATCTAAGTAAACTCTCATTTTGTTCTAGAATGTACCTCTAAATTCTCTTTCTAGCTTCTAGTTCATTTTGGATGACTTCCTCTAGTACTTTGATATCTCTAAACCATTTAACATTGGCATCTAATCACTTATCTCCATAGTGTAGGCTAAGGGTGAGTCAAACTTTGACTTTATACGTAAGTGGTGTTTAACCATCCATACATGCAGGACAAGGTTCTTGTATGATCAACTTTATGATATGTTCACATGAACATTGAGGCATGAGGGTTACCTTGAGGTCCTCAAGTATGAACCCACCTCATATGATGAAGTTGTTAATGAGTGTCTGAAGATTGAAGTCTTCAAGATGTATGTGGGCATTTGCCCTGTGCCAACCTAAAAGTCATCCTCTTTGTTCAATTGCAACTACAATGTGACTAATGATGGTGTCACTAATTCTCATCTCGAGAAGAAGGATAAAAAGGATAGCCATGAGGTCAATGCTCTTAGTAAGAGGCCAACTAAAAAGATGGCGCTTGAAATGAACAACTTACACCGGATGAAGGGATATGATGATGATGGTGTTCCCTTATGACGCCACCAAGTTTTGTAACTTCCATTAAATGAAGGGCCACGATGATGAAAATTATGCCACCCAATAATTTGGTGTACAAACCTTGCCTCCTCTTTATATTTCTCCACTTGTGGAACCTAACCACAAATTTAATGTGTTCAAGGAGCCTCTACCTGACCATGATAAAGCAAAAGAAGAAGAAGAAGATGAAAAATAAGAATAATAAATCCAAGGATAATGCCCATCATTCCCCATCTTACTTTTTTACTTCTTATGACTCCTCTTCCCAAGCAAACCTGAAAGGGAAGGCCAAGTACAAGAGTAGTAAGGTAGTTGTTGCTATCGACACAACCTCTACTAGGTATGAGTGTTTAATCAACATGCACTCAGTTTAAGCCATTAAACCCATCAAATATGCTAGTGGTGTGGGGCTTGTTACCTAACCCATAGGGGCAAGGAACCCTAAAGTCATCTTTCACTTTTAGTGTAACATCCCTCCCCAAGCTAGATAATGTTCATACTCTATCATAGAGGAGTTACATGGCCTCTTAGTTAGGATATCCATTTGGGACCTTATTCACCTTTGCCCTAAGAAAAGGGGTATCATCTTTAACAAGCTTGGTCTCTCTCATGAGGGTATATTTCAGGATGATGTCAAGGTTTTATTCAACTTTGACGTTTCTGATCACCCTTATCTTCCCACACTATTTTTTGACCCTGCCTTATTACCAAACACTTTGGTTCTTACAAAGAGGGTTAGGTTCCCACTATATATTAAGACCTCTATCGATGATTGTCATGTCAAAAATGTATCATTGATGAAGAATCCATGTTGAAAATCATGCCACTATATGTGTTCAATGAGCTTGGGATTAGTTGGAAGAAGCTCTTTGATTCTTGCCACAACTATGTTGGTTTCAACAATGACATGGTTATGCTAGTGGGAAATGTGAAGTTTCAGGTCAAGTTCAGTCCCAAGATAGTCAAGATCAAGTTTTGTGTGTTAGACTTAGATCTCTCATACAACATGATCCTTGGTCATCCCTGGATCACCACCATGTAATCCATTGCATTGACCACATTTCACATAGTCTAATTCATACACAAAGGTGAGGTTCATAGCATGGAGGCTGACCCAGATCCTTGGGCATTGCTTTATGTAAATACAAAGCCCTCAAGTGAAGCTTTGAATATCTCCTCATGAAACCCTATAGACTCCCACATGCCCCCCACTTTTGAGTCTCACTTTCTCAAGGATGAATGTTGTGATCCAACTAAGTATCAATCAACATTTACTCCTTTGGAGTGTGACACACATCAAACAAATCCCTCTCCAAATCCATGATACTAGTCTAAATCTTCCCTTCTTGGAGACCTCTTTTAGGACATCTCCTTAAACATTGAACTTCCCCAATCATTGTGCTTCTCCCATTGGAGTATCAGCTCTCCCAATGTGTCTTTTATGGATGTCGCTAGAGTGGCTAAGTCTGATATTGTGTGCTATTTATTTCATGTTACAACACATAATCTATTCAAGGAGAGAAAGGCATACATCAAGCTCATGAAATTTTTTCACAAGCATCACTCTCCTCTTGACCAATTAGGTTTGGAGATTTTGCTCTTTGATGGCCCAACCTCTAGCATCCCCATAATGCATGTCATGAGGGTTGAGCCTAAGGATTTAGACCTATTGCTCCCTACTACACCTGAGTGTTTTGAGGATGGAAATGCTATGGATGTTTAAGGATATGCATATTTTAATATTGGTACCTCTACAAAGCCAAATATTGTTAAGATCAGTGCTAGCCTTGCTGAAGAGGAATGAGATGTCTTAGTCATCAGTTTATGAGAATTTATAGATGTATTCACTTGGGAATACATAGATATGAAGGGAATGGACCCTGAAGTCATTATCCATAACCTCATTATGGATGATGGGGCCCATACCATTCACCAAAAATAATTACCAATAGTGGTCAAAGTCTCCTAGTTAGTCAAGGTCAAATTTGAAAAGCTCATCCAAATCAGTTTCATCACTACCATTGACTACCCATGATGGGTTGTTAACATCATCCCTATTCTTAAGAAGAATAGAACCATTTACATCTATATCAACTTTTGAGACCTCAATTTAGCTTGTCCAAAGGACAATTTTACCACTCCTTTGATTGACCAAATTATGGACTCTATAGTTGGTTTTGAGATCATATCCCTCATGGATGGATTTTTGGGGTACATTCAAATCTAGATTACACTTGAAGACCAACATAAGATGGCATTCACTACTTGATGTGTACCTTCTATTATGACATTATGCCTTTTGGTTTGAAGAACATTGGGGCCATGTATCAGCATGCTATGGCCCACATTTTTCATAACCTCATCAATAATATCATAGAATGCTATGTTGATAACCTCCTCAGCAAATCCTACAAGCGGGATGAGTATGTGCAAGACCTCAAGATCATCTTTGAGTGTCTAAGGGAGTATCACATGAGTCTCAACCCTAAGAAGTGTATTCTTAGCATCTCATCCAAAAATATTCTTGGCTTTTTCATCTCATAGGAAGGCATCAAAGTGGATCCCAAGAACATTGGAGTGATCCTAGAGATGCCCCCTGTACAATATCATGCAATTGAAATCTTTACTCAAAAGTCTCAACTTCCTTAGATGTGTCCTTAAGGATTATATGCATAAATCCATACCCATCACACATCTCTTACACAATTACACCCCATTATTTTGGACCCCTAAAGTCTAGGTAGATTTTGAGGAATTAAAGTGCATGCTTCATAACCCTCCCATATTGATGGTGCACATATAGGGTCATGAGTTCATCTTGTACACCTCTATTACTGATATTTTCATTAGGGGCATGTTGTGTCAAAATTATAATACTAGTATAGAAAGAGTTGTCTACTACATCTCTTGCATGCTAGTTGGCCTTAGCTCAACTACTCTACTGTTGAGAAGTAATGCCTCTCCCTCATCTTCACCATAAAGAAGTTACAACATGACATGTTGGTTCAAACCACCAATGTGATTGTCAAATCTGATCCACTTTACTATTTTCTCATCAAAACAGATCTTTCTATTCAAACTACAAGGTGGGTCATGCTTCTTTAGGAGTTTGACATCTGCATTATTAACTAAAAGTCCATCAAGGGTTTAGGTGTAGCTGAACAACTTGCTAAATGCTTTCTACCTAGCCCTAGTGATGAGTTGGTTTATGATGCCTTCCCCTATAAGATGGTTTAGTCAATTGATTGGATTGAAGTCTCCAAATGTGATTGGTATCAGGACATTGTCTACTACCTTGAGACCCAGTCTTATCCCATTGACACCTCTTAGTAAGAATACTATCAGATCTACAATCTTGCCACTTGATACATTATCATAGGTGGTGTCTTGTTAAAGCAAGGTCTAGATGGTGTGTTGATGTAATAGCTAGTGCCTTGAGGATACCTATCTCACATTAGAGGAGTCTCACAAGAGTGTTTGTGGTGGCCACTTGGGAGGGTAAGCCATCAATTAGCTATCATCAAGATGGGTTACTATTGTCCCTCTCTTGTCAAGGATGTCATTCGATATATCAAGACATGCAAGATGTGTCAATTCATTAGGGATGCTATTAATTCCCTTGTATGCCTTTTGTATTCTATCTCATCCCCTTAACATTTCTTAGTTTGGGCTCTTGACTTTGTTAGTGAGTTTAAACCTACCTTTTTTAATGGCCACTACTGGTTCATCAATGCCACTGATTATTTCACAAAGTGGGTTGAGGCCATGCCCCTTAGTGGCATGTGCAGGAAAACTATGGTTAAGTTTGTCCTAAACCAACTCATTTGTAAGTTTGGGGTCCTCGCTATGATCATGGCCAATAATGGCCTAGGATTCCAAAGCCCTGAGATGTGTGAGCTTCCTAAATGCTTCAACTTCAAGATCCAATTTTCCTCTACCCATTACACCCAAGGAAATAAACAAGTTAAATCTTTAAACAAGACTTTGAAAAAGATGATTTTTTTGCATTATTGCCTAGTCCAATCATGATTGACACCTCAGGCTCTATCCTGCCCTTTGGGCCTACCTGACTAGTTTTTGGATGGCCATAGGGGCAACCCTATATGCACTCATATATGAGTATGAGGTAATTCTCCCTCTAGAGGTCTTAATCCCTTTACTATGGGTTAAGACATTTGGATCACTATTGAACAAAGAAGAATGGGATGCTTGCCTTACTGAGTTTGAGCAGTTAGATGAATTCCACATTGACACTCTTGAACACAACCATACTTACCAACACCGTCAATGCCACCAATTCAATAAATTGGTGCATCTACCTCCATTCTAAGTAGGTGATATAGTCCTCATCTTTGATAAGGATCACCATAATAAGGGAAAACTAACTCATAAGTGGTGTGGCCCCTTCGTGATCACTGCCTCATTGTAAAATGGGGCCTATCATCTCTTGACTCTCGAAGGCAAGCCCCTATCGCACCTAATCAATGGGTTCCACCTCAAAATGTCTCACATTTAGGGCTTGCATGGCCCTCTTATAAAATTGCCTATGGTCATAGGGTGGATCTTTCCCCTTTTTTGACACCACTAACCTCTGTGTCACTTGTATATGTGTGTGTACATGGGTTTTTTATTAGCAGTTCCTATTATTTAATCACAATATCTAGTAGTCTATCTTGGATGAAGCATACACATCACACATAAACTCATATCCATATATGATAACAATGAGAAATAAATGTATATATATCATAAAAATACAAGATTTTATCTAGGTACATCACTTGTCTTTCTCTAAGCTTGGGCTTGTAGTCCCCAAAACTATCACACATGTGGCTACATATATGATACTTCCCAGTCAACCTATGATTGAGATCTATCTATGGTAGTTCTATTCCAGGTGAAGATATTTATCTTTACCTCTCGACCAGTTGAGCCATAGTCTCCTCTAGGGTAGTCATCCACTCTATCCTCTCTTTAGGTGCCTCTACTCCTTTGGCCTGCTCTCGAGCTAGCTCAGCGCATAACCAATCGATCTCAATCACCACTTGAGCTAGTTGTGCCTTGACCTTTGTTGTAACTATCTCATGTCATGCCATAATTGTCTCATGCCATGATGACTCTAACTCTATCCATAGTATATAGTACCACATGCTTTCTAGCTTGAGCGATGCTCGTACACCTATCTACTAGTAGCGAGTATGTGGCTCTACCCCCAGTTGTAGGTGTGGTACTTTTTTTATGAGTAGTGTTGCTACCATATCAAGGAATAAATCCCTTAGTAGTAGGTCCACCTGGGATCCAATCTAGTTGGGTTGGTTTCTTGCACACACAGAGAAAATATGTTAGTCACATATTGGATCTTGCTAAAGGAAAAGTACTAAAGACAAGTGCTATCTAAAAATTACACTTTTCTTACCTGGTTATGATGTTGGTCTCTACAGACCTCCAATCAATTATACTCCTCCTATTGGTAGGGGCCCTCATCATGGCTACCTCTCTGCATCACTGACTCCCTTGCTCTATCTTGATGGTAATCTTTGCTCAGATCCATCCAGCCTGGGCTGTGCCCATCTCTCTCATGTTACTAGAGCCTATCACCCTAGATGTTGATATGGCCCTTATGGACCTCAAAAATCCTCTTGGCCTACATGGATCTTCACTTTAGTATCCTCTAGCCACACCATGGATCTGTATGGATCTCGTATGTAGCTATCCACTATATCCTGATCTAAGGTGGTTTACATAGACCTAGTCTTGTTTGTGAATCAAACAACCCATGTAACACCCTCTTCTAGTGTAGGGTATGCTTCACCACCCCATGGTGTCCTCGACCAGGTCAATGGGAGTCCTTTATAAGCCCAAGATACAAGTAAGTTAGGATATGTCAATCCTCCTCCCCCTATACGATGAATGTGATCTAGCTGTTGGTACAATCTTCCCAAGATGTAATATCCCCAAGCATACCTCTGTCCTCCCTCTGATATCTAGATAACTCCTATTTAGGATAGTGGTAGCCTCCCTATGTTTTATTCATCATAGAACCTCCCAACCATGGTACCTGCTATCACCATCCATAGCTATAGAACCCCTAGAGATCATCGTGTGATTTTCACCCTATAGTTTTTATAGACTCAGTGGGGTCCCACTAGATAGAGCTTTGCTATAACTATGTCTTGTACCTATAGAAGCTCTATCTTCCTCCCTATAGGCTCTTCCCCATATAATTACTATACATCCTCAATGTTTAGGATGCCCTCTAGCTTAGGTCCCAATTAGAACACGTGCCTCTTAGGCAACCATGTGGTCACCAATGCATTCACCAGATCTTTGAAATAACGTAGTGGTACACCCACCAATCTCCATAGTCCTACACTCCATAGGTGATCTTAGTCCTCTATATGAAGAGAGTAAACCTCTTCAACCAACAATGCTGGTACTTTCTCTTGGTTTGCTACCTCATAGTGTCTCTCTCCCTATGCTGGTCACTCACCTGCCTGTGATGACTCTCCCTCTTCTAGTGTACTGACTCCTCCACATGTCTACAAAACTAAGCAATAGGTAAATAAATCAGATATGCTAGTATTGGAATAGATAATTCATGTTAAAAATAAGATTTTTAAACTATTTATTTACCTTCCCCCTTTTGATTGCTTTAGACCTACTTCAGGCTCCTCGAAGCTAGTTTTGGGCCCTTTTTGGCCTAAACCACAACGTTTTGGGTAAAGCCATAACCTAGTAGTGGCCTAGGACATGGCCCCCATGGTTTGGTGGTGGCCTAGGCCATGGGTTTGCCCAACCAAGCCATGACTTGGGTCATGGCATTTTGGGAAGTGAAACTCCTTCCTCGAGCCTCTATTTGGCCTCTCACTTAGCCCAAAGAGTTTTTCTCTACCTCTCAGTCATTTTGACTAGTTGTTCCACCTAATTCATCCATCAAGTTGTCTAGATTTAGTTAAAATTCCCTTTGGGCCTCCAAAACCCCAAAACTAAATTTTTTGACAAAGTTTTATTTAGAGGACTTACCTGGACCATCATGTGCATCTGTGGTATACTCCCCATGTCCTTGTATGCTCCACTTGGGATTTGGTGGCTATTTTTATTTCCTCAAAGTAAAATGAGTGTGAAAATGAGTTTTTTTCACCCTTTTTTCTCTTTTTGGCCTCCATTTTTGCTTTTTGTGGGCCCCTTTTTAGGTTTTTCACCCTCTATTATGTCCCAAACCACAAAACCCCCATCTTAGGGGTTTAACCCCATTATAATCATAATGGTGGCCTCCATTTTTTATTTCAAGGCCCTTTTGGACCTATTCTTACCCCTTTTTGGTCCTTGAGACCCCTTCTAGGTCCCCATTAACCTCCCAGGCTGATGCCCCATGTCATGGGTACCCAAGGATAAAAGTTTCTTAATGTGCTTTTTTTAGTTAGTCATTTCTCTATAGATCTACAGTCGATCCATTCTAATTCCCATTTCTCTCTTTCCCCATGGTTCTTATAGGTGGTGTTGATTACTAATTATGATGCTTTAGGAATTACTCTGGTTTATATTGACCAGTCTTCATCTTCTAAAAAATTCCTATCATCTTCTCTTGTCACCTCTTTTTGTGGTTGACATTGGTTAATCACTTTAATTATGGCTTGGTTTCATTGTCTAACTCCCTTATGTAACTCACTTACCCTACCTCACCTTGAGATAGTATTTTTATGGTTGCTAGTCATACATCTTTAACCCTCATCATGGTTCACCTCTCAGTGGTGATTTACACAGATGGTGGCAATTGGGAAAACCCAGGACCTAATATTATGGCTTGGGTAATCGATGATTCATAGGGCCATGATCTTGATGTAACTAGTTTATTCCTTACTAGTAAGACTAATAATGCCATCGAGTATCACATAATCATTAGTGCCTTAAATGATGCCCATGGGTTAGGTACATGGTATGTTAAATTATTCCCTATCTCACTCTTAGCCATGTCTCAACTCACTAATGCTTGGTCCATCCTTAGCTCTGAGTTACTCCCCCTCTTTGAGGTGATGCATGATTTTCTCTCCTTCTTCGAGGATGTCTAGGTCACCCATATCCTTCATAGGGAGAACACTAAGGTTGATGCCTTAGTGAATGTCATTTTGGATTGTATGATTTGATATGACATCACTTATGTACCTTATTTGTAGGAGTTGGAGCTAGAGCTGAATTTGGATTTGGATTATGTAGCATTTACACTCTCACCCATGGATCATGCCATCAACTTCTTCCATTGCCATCATTATTTGGTAAGTGTAAGGAATATTCTATTTTTTCATTTTAGTTCTCTTTTATCATTTTAGTTCTTGCAAACTCTTCCTTCTCTTTTGCACATTCACTTGTGCACTTGGTGTCTTCTCTTGCACCAATCTCTTCATTCTTCAAGACCCTTCACTTTACCTTCATAAGGATGCTCATACCTGTAATTACCCATACAAAGACAACATTAGATATAAAAATAAGAGACCACATGGTCCCTATGAGTGCTTTCTTAACCAACACTTTCATCTTCTCAAGTGCTCCTCTTGGCACTTCATCTTCTCTTTCTTCTTTCCTCTTGTTCTCCTCAATGAAAACCTTCTTCACAATCTCTTTTTCCTCTTGTCGTTCACTTGGCAACTTGTCTACACTCTTTAAGCCTCTATGAACTTCACTCTTCTTGGAAATATCCATTTACCTTATTCTCCTCTTTATTAGGAGATCAATTGTCCACTTCAACCTCTTCCTCATTGGCCATACACATGCTTAACTATTCAACTACATCCAAGACTCATATTTATCTACAAACTTAACTAAATCTCTCTTCAAACTAGCAATCTCTTTATCAATTTCACTACTAGTCGTACCTATATTCTTTTAGATGATTGATTTTTCCTTAGTACTCTCATGTATCTTGCTGCTCTACATTCTTCTTAGCAACACCTCCATCTCTAAGATCTTCACTCAAGTCTTTTACACCTTGGCCTCTTAATCTCTTTAGATCCTCACCTAGGTCTTTTTTACCCTAGCCTTTTGGTCCTTTATCCTATTCTCCTTTTTCCAAATCCTATAACAACTGATTAGTAATCATCAATAAATTTCTAAATTCCTAAGAGCTTCAAGCTCTGATACCAAAGCTGATGTCAATCCATAGGCATCTCTTGTAAACCTTGCTTATGGATTCAAAACCTTAACTTATGAAAAATAACTTCTTAATTAAATATAACCTCTTATAGTCATTTCATACACCTTAACACATCTATACAGACCCATTTAGATCATTCAACCTTTGGTATAAAGTTCTATAGTCTTAGTTTATCTGTTGGCTTGTGCATCTTTCCTTGCAGCCCTTTTTTTCTCTATATATTGGCCATAAATTATTTTAGGTTAGCTCAAACACAATCATAAAAACACTTATAGATACCCATTATTCTCTTACACAACATACTTGAAACTTAGATGTGTTTCCTTTGTATGGATTGGTACTTCCTTCTTTAGGTCCTAATCCAATTATCCCTCCTTTGCTACATGCTCACCTCTTTCCTCATGATCCATCGATTTGTGACTCTCTCCTTCCTGCATATTAGTTCTCAAGGACACTTTCCATTCCTCATTTATCTTGAAATGATAATTAATTGACTCAAAAACATCATCATGAAAAAATTGTCTACATTGAATTTCTTTGGTATACCTCTCAACCTTTTTGTTCTCATGGAATGCCTTTTCCATACTTATCACTCCATGCTCATGCTTTTGTTTGCTTGCATCAACTTCCATCTTCCTCCATGGAATCCTTTATTCAAGATCCTCTCCACATACGTCTTCTTCTCTTTTTGCCTTCTTAGGTACCCATACTTGCTTCTTCATATAATTTGACTTCTCAAGCCATCTAGGCATCTTATACCCATGCTCTTATGCCAACTCTTCCTATTGCTTAGGAGTATGCTTCTTCCACCATTTAGGCATTACATATCCATGTCCTTGATACTTTTTCAATGGTTGTACTTTTCTTTTCTCTTTATCCACCTACACATCAACAACCTTCTATTCATATGAGAAATCATAATCAAGTCCTAAACAATCATTTACCTCATTATAGGACTGATCCATGGAGTAATCTTTTTCTTCCTTTGTACTTGGATATTCTCTTGCCTATTCTTGGTATTCCATGGCATCATGAAAGTCATCATCATCTTCCATCTCTTCTCTTTCTTGTATAGGGTCCTCAACACCTTCCTCATGCATTGAACAATGCATCTCTCTTTCTTTATCGACATCAACAAACTCTTCCTTTTCTTTTGCACATTCACTTGTGCACTTGGTGTATTCTCTTGCACCAATCTCTTCATTCTTCAAGGCCTTTCTCTTGAACTTCATAAGGCTTGCTCATACCTATAATTACCCATACAAAGACAACATTAAATATAAAAATAAGATACCATAAGGTCCCTATGAGTGCTTTTTTCACCAAAACTTTCATCTTCTCAAGTGATCCTCTTGGAACTTCATCTTCTCTTTCTTATTTCCTCTTGTTATCCTCAACGAGAGCCTTCTTCACAATCTCTTTCTCCTCTTGTTGTTCACTTGGCAACTTATCTACACTCTTCAAGCCTATATGAACTTCACTCTTCTTGGAAATCTCCTTTTTCCTTCTTCTCCTCTTCATTAAAAGATAAATTGGCCACCTCAACCTCTTCCTCATTGGCCATACCCGTGCTTTCCTGTTCAACTACATCCAAGACTCATATTTATTAACAAACTTAACTAAATCTCTGTTCAAACTAACAATCTCTTTATCAATTTCACTACTAGTCATACCTCTATTCTTTTAGATGCTTGATTTTTCCTTATTAATCTCATGTATCTTGCTGATCTACATTCTTATTAGCAACACCTCCATCTCTAAGATCTTCACCCAAGTCTTTTCCACCTTGGTCTCTTAATCTCTTCAGATCCTCACCTAGGTATTTTTCACCCTAGTATTTTGGTCCTTTATCCTATTCTCACTTTTACAAATCCTATAACAACTCATTATCAATCATGATCATAAAAAAATTGCCAAATTCCCAAGAGCTTCAAGCTCTGATACCAAAATTGATGTCAACCCACATGCATCTCTTGTAAACCTTGCTTATGGATTCAAAACCTTAACTTATGAAAAATAAATTATTGATTTAATCTAACCTCTTAGATTCATTTCATACACCTTAACACATCTATATAGACCTATTTAGATCATTTAACCTTTGGTAGAAAGTTCTAGATTCTTAGTTTATCTGTTGGCTTGTGTATCTTTCCTTGTAGCCCTTTTTTTTCTCTATATATTGGCCATAAATTCTTATAGGTTATCTCAAAAACAATTATAAAAATAATTATATATACCCATTATTCTCTTACACAACATACTTAAAACTTAGATGTGCTTCCTTTGTACGGATTGGTACTTCCTTCTTTAGGTGTTGATCTAATTAGCCGTCCTCTTATACAAAGATCCTTATCCATGACGTTTTATGGACTTTATATCCAAAAAAATAATAATTATAAATACCCATTAGGTCATTATAGGTGAATAAAACATTTATTTCACCCATCCTTTGGACAAAACCACTTTTCCTAGATAGGCCTACTCTTTCTTGTATACATACACCTAGAACTCACTTACAATAGAATATTTCTATACTTTTTCATACTGTATCAATATTAAACCAAATATAATAGTTTTATAACATATAAAGGGGAAATATTACAAATTTTCATACATCTTTAACAGTTGAAACTGATTATAGAGGCCAAACCCTAGTTTAGGGCTTTTCAAGGGTCTGCACAGGCCGAGAGCATACTAAATGCAACTATGTGTGTTTTATCTTGTTTCAAGGGTCCCAATTGGTTTATTAGGGTCTGAATATATACCTTCCACATTATCAATTCATCTTCTAGGCTTAAAATATTCTCTACTCATCCCAACAAGGTCTTATCAAGTTACTTTCACTATGTTTCAATGATAATGAGCGGGGGTTTGTTAAGGGTTTCATCATATCCTTCATTTAATAGGTATATATAACTTTAAAATGAAATTTAAATTATCTCCATAGCATATTATCATGTCTAAAATTCTTCCACCAATGCAATTGTCTCACAAAACACACAGACTCCTTTTTTACTATTTGTGCACTGTCATTTATAGGTTGGAGAGCCAAATTTTGTGATCTCCAAGAATTTACAGGGTTTCTAAATCCACTTTATCTTCATATGATATCTAAATCAACCCACTGACATATTCCTATACTTATATAACTTCCATACATCAAATTTCATGTGGATCTAGTATTGACAGTGGACTGTGTCTATGGTTCAAACACCCTCACATACCCTACTCTTTTACTCTATACACATTCATAGTTATTTAGTACTATTTGTCATAAAATAAAATATTAAATGGTTTTTTAACAGATTTTTAGAGGTTTCTCATGCAACAAGATGATCATTCCTTGTCTAGGCTTTATAGAGACACACACACAAGCCTACATATATTCTTTATACTATTTTAGACCAGAACTCTACAAGGGAAATAATTGATTGCATAACATTATCATTGGAATCAACATTAATTCTTTCTTAATCAACAAGGAGACTTAAAATTCAAGTATTATATGATTCATGGCTTCCAAAGCCTCATTTTCACCTACACACCTTCTTGTCCTCACATCAAATCTTTTCCCTTTCCTTGACTCTTACATCTCTTGAATGAGGTCCTCCCTCACTATTTCTCCTCTCCTTCTCTTTAAATTCTCTCTCTCTCCTTAAATGAGATATCCTCTCTATCTCTCATCTCTTCTCTTACATTCCTTCTCATTCCCCTTCTTACAAGATGCCTTGAAACATTATACATTTAACATTATTTGGAATAGACTCCTATGCCCAACTTGGGCTCTAAGACTAACAAACAAGATTTACTAACCAATATGATAATTTATGAAAGATTTTCTAACAAAATTCATTTGTTTGGGAGATATCAACCAGTTCTCCTTTATTTTCTCTTTAAACCAATATTGCCTTCCAATGTAGGATTCTCTCTTAACTAACTTTTACCCTTTTTCACTCTTTTTTTTTTACTCGTACATTTAATTTTTACATTTACTCCTCATCTCAAGACAAAATTTGGAGGGAAACACAATAACTTGAATTTAAATCCACACTAAAACATCATTTTAACTTTACATTCTTGATGATCTTAGCTTGACCATGTCCTCCATGAGGCTATTGTAGATGCTCTGCATCAGGGATGCCCTACTGCTCTATAACTTATTTTGATGGTTCACCTTGCTCTTTACGATGCTCCTAAGGCTTTTTATTTTCTCCTAGCTCCATAAAATTTCATTTCACCTATTCTTGTGCTCTACACATTGGATCTCTCATAGTTTATAGCTTATATTTCACCTCTTCCATTGCTATTGGCTCCTGGTTTAGACTAAGCCCACATATAACTTGGTCTTCTTCCTTCATTGCTTCCTAGTTTGGATTTCTAGTTGGTAGAATGTCTGCATAATACTTTTGAGCTTGAGATGAGATAACTTTTCTATGCAAATTGAAATTCCCATTTGTTTGTAGTAGTGTATTCGCTGGGTTTTCATTGTTTTAATGATTTAGTTTGTTAAGAGCATTATATAGGGTAGTTTCTAAATATTTTACATTGTTATATAGCTAGAACATATTTCATTGCTTGAAAATGTCTTCCATTACATGATATGATTGATTATGAAACATCTCTCATTGCATAGTAAAATCCTAGTTTCTCAAAACATTCTATACATTTGCATAAATAATCTCCTCTTTGCTAAACTAAAAAGTTGCATTATTAGGAAATAATAGTGTTGAAAACAAAGAATTAACTTAGGCTTAGATTAATCATTCTCTTTTACCCTTACTTGAAAATGTCTTTACTTCCTAAAACATCTTTCATTTGGCCTGAAAGTGCCTCTCTCTTAAGCTTATGCATCATTTGATAGTTGCCTCAATTCAGCATTGTCATTTCCATAATTTATATGCAAGTAGATTTCTTGTTTTAAATATTTACCTTATTATGGTTAGACCCATTAGAGGCACTTGAATCTTTTGTGTGATTGATCACGTTAGCCCTAACTTGGTTTGCAAGTCTTTCTATAGCTTGGTGCAAGTTGATAAACTAGATAGCCTCTATAGATCATTAGTATCCTATAGTGTCCCTAAGCCTTTTAGCCTTTTATGTGTTTGCCCAAGTACCTTGTGTACCCCCGTACCAAACCCTAGTGGTTTCATTTGGATTCTTGGAGATACATAACAAGTAATAAATGTAATAGTGTAATAATTATAATGTAAAATATCCATGTGATAAGAGATGAATAAGTTACTAGTTAACTAGATTAGTGTGATAGAAATCAAGCAAATAAAGATATCATTAGTAGGAATCCTCTGAAATGGAAATTCCCCAAAAATAGGTTATGTAATCTATGAAATTAGCCCATTAAATATGTGGGTGCACCATGTGAAATCCAATATTATGTAACCTATGAACTTGAAAATCATTCACTCTAAAAAAATACCATGAAAATCTTATGCATAAATCATGGATAATGAAAACCTCTACAATTGGTAAATATACAACATGTATAAGGAATTAATTTTGAATATTAAAAAAATATCAATGTTTTTATTATTTTGAATTTTATACCCCTTGATGGGAAATATAATTGTCATGTAGTCATTAATCATGATAAACCTAATGTGATGAAGTGTATGAATATTATATTGAGTATCATGATCTATGCAATAATGTAAGCCAATTATGTAATATAGGTCCCAAATCATGATATCATGACATATGATAAATCCAACTATATTTCAAGGCCAAACAGAATGTGAATTCCTTGTTACAAATATTGATGTACTTGGGGAAGACCTTATACCTCCCAAAGATGGAAAATACTCAAAATAAGTCATATATAAAAATGATATCCATAATATGTAAATTCTAGTGTAAAAATCATCGAGTCTAAAGTTAATACTATATAGTGCCAACTGCATATATAGAAAACTTGCCAACTGTATATATAGAAAACTTGTAAAGGTCCCCTGTACCCATAAAATATATGTGTGTTATGTACCCTCAAAGTGGAATACATAGTCAATTTTAAAGTGTATTGATGATGAAAACATACAAGAATGTCAAAAGGCATGTGATAAATATGGCATGTTAAAGTGATACATGTACAACTAAAAAAGTGTGTAGGATAAAATTTTTAGTGCCATACCCCCATGGGAAGATTAGTCTAAAGTCATGCTTAAACACAAAATCATAATATTTCAATGAGGAACACATGTGGAAACTGTTGGCATCAAATTGTGCACCCTAGGACTCTTTACTCAGCTCCTACACTTTGATGCAACATGGAGTCATCTCTCAATTTTGTGGGAAATTATAAGAGAGATGAATCTCTAGTATTATGAGGGATAGCTCCCTAGATCTTCTTTGAAATGCTTGTAAACTACTCTAATGTTTGCTTATAGGGAAAAATTTAGAAGTTTTCATGAATTAAAACTACACTAAAGTGGTGATTCACAAGAGATATCCCACAAACTATCATACTTATATTAAATAACAAATCTTTCTAAGACCAAATCTAAGCCTTAAAAGATCCTAACATAAGTGATTCAATGTGAAGGTAACATACATGAGATAATCAACAAGACAACTAGTCCAAGGGTAGATTGCACACCATAGAGACAATAACTTTCTTGAAGAGGAGCCTAGAATCCTAACTACACTTCACATGACTTGTTAGATCAGAAATCTTGCTTAAACATGAAGGATAGAGGAATCAAGGATGATATTATCACTTAACTTCACTATTCATCTCTCTCAAACTTAGACAAAGATGTTCACAACTTAGAATTAGACTTGTATTCAATGTTCAAAAGCAAAGTACAATGTTATACTAATAGGGCTTCACCATACTAGATATGGTATTATTTTACAATGGCCAAAATGGCTTAAACTTATAGCAATTGGAAAGAGAGAGAGGAAAAAAGAAGTCTAAGAGACACAAAAACATGTGTCCAAAGGTGGAAACCAATTACAATACATTTATGTGAAGTGTAAGAGGAGTTAGAAACTAATTTAAATATGTGTCCATTCCAAATAATTATCTTTTTCCAAAATTGGTGTAACATCTCTTCAAGCACCTTCCATGAAACTGCCTTCATCATTGGCCTTTATTGGGCGTTCAAAAGTTGACTAGTGGCAAGTGTATCTTTTACACTAATAATATAAATTTAAAAGGAGTCATCTACCTAAATTGGAAGTTTTACAAATCATTTTTATTCTCTTTCACAAGAAGAATAATCATCTCTCTAATTGGGTCCCAAAACAAGGGTTATGAAGGGTTTTAAGTGGATTGGCCCTTTAAAGATTGTTCATAAACCTCTGAAATTGGATTTTTGAACCAATACCCAAAAGTGATTATTTAGGACCCAATTCAACCTCTTGGAATCCCATGCAAAGCTTACAGCTAGTATGATCATTTGAAGTGACCTTCTCAATTGCACCCTTTCTCTTTGCATACCCTATCATGACATTAGGTCCAAGAATGATCAATTTTAGGTTTATTATTCATTCCAATAACTATAATAGGTAAAATTATACCCCATGGGTCTATCCTAGTCTATTTTATCCACTTAAAATCACTACAAATGATTTTGAGCTCCCTTGTGCATTCTATGAGGCTTATGAAAGTAATGAAGCTCTACTGATGGAGTCCATAGTTATACTAATGGAGTTCATAGTTATGATATAGGAGTTTGTAGCTGGAATGATGGAGTCCATAGTTTTTTTTAAAAATTCTAAATCTAGACTGATGGAGTTTTTAGTTTTGCTGTAGGAGTCTAAAGCTAGACTGATGGAGTCCATAGTTTTTCTGATAGCTTCAACATCTCTCTACTAGGCCTAGTGGATTTAGATCCTCTTTCATGGATTTATCACACTTTGGATTGTTAAAAAACATTAGGATACTTCATTAGTGTTTTCAAATTCTTATCCAACCTTTCCCCAACTTGTGTTCATAGCCACTTCAACCCTAACCTTCAATTTCCACCATTTTCTCTCTCTTCTACAAGTGAAAGTGGCCTATCTCTAAGACAAAATAGAGAGTATTTTACCTTATTTTTCATATATTTTGAATACATTGGAGGATTAATTATTTCATGAGGACAACTTATACCAAATTTCATCTCTTAACTCCTCCATTTACCCCTCTAACTAGCATGAAACTCAAAACTAGCTTCTAAAGGTGACTGCCTGTAAGTTGAGGGTGAAATTGGCATTTTTGACCTCATAAGTGAAGAAATTTGATATATTTGTCATGTTTTATATATCTCCTCATGTTATTTAAGGTTATTATCATTATATTCAAGCCCTGGATATTCTCACTTGGCCTTGTGGAGGCACTTGACCCTCTAATTGTCTTCATCCCACTTGTAGCTATGTGTGTTCTTAACACTTTGAAGGTTGGATGTATGTTATTTTTGCATGTATGGGTCATGTTAGTTCCTTTAAATTACCTATTATATCCAAAAAACACTTTTTTTACCTTTATAATCCATCCTTGTCTCTTAAGGAGTTCATTACCCTCATCAAAGTGTGACCTTCTTTGCCAATTGTAACTTTTCTACACTCCTCCGTACAGCTTGGATGTACTTTAAACTGACATGAGATGTAACATATAGAAAAGAGTTCTCTTCAATGCATATATAACCTCATTTTGGTTAGATAACACTATTTAGGTACCATTTAAGTCACCACTCCCTTCTTCATGTCTTTTGTTCACTTCTTCATTGCTATAGGCTTGCTACATCACTTGTACAGAATGGTGATTTGCACAAGGTAGCTAAGGGTTGTAATCTTGGGAAATCCATGTGTATGTATTATTTTAACACTTCAAAACATCCAAAATTACTCCAATTATTACCCCCATGTATCTACACATGCCTGACAAGGACTAATGCACATTACCAATTTATCCTCCTTGTAGGCCACTTGTAGATGTATTGACTCTATCTGAGCTTTGAAATTATTGTAGCTTCTGATGTGAAATTAACTTCTACATGCCACTTTGACAATACACTTATATTCATTGGATATCCTTCTTAAACTTTCTCAAATTAACACATCACCCTTTTGTATTGAAACACAGGCTTTGGAAGGCAGCTGGGACCTCTAAATGGATCAATTCACAAGGTTTTGAATGAGGTGAAATCCTAATTTAGAGAAACTAAGGTTACTTTTCCCCAAAATGGAAATATAACCATTCATGTTTATATTTCTTTGAAAATTTCATGAGTAATGGTGATCATTCTTCTCAAACCGTTGAGAGAACCTTGATATGGCTATGGTGAAGAAAAGCCTTAACCATCTGGCTCTGTTGTCACTGAGTGTTTCATTGCCTCATATCTCCTGATACAGTAACATGGAAACCAAAACTTGGGAAACAAACAACAGTGATTTCAAAACAACAAAGGTCTCCATGCATTTTACTATAACCATATGGTTTTCACATTTATCTCAACACTTCATGAGCTCTGTTAGGATATGAAACATCAACACAAAGGTGTATGAGCTCTTGAAACCATGGAAACATCACCTTCATCCATAAAATTAGAAACACTCCTTTGAAGATCCAAAGGGAAACATGGAAGTGCCATAGTGATCCACATATGCCAATTGGCTGGGGTAAGGTTAGATGTGGTGAGGAAGATATTTTGACCCTCATGAAGTGATTCTACTAATTAGATCATATGGACCACCTCAATAGAAGAGGAAACATGTAGGGTATGGGAAATGACAAGCATAATGGAGTGACTAACTTATAAGAGATGGTTCATAAAGCTCAACCCACCGATCTCTAGATTCTTACTATGAAAATGAAGGTCAAGTCATGTACTATCCTCCCTTAGAAGCATTAGACCTAAAACTCTTCCAACTGACCGTACCAAGTACAAATCTGTGAACTTTAGAATGCTTTCCAAGAGAGTGATGGAAAAATTTTGAGCCATTTTTGGTGTTTCCAAAGCTAGAGAAACATAGGGATGGGTCAGAGAAGTTGAAGGGTCACATTCCAACCTTCCCACATGTACCACTCTTTCTCATAGGCCATACAAGTGCTTGAAACCTCTTATTTCTTCAAGAAAACTAATTTTTTTTTAATATTCTACCAAATTTTCAACTAAAATGGTTACTAGAAGTTAGAATCAACACATATGAGGTGACATCATCTTTTGACACTTTTCACAATTCCCAAGAAATTTGTATAAGACATTAAATATACTATTTTGGCTATTGAAAAGACCTTAGAAAGACTTGAAATGACTTGTGGGGCCAAATTGACCATGGTTAGACTATTACAAGCATGAATGAACACTAAATGACTTATGACAGATCCTCTAATAGAAATTTTTGCTATATAGGTTGACCCAAATTGACTAGATAATCAATTTGGTCAATAGTAACCATGCTCCCACACAAGAAAAAAATGTTTATATAGTGTTAGCAGAGGTTCCTATAAAACCCATAGGAATATGCTAATGTTTATTACTAGTGAAGTAGAATACAAGTTTAGAACTTGAATGGAATTATAGAACAAGATGAGTATTCACTATATTCAAGTTTAATGGTTATTTATAGAAACATAGAATTAAGTGTAAAAACATTCATTATTATTATATGATTAAGATTTTAACATAAAAAATATAACTGTGCATGGAAAAAGTACAAAAGACATTCAAAGAAGCATAAATCGATCTCTATATTAATCTCAAATAATTCATAACCCTTTTCTTTTACATCTAAATAATATTTAAAGAACTTAAAATGCTTTGTAATTTCATATTCTAACCTTTCATTTCTTCATTCGAAGGAGTCATTTCATATTCTATAGTATTTTGATATACATACATAGGTTGAATTCATACAAAATGAAATACATTATACAAAATTTTATACACTATACAAAATGTTATACATTGAACACGTGTCTTTCATCTATACTATATGATTTTATAGTCCTATATCTACTACCAACACTTTCATAAAATGAAATAATTGTCTCATAGCAAGACAAAGTGATAGGAAGTATGCCTAGTAGTGGAACTATTAGAATTACTTGTGTTGAGGGGTTGGTCTAGAAACATTACTTGTGGTAATTGCTCAAGGTGTCATTTACAAGTTTTCACCTCTTGTACAATACTTAGCCACCCTTTTAGGTTTTTAACAAAGCAACTTACCAATCTACCACCTTAGTGGGTTTTCAATAGATTAGCATAAATAGGAGGCCATCCTTTATAGGGTTTTAATAATCCTAATGCCACAATTAATGCATATTACCTTCCATACTTATATATTCATAAATTTTTAAAAATCGATAACTATGCAATTTCTAGAGTGATGGAGGCATGGAGTATGCTATTGGAACTAGAGGAAGCTATGATGAAGGTGTTCTAATTGGGGATGAGTCAAAGGATGCTACTGGTGTATAATATGGTACCAGTGGGATCATGACTGAGGATGATGTAGTTATAGAGTTTGTTGTTAGAAAATTGTTATTTTGGCCACCTTATTTTGCAATTCTTGTGCAAGATAGATTGATAAAATGAACTAGGGATCATTGACAATCACAACAATTAATCTATCAAGATGTGATAAAACTTGCTTAAATTACTTCTAGTCAACTAATGCATCCTAAACCATGCCAATCAATGTGCACATCAAGGCTTGACTCTACAGGATTGTATAGATGTCTTCATCCCATGCGATTGTAAAGATAACCTTATTCTATGATAGCCTACACTGAATATCTTTTGACATTTCCTCTAGCTTGTCTACATACCATTAGGTTTGAATTCCAATGAATATGATGCAAAACATTTACTTTGTTATGCAACAATATTTTTCATAACATTATCTCTTGAGTTAAGAGACTCCTTGAGGGTAATGTCTATGTGATCTAGTGTGGCTAGATGATATACCATGATGGTCTTGGCATTTTCCACCTTAGACAAATTTGGTTGCACTTTGATTAGTGTATCATAAAACCATTACTTCTATTCAAACATACTATGATAAATTTAGGTGGTTTGTTGAACAATAATATCTAGAACTTGATCATATTCTTTGAGGAGTGTCAACAATGACTTATGTTTTATCTTTCAGGTGTTCTTGTGCTTAAATCACCTAAAGTTTTTACACACCCACCCAATCCTTATTGGTTTGAGTGAGTAAATCAATGAGTTTTTAATCCTCAAATGTCATCTAGTCTCCCATAAATTGTCCCATTATCTTTGGAAAAATGCTAGATATGATATTTTTGGCCTTGGACAATCGAGCATGTAAATATGTGTTTTCATCCCTTAGCTAAAGGTTGTCCTGCTCCATCTCAGGAGTCTTCTATGTTATAGAATATTGAAATGTGACCACTCCCTCAATAAAATTTGCTAGTGGTAGTTGGGTCATGTCAAGTGATGCCTCTTGACTTGTTGTGGTTAAAATGATAGAATTCACAATAGTTGTGGCTAGGGATGATTAGTTATTTATTTACATGACTAAGAGTGTGAAGGTTATTTGTCATTGGGTGGGTCTTGTTAGGAATTAGTCCTCACATGGGTACATTAGTGAGTTTAGGTTAGTACTCCACATTATTAAATATTAATTAGTGTGTGTATATTTAATATATGAAGAGGTTTATTCGATAATGTAAGTGATATTACGTGAGTAGTATTCATATCATTAGGAATCTGAAGAGTCAAATATCATTAGTTTCTTGTTAGTTAATCAAAAGAGAATTCAAATCAAACAATACAATAGAAACTGAACCACTCTTGCCTAAGCATTTGGGTATGCTTAACACAATGAAAAAAATTATAAATGGAAGATAAAAACATAAAACTATGTCACCTCCCTTGTCAAACTAGCTCATTTGTTGGTATAGAGGATGTTCTTGCTCAACTTGTGGGAAAAAGAGGCTTTGATCAATGCAATTTCTATTTTGACAACACTTATCTATGACCATATGAGGCTTTGCTTTGCTTGGCCTGGATTGACTTGGCATGTGAAGCTTCTTGAATCAATTTGGCATTATAACTTTGATTTAGAGTTTCTTGAAGGCATTCCTGCAGAATAACCTTATACACAAAAGATTATTGGAAGAGAGTGAGGACACTTGTATTTATAGGTCTTAAAACCTAACCCAAGTGCAGTTAGGTTTAGTTTTAACCTTAGTTGTGTCTAGATTAACCTTGGTCAAGTTTAGATTAACCTTGAGTTGGGTCAAATCAATTATGAAGGCTTGATAACTCATAAAAGATATTTATGAGGCTTGACAACTCATAGAAGATATTTATGAGGTTGTGACTCACCTTTTCTTTGAATTTTAGGAATTAATAAAAGATAGTATTAATTTCATTGACTTTGCAATCATATTTATTGAAAAATTCTCTTTTTAGAAAATGTAATTCCCTAATTGAACTTGGAATTTTTACTTAAGCAGCTAATTAAAGTTACTTTTTAATTAATCCTGCTTAGGGTTTTTGGCATTTAAGAATTGTTTTAGTGTTTTGTATTAATAGATCGAAAGGCCAAGAGTGTCAATTTTCTATGTCATAATTTTATTAGGGTTGAATCTAAGATGTTTATCATTGAGTACAAGGTAATACCCTAAATGAGGATGCATCGACATAATTCTAGGCAAATATATCCCATACATAGAAAAATTTGAGAAATCTAATGACTTATATGCTCAAATTACATCATTTGATAGAAATTGGTCTAATACCCAGTTTAGACATGAAATTTGTTAAAATTACATGTCTACAATATTCACATGAGAATAAGTATTTGTAGAGATATCATGAAAGAGATTTTATATATTTGAGATAAGAACGATCTCCCTATTTATAGGATATATTTGCACTATAAATGTAATCATTACACTAATGAATAATATTTTAGATGATTGATATAACATTGTTGGTGGTTCATTTGTACACCTGAGCTTCGAATCTACCCAGATATGAGTTGAAACTTATAGAGCTTACACCCCCCATAACCATTGTCTCATTATCTAAGGTTTCCCCTGTGATGCCTCTTCTTGTGCATCTTTCAGTGTCAATCAAAAGCCTTGAAATCTATAAGAAGGTTGTGGGGCATCAAGAATCAGTTATTGTTTGAGCTCTTATGCTGCCTTTGTAAGTTACTCTAGTTGTTTAACCTTTCAAGCATGGATTACAACTTTAAATTTATTATTTATATCTAATTCCTATTTTTCCTTAGTTGATTGCTATCATTGAAATTAAAAATTAAAAAAAAAAAAACTTTATACAATTGCAAGCCATGTTTAGTTAAAAATATTGTAAATTGTGCTTGTCAGGTCTTGTCAAGTATTCTTTGTCTAAAACATGTTCCAATCATATGTCTGCAAGAAGCAATATCAAATAATTCAAAATCAATCCAAATATGATTAAAAAATGTTTAATGATTAATGCATTATTTTCTAAATAATGGTCGGTGGGTTTTAAAGTCCTAAATGGTCTTTAGAAGTCTTAAAATGTTTTAAATAGTGCCTATCTAGGATTTTAAAGCTCTATAGGTCTAAAAAAGCTTTCAAAAATTCTCATTTAGTTCTATTCGGTCTTTAAAACTTGAAAATATATTTTGTTTTTTTTGAAGAAGTATTCATTGAGTCATATCCCTATCTTTAAAGCGTGAGTATGTATTGCATGATCAAAATGACTTTTTGTATCAAGTGGTGATATTATAATTCAATCCACAAATAGGCCTTGTGCTATTTTTATGGAGTTTAAATAAAAAATTCCTTGGAGTACAATAGTCATCTCCACGTAAATTAAATATTAATAAATACTCAAAGTCACATTCAATGAGTTCTTATCAAGTTTTAATTAGATTTATCCCATGAAAAAACCTTTTTATGATTTTCACGAGGTTTATAATGGGTTATAATTGGTAAATAAGCTTTGAATAGGTCTCAAGCTCATAAAAATTATCCATTCAAGTTCTAAATAACAATTCAAGCTCATGTAAGTTGTCATTGAGATTTTAGTGTGCTCAATCAAGTTAGAAAACTATTTATCAAACCCTGAATAACATTATAAAGAGTTCATAATAAATTCAAAATAGTTCTAACAGTTTCCTATGTAGTCTATAATATGTTGTATGGATGGTGCAAGTATCTGCATAGATCAAGGTAAAGTGAAACCAGGGTATATTAGATAGAGATCAAGCCTTACGAACTGTACAAAGGCTCCAACATGAGTGAGATGAGGGTCAGAGAGCCAACACATAGACATGATTATCATAGATGATACTTGAGATCCTTCAGGCTAAGGATGAGGCCTCCTATTATCATCAAGCATATGAAACCACAATCCCTAGAGATCAATAGATAACTAAATTTGAGGTATGGGATATGCAGAGGGCTAGTAGTAGATTAGGTTAGTCTAGGACTAAGACACATGGGAAAATAGCCTCAAGTCAGTCAATGTAGCAACCAAGACCACCTCCACCACTAGGACCACTAGGGCCACTAGTGCCACTTCTTATTATAGGGCCCATGGACACACAGAGTTAGAGCTAATTTGTGACATCTCTTTAACATATTATTGTATTTTTTACACCATGATATATATATATATATATATATATATATATATATATATATTCATGATGTATATGACATTATTGTGAGATACGTTGACATTCATATGGGTTTTTAGAGGCTTTTGTACATAGACTGTCATTCTTTTAATAAATGTGATGTTCATGTTTATGATCATGTTGATCTCATGCTTAGTTCATGTTTAGCATTGTGGACGTTTATTTTCATTTAAACATGTACGCTCTTTTGTTTAATATATTACCATGTTTATGAGATGTTGCACTATTTTATTTGTTTATGTTTTATAACTTATATATGTTTATTTAGAGATGCACATCTATATTAGTACATCATATAATCATATTGATATGGTTATTCATTGGTTTGGACTGTGTTTGGGATTTAGCTAGTTGTGAACTAAGATAAGTATTGCCCATTGCATTGTTTGATAGATGCATTTCCCTGATTTTTGTTATAGCTTATGATATTATGCATCATAGTTATGAACAACTATAATAACAATATATATCCTAAGCATGACAAACTTAGTTTAGATGCAAATATAAACAACCTAGGAATAAGATACAAATAATCAAATCCCAGGTGTAAATATAAAACAAATAAACTAAGTGTAGGACTATATACAAATACTCACAAACTAAGTACAAGATATGGTTAATCAAGACTCAAGTGTAAATAAAATATAATAAACCTATGACAATTGAGAAAGGTATAATCAAAGAAAAAAGGAAATAGGCAGTTAAAAACAAAAAAATAAACCAACTAAACAAACAAACTTAGCAAATAAACAAACTAAAAGAAACAAATTTAGTTAATCAACCAGCTAAAAGAAAATGAAACAAAATAAACAAATAAACTAAGGCATAAACAATAAATAATTAAGTTCAAGCAAAAGTATTAAACAACCTGAGTTAATCAAAATGTATAAACAAACCAAATTAAGGCAAAGAATAATTCAATAAATAAACTATTCTAAAACACACAAAGGTAAATAAAATAAACTAAGCTAAAATAAAAAGTAATATACAAATGAGTCAGTGACAATGTTAGAAACAAATATAATACAAGAAAATAGTGAATTAGTGAATGAAATTGTCTATTCACGTGTAATATAGGTGTTATGCTTGGTTATAGGGTTGCCCTTAGTCTAGTTAACAATGACACATGTAAAATAATTTAAGAATAAATGGCACAAGTTTTCCCTTAGGGTACAGGGGACAATGATAAATGGGGTATGATGTCAAAAGGTTGCCCCTATGCCATAGGGGGCAATGACATAGGCAAGATGACAAAAAATTACCCTAAGCCAAGGGGACAATGCAAAATAAATAAATAAGGGGAATAAAATAAGTAGGA
The DNA here is from genome assembly GCA_037957365.1 of Torreya grandis. Lineage (NCBI taxonomy): Eukaryota > Viridiplantae > Streptophyta > Pinopsida > Cupressales > Taxaceae > Torreya > Torreya grandis. The sequence continues at coordinate 5,313,199 of JARHVA010000064.1, forward strand.
AGGGGTATCCAAGTTGACTCTAGATGCTCTAGGCAAGTGGACACTGCCTACATAGTCTCATGGACACTAGGTCCAACGTGAACTTTAGGCCAAGTTTAGTTATCCTAGGATATGGGATAGAAAAAAATTAATGATAATGATAAGAGGATGATTATAGAGGAATATAGGAATGATCTCATAAAATGGCAGGTGTGTAGTGTAAAGAGGGGGTAATGCTCATAATCATGAAAGCATTAGGTATAATAAATTCACAAAACTACAAAAGTGTGGATTTTGGTTAAAACCACACTGAAAGATGAAAGATGAGTATCTGCTAATGAATTAAATTAGCAATTTATAGTGTTCACTACATCTATGGATTGGAATGAGAACGAGTTCAAAAATGGTGAGAGTGTTGGCTGAGGTTGCTAAAAAAATGATGAGAGAATAAGAAAAGCTAAGTGTTCATTTGTGCATTAAGTTCAAATGCACAATGCTCACAAAAGTGACTTGTAAAATGGCAAGAGCGTACGACTAAGATTGGTAAGAGAATATTAAAGATAGGGAAACTAAAGGACAAGCGAGCACTTGTGAAATAGATATAAGACCCAAAATCCTTAGGGAAAAAGAGATACCCCATGTTCCAAGTGTTGCCTATATAGTCCATGTGAAACTCAAGCTGATGTAGTTCTCATAAAAATGGGAGTAAATGAAAAAGTGATCTAGAAATGAAACTAGATACATAAGATAGTCCATTGCATAAATGTTTTCGAAGGATTTATATCTCGCATGGAAATTTAAAGCCAATTTTCATGATTTTATGATTTTTAAGATTTTGCTAAGTCTTTTTAAATGTTTAGGGTTTTTTGTAATATTTTTTATGTTTTTTTATTTTTTTGGGGTATCTTAACTCATTAGATATTAAGAAGTTATCACTCATAAAATAATGAGATCATGATTTAGGATGCTCACAAAATGGTGAGAGTGTTTAACATAAAATTACTCATAAAACAACAAGAGCGTTCTAACTTAATTTGCTTATAAAATGGTGAGAGAGTTCAAAATAAAATTGCTCACAAAATGGTGAGAGAATTCAAATTTAAATTTATTGAAAAATGGTAAGAGCATTCAAACTTAAATTACTTGATAAATGAAAAGATCATTTAAACAAGGGTGGCTGAGCTAAACTTAGAAAATAGTGAGTTCTACCTACATACTCTAAATGGAACCCAACCAACTATAGTTCCCCCTACAGAGAAACATTTGACTAAGTAACAAAAATTTCATGAATAGGCAAATGACAATATATGAAACAAATATGTGGCAATACATGGTAAAGGGGTTGGTTTTAGGCTATATGGAATGATGACATAGGTTGGTGATACTAATTTTCCCAAAGGTGGTTATAATTAGTAGCATAAATAATGAAATAGAATGTTACAAAAAATAAAAGATGCAATTTCCAAAACCACTATCATACTGATTTCATATACTACCATTGAATGAATGCCTTCAAAAATCTAAATCTAAATAAACTACTGAACCTGCATTTGATATTAACCACTGAAAGAGCCTAAAGTATAAATGAATTAGATCTAAGGGCAAAAGTGATAGGGAACAAGTGAAAAGAACTAGTGGACAATAGGCTAAGGCATGGTGGGAAAGGGATATGGGTATGACACAAAGAATGGTTATATTATGACATAACCTAAACAATCCTTGTAGACAATAGTTCAATTACCTCAAGCATAAAAATGTTTGAGGTGCATTATGTTCATTAGTTCATCAAGTTTAAATCCTTCTAGTGTGGCTAGTTTATATGCTCTAGAATCATAGTTATCAATAATCACATAATGACCTAACCAATTAGGTTGAAACTTTCCTTTATTTTTGGTCTTGGCATTGATGTTTTTATAATTTTATTTTAGTACTAGATCACCAAACTTGAATTATCTATAATTCATGCATCGACTGTATTGACCATGTAATTTGTTCTAGTATGCTTGAAGGTTATTCAAGGTGGCTATGCACTTTTTATCTAGTAATTCTAGCTCTTGTAAATGAGCTAATTTTTACTCTTAATCATCAATGATGTTCTATAATGAAATTTAGAAAGAAGGCAACTCGACCTCAACATGAAGAATGTCCTCAGTGTCATAAACAAGGGATATGGGGTAACTACTTTTGGAATATGGAAAGTGGTATGGTAAGCCCAAAGGGAATTAAAAAAAATTAAGTGCCAATTATGACCAAAATCATTAATAATATTCTTGAAGATATTCACAATGGTTTTGTTAGACACCTCAACTTGGTTGTTTCCTTATGGGTAATAGGTGGTGGAAAAGTGTTATTTGATATGGTATTAGGCACAAAGAGTTTTCACATCTTTGTTTCTAAATAAACCACCATTATCAAAAATAATGTTGGGGGAGATACCATAACGACAAATGATATGGCTAAATATGAATTTGGAAATTTGTTTTCGAGTCATGTGAGGGGAATGGCTTCCACCCACTTAGTGAACTATTATGTAGTAAGGACATGTTTGTGGTCTTCTGAGGACGTAAGAGTTATCTTACCTATGAGGTTAATTCCCCACATTGAGAATGGACATGGTGTTTGTCGTCACTTGGATTTTAACCCTTTGAGGAGATGTCTAAGGCCTCCTCATCCAAGTGGCACAATTAAAACACCTCTAGGCTTGTGGGTAGCCTAAGGATGAGGTAAATCTCTACATAAGGCTCGATCCCTTGATGTACCACTTTGGATCACAATTACACCAAAAAAATGAAATAAAAATATCCTAAGGGATGTGATACACCAAATAAGTTGTTGAATTCCAACCAGTTGCATGTTATACATGAAACCAAGAGACTAACCAAAAATACACTCCTTCAATTTGCATCTTCTCACATCAATGTTAAATTATGAGGTTATGGATTATTGTGAAAAGATAGGAGGATTAGAAAAGAGGCCTTGAATGACACTAATTAATGGACTAACTCACTCAATCCTTGACATTTCCTAGAATACTTGACATGCCCTACAAGAAGAAGCTTTCCAACTACAAATATGATGAAAGAATGAGACAACATGTTAAGGAATCCATAGTCTTCACTAAAAAAGATCCAAAATTCAAGTATAACACACTATAAATAGTCATGAATAGGTAAAATTATTATTCTTATAGATAAAATGGTATTCAAATGAGTAGGTCTTCACCATACTTAGGTGGAGCATAAGTTACAATGGCCAAAATGGCTAGTTCTTATATAACTTGAGCGAGAGAGAGGAGAAAAGATAAGTCCAAGGGTCATAAGGACACTTGTATATTTGATAAAAGGAGTTAATTGTGCATAATAATAGGATATGGGATGAACCATGTAATGTTAGGAAGCACAAGTGTCTATCCAAGTCATAAAAATCATGAAAAGTGGCATGAAACTCCTCATTTTGGCTTAAAAAACTACCTTCATGATTTAGACCTATTTGAACATCCCAAAATTGATTAGGGATAAGTATGATGATTAGAATGAAGGTGAAGGCTATCAAACATGCCTCTCCATGCATTGGTTGTATGCTTGGTCATCTAGAATCATTTGGAAATGAGCCGTCATCATTTGTAGTTCAAAAAACTCCTCCTTCATGCACCCTACACACTTGGCCTAAAATTTGGCCTTATTTTACAATTAAAATACATGGGAGGGAGTGTATGACACCTGTCAAGACCCTCCATGGCCTTATAATCATCAAGAATACCTTAAAATCACTTCCACTTGGAGTTTTCACACTTATCACTAGCTTGGTCACTATGCCAGCTTTGACTGGCTGAGATGAGAGCTATTGTATACACACTTAAAAAGTTTTTAAAAGGAATAAAATGGCCATATATAGTTATTAAAATTATAATATTCCCCCCAAACTTGATTTTATCTCTTTAAACCTCTTATAGCCTATAAAACACACAAAATAGTAAAAAGTACCTTGTCTTGTACCCTATCCATACAATTTTGTACATCTCAAAAGTATGGGGAGTATCTTGAATAAGTTTTATACAACCTACAATAATTATCATAATAAAAATATGCCATTAGAATAGCTTTCCAACTCCATTTCCACAAACTGGTCACTAAGAAGGGTTTACAAGGGGTTTGAGCAGTTTTGACTCCTAAGAATTGATCATAAAAACTTGGCATTAAAATTACAAAAAAATATCACAAAAATGATGTCAAAGGACCTTGATAACACCTCCAAACTTATTTTTCCTGCATACAAAACTTCAAGGGAGATGTGAGCTTTCAAATTTGACCCATCGAGTTTGTCTCTCTATTTCTTGCATGCTTAAGTTGGTTTTTAAGCCAAAAGTGACCTTTTAATAGTTTATTTTGTATTTTATAGGATTTAAAACATATATAAATACCCTAAAAACATATCCCAATCCATTTTAATTATTTTCAAAAGCTAGAATTGATAATGGCCTCCTCTTTGACTTCTAGGCCTCACCATGCCTAATAGTCTGTCTGCACCTTAAAGCCCAAAATGATTTTTTTTATGGTTCTCCTTGCATATAAATAGCCTATAAAAATATATTGTGACATCATAAACATATATTAATATGTTATAATGTTCACCTCATGTGGAAAGTGAAGGTGACTATCCATTTGGCTTCTAGGCCAAAACCTTGTGCTTAAGCTTAACTATAACTCTAGCATTTTAGACCTCCTTGTTTATTTATATACTCCTATGAGGTGTCTCTAATGTGGCTATAGGTGTAACACATATTTCAAAACTTCAATTCAAGCCTCAATCAGCTCCCTATCTCACCTTTCATCCCTAATCTCCAAAGTACAGGGTTTATGCACAAGGAAAAGTACCCTCTATCATAGATAAAATAGAGGGTAATTCCCCTATTTACTTAGACAAGATGAATGATTAATAGGATTATTAAAGTTATGGACATGATATACACAAGGTTTCAACCCTTTGTCAAGTCTCTTACCCTTTTAACTCCTAAAAACCCCAAATAATTATATGAAAAAACACTATGTGCAGGGTTCTTCATTGAACCTATGTATTACATTTGAAAGGGTCTTTTATATGATATGGGGACCTATTTAGGTCATGTATATCATGATGAAGGAATTTTAGGTCTATTAAATACCTTAAATCTTTACATACTTCCCATACACCTGCCTGGTCAAAATTGGGTTTGTATTCTTGATTGAGTTTTGCTTGATTAGAGCTCTTGTAGGTGTTTATTGCTTGTTTGGGCTTTGAAAAACATTGGATGAGATACCTGTTGACCATTTTTGGACCAACAGGACAAAAAATCAATCCCCCCTTTTTTTTATGCTATTTTAAGCCAGTAATTTTGATTTTACATGAGTCTTGCAATTTCTATGAACTCTACAAAATTTCCACAGACTCTGCAGGTCCATTTCTATGGACTCTGCAGAGCTTGGATTTCTACAAACTCAGTAGTAAAGCTTCTTCAGACTCTTGTCTTGAAATTCACAAGGAAGGTTAGCATTTTTAAACCATTGAACTAGTTCAATGCCTAAGTTCATCAGCTCAGTTCAATTCAGATGGTTCAACGCTTCGACAAAGTTCAACGCTTGGCTCAATCAACAAAGTTCATCACTTTGGTTCAAAGCTAATTTCATCGGCAAAAGTTCAACGCAAAGTTTATCGGTAGGTTCAATCAAAAGGTTCATCACTTTGGTTTAAAGCCTTGCTTTAATCAATAAAATTCAATCACTTGATTCAAACATTCGGTTCGACACCTTGGTTCAACAACTGTTTGAACCATTGAACCGGTTCAATCAATTGGTTCAACGGTTGGTTCAAAGGAGTGGTTCAACGGTTGGTTCAAAGGAGAAATTCAATCAAAGAAGTCAAGAAATCCTCCTAGAGGACAAGTGCCCTTGTGAAGGGAACTTTGTTGGCAAAGACACCCTTTGGAAGGGTTGATTTCAATAAACCCAAGGGGCACTTTGAAAGCAACCGAGGGAATTCAAAACACACAAAAGACTAAGGCATTGAATGAATTCTTTCAGACTTTTTGTCTGAAGGAATTCCTTCAGACAAAAAAGTTTGAAGAAATTTGGAAGGCCATAGGAAGTGAGCTGAGAAACTCTGAAGAAATAACAATTTGCCGAGACAATTCTCGCGAACTTTTTGTCCACGGGAAAATGTCTGCACAAAAATCCTGAAGGAAAAAAGTCCATGAAAAAAGCCCACAGAAGAAACTCGAAGGAATGACAAAAGGCTAAAATAGGAAGCCGATGGAAGGTCCAAGGGTGACGAGCCTAGAAACATCAATTTTACACTAAGAAAAGCAAGGACACAGAAGGCGCCAAGTGGAAAACACGAAAGGATTCGACATGCTTTTCTAGGAGCAGTGGAACGTGCCACGGGTCCCCTACAAGGCTCGATGAAATCTGACAAGTGTCAACATCCGTAGTCTCTCTCTTTTGTCCCATGAGAACTGTGGTGGGCCCCAAACAAATTGCTAAAGAGAGTGGAAGCCGACACATGTTCTCTTTCGTAGGACCTTCAAAGGGTACCTAAAGCTTCCATGAGTCAAGCGAATGCTGCCACGTGTCCTGCCCATTTCACAGCGGAATGCACCACATGTCACTTATTTGAAATTGGTGGAAAGTGGCCAAGGCAAGCAGGAGGATCCCAAGGAACATAGTGACCCACCAGAAGATAGCCCCCAAGGCTGAAGGAGCAAGAAGGAGACAAAGTGCAGAAAGAGATAAAGTAGTCTAAGTGGCAAAGAGGAGGTGAGTTATTGCCAGATGGTCACCAAACGGTGCAAATAGTAAGCAACGCGGCTTGTTTTCTCCAGTCTGCATTTATAAGTAGACAAGCTACAAAAACACCTTGAATGGAGCAGTTTGTTCATAGAAAAGAGGCATGGCCATGTTTTCTCATTAATGTTGGGATGCCAAAGTCAAAGCAGGAACCAACAATCAAATGGCTTCCTCTTCCTAAGGCTTGGAGCACACATGGGCCACTTGAAAAAAGAGTGCTAAAGTCTTTCCCAAAAAGTGCCAAGTTCCCTTCCTCTTTCTATATATTGTAAAAATTCTCATTGGAGAAGGATCCCATCTCTCAGCCTTAAGGTAAAACTCTGCCCAAAAATCTCTCGAGCTTGTAAGGCAGAACTCTACCAGAATTTACCTTGAATCAGGACTTAGCATTTTTACCTCCATCTAGACTTGCACTCAAGCACATGTCTATGTTTTCTTTTTGTATTTAAGTCATTTCCTTTTATGCTTCTCACAGGTCAATTCCAACATGTCTAGTGCATTATGAAGTCTCCTTTCTGCAAGTCTGCTAGAAGTGTCTACAACAAGAATATAGGTGCATGTGAATAGGCTATCAAAGTGTGTCTCAGAACACCTTTGCTAGTTCCTTCCTCCCTGTATCTCTACAGACCCCTGACTCATATTGCAGAAGAGCTTCCCCCTTTAGATGAAGTGTATGGGCATTTCTTCTTGGTGAAAAGTGTATTTTCGAGCTAAGTGGGTCAACACTTTTTGGTGTATCACCTTTTCATTTTTAGGCTTAGGTTCTGTTTTCAACATCTCTCTCTCCCTTTTCATCCCCCCCCTTTTTAATTTTATTTGTTAGCAGTAGGAGAAACCAGGGCCTAAAAGATACATTAGAGGGAGCTATCCCTTATTTAGAGACTCTCCCCTCCAGCTTCATCGGTCTCATAGGTGAGAGGGGAGTTTCCATTGTTGTGTGTGGAAGGGTGGGAGCTAGGCATCCTACCCTGGGTGTAATCCACTGCGTCAAAAAATTTTGGCATGCCTGGTGGGACCAACTAGGACAAGTTTTGTCCAAAGAGTTGAATAATTTTTGGTGTGTTCTTTAACCAACCAACCTTTGGAGGCTTTTGCATCAACACCAATGGTGACTCTGAGTTAAATCAACTGGTTAATCAGTTCTGGTGCCATTAAGAAATAGTATTTTAGTATGTATAATTCCATCGCTCAGAGCCATGGACCCTATTTTCCTTGGCCAGTATGGCTATGATCCCTACCAGTGTTATGTTGATCCATATCAGGTCCAATATGACCAGTCTCAGCCCTATCATGAGCTATATCAGCCTTATGCCCAGTCTTCTCAGTGTGTCATTTCTCCTACTCAACCCAGTCTCTTTACCAATCAACCTGTCTCCACCTTCAAACAAGCACTACTGGGATACAAAAAGTATGTAATAGATCTCAACACTAGAAGGGATGTGGCCAAGAAATTCCTGATCATGCCATCCATCAAGTGAGAAATGCACTAGATCTAGTTAAGAGGGAATGGACTCCTATTGAAAGAGCCAATTGGCATAGGCTTACAAGTGAGATGCTAGATGTGAGTGGCTTAATTGCATATTTGGAAGAAAAGCTGAGTATTCATGAGAGGAAGCCTTACCAAGTCTATCAACCTACATACTCACTGCCCCAAGTATCATATCAGTCATATACAACCCCTGCTAATGAGCCAAGTCAAGCTTGTCAAAATCCTTTCCCCAATCATGTTGAGGAGAGTTTCGAAACAGTAAATCTTGTGTTTAAGGCTAATCTTGATAAATAGATTAAATTGGCAAATATTCAAATGCAATAGTCTATTTTGGCAGTAAGGGAAGTGGAATCCAAACCCTCACTACCCTCTCACATTGTGGCCCCATCCCCCCAAAAGGAGATGCCCAGTCCAAATATCTTGAGCTGGAATAAAGTGGTTGAGTCATGGAACAACAAGGAGGAGAAAGACATTGTCCAAGAGTGTGAGGTACAAAATGAGGTTAGTCCTTTTCAAGTCCCTCCCACCCTTCCTCTAGAAGCTTCTTGCATTTCATGGCACCCTTCATGCACTCCCCATCTCTATGATGATTCCTACGAGCTCTAAGAGGTACAAAATGAGGATAATTTGGCTAAGCAGATTGAGGAATTAGAAGCTAAGATGAGACTACTTAGAGAAAGAGAGATGGAGCTTTCAGACCTTGTAGAGGAGCTGACACCAGGAGACACCCCTTCTACCAATCCTCAAGCTAATTTCAATATTTATGAAGTGTCGGTAAAGTGGAGAGATGAAAATCAAGAAATTTTGGCCCAAGGTCTACCCCCTCCTATTCTAAAGAAAGCCCCATCTTGTGTGCCAAATCCTTTCTATCAGATGGCAATTGATCATTCTAGCTCATCTAATGCATCAATCGATCCTACCCTCAATCCCATGTGCTTGGCTTTTCAGCATGCCTCTTTTCAGACAGCTCTTCTTGTACATGAGCAGACCCTCCCAAATCTTCCCCAAACTCCTTGAGTCTTTCAACATGATCTCCAAATTCCAAGCTGGAAGAAGGAACATGATGAACCAGCTCAAGACCTTGAAGAGGATAAAGTTACTCCTTGTTCACAAGGGGAAAATTCCAATCCCAAGGTCATGAGTTGGAAGTAAACAGTGGAATCTTGGGGCAGAAAGGAAGAGGAGGAAAAAGGTTTTGCTCAAAACCTTGAAGAAGATGAGGTTGCTCCTACTCTCGATGATGATTGTGACCTCCAAGAAAGGCACTTATAGAAAGATATAGATAGGTGGATTGTAGAGTTGGAGTCCAGAGTGAGTTTCCTCAGCCAACAGGTGGTGGATGTTTTAGACCAAATAACAGATTCCATATCTGAACACACCCCATCTACACACCTCCAAGAAAGCTATCAGGCCATGCCTGATATAGATGAAGTGCTAGCCAGATGGAAAGAGGAGAATCATTAAATTTTAGCTCAGGGACTGCCTCCTCTTCCACATGAGTTCATCCGTCAGCCTTCCATTTTCCCCCTTCTCAAGGAGGAACCTGTCTTGGAGGAAGCAAGTTAAGAGGAGTATGCTCAGCTCATGACTAATTAGGGAGACTTCATGAGTGCAGATGAGGAGGAGATCACCTTAGATGTCATGTAGGAGTATGGATAATATCTTGTTCATGTTTTGAATGATTCATTTGAAGTCATTGGGGTAGGCTGCACTATTCTTTAAGGAGGCTATGAGATGGATAAGAGTGGAAAAAGCAGCATTGGGACTCAAATAAGTATGCAAAGGGGCTGCAGGCTTTCAGATTTATCCTTTAAAGAGATTAGTGAATATGAGGATATTTTCTTTGAAGCCATCAAGGAGGATGATCATACCATGGAACCCAAGCATGAGGCAGAAGGGGACAAGCCAATCAATGATGCATATCAAGGGGCTTATGGTGATGAGCCAACAATGATTGATTTATTGATGAGATACATTAGCATAAAGAACCAATAGGAGGAAAGCTTCCAAGAACAAATAGAGTACATATATGTTGGAAGCATGTTTGAATCTGATCCACTCAAATTCAAGCCAATCTAGGTGACAGGCAAGAGGAGCAGGTCACCAAATCTCCTTTTTATTCAGCCACTTGTCTGGCACCATAAGTCTTCTTGTTAGGAAGGGGACTTAAGAAGTTTTCCCTTTGATCCAAGAGGGAAGTAGATGTACCTAGTTAGTTGTATATAGTACTTTGCTTTCAGTTTCTTTTCCTGCTTTCCCTAAGTGTAGTTTGCATAAGTAGTGTTTTTAGTCTTGTGTGTGCTTTCCCTTGTGTCTGGGGTAAAAAGCTTCATGTTTGATTCTTGGATCTTTTGGGGCTGTTACTAACCTTTGTTCAAGCTGCATCTGACTCTATGCCCAATGGACTAAAAGGCAACTGGTCTCTAGGCATAGCAGGCATGCTTCCCCTGGGAGTCACAAATTTGTTGACCATTTTTAGCCTAATAGGCCAAAAAATCGGTCCCCCCTTTTTTTTATGTTGTTTTGAGCCAGTACTTTTGATTTTGCATGAGTCTTGAAATTTCTATGAACTCTACAGACTTTCTACGGACTCTGTAGGTCCATTTATATGGACTATGCAGAGCTTGGATTTCTACGGACTCAGCAGTAAAGCTTCTTCAGACTCTTGTCTAAAAATTCACAAGGAAGGTTAGCATTTTTGAACCATTGAATTGATTCAATGCCTAAGTTCATCAGCTCGGTTCAAAGGCTTGGTTCAATTCAGTTGGTTCAACGCTTCAACAAAGTTCAACGCTTGGTTTAATCGACAAAGTTTATCACTTTGGTTCAAAGGTAAGTTCATCGGCAAAAGTTCAATGCAAAGTTCATCGACAGGTTCAATCAAATGGTTCATCACTTCGGTTCAAAGCCTTTGTTCAATCAACAAAATTTAATCACTCAGTTCAAACATTCGGTTCAATGCCTTGGTTTAACAACTGTTTGAACCATTGAACCGGTTCAATCAATTGGTTCAATGGTTGGTTCAAAGAAGTGGTTCAACGGTTGGTTCAAAGGAGTGATTCAATCAAAGAAGTAAAGTGAGCCTCTCAGAGGACAAGTGCCCTTGTGGAGGGCATTTGGTTGACAAAGACACCCTTTGGAAGGGTTAATTTCAATAAATCTGAGGGGCACTTTGAAAGCAGCCGAGGGAATTCAAAATGTGCAAAAGACTAAGGCATTGAATGAATTCTTTCAGACTTTTTGTTTGAAGGAATTCCTTCAGAAAAAAAAGTCTAAAGGAATTCGGAAGGCCACAGGAAGTGAGCTGAGAAACTCCAAATAAATAAAAATATGTCGAGACAATTCTCACAAACTTTTTGTCCGCGAGAAAATGTCTGCGCAAAAAGCTTGAAGGAAAAAAGTCTGTGAAAAAAGCCCACAGAAGAAACCCGAAGGAATGACAAAAGGCCAAAATAGGAAGCCAACAAAAGGTCCAAGGGTGATGGGCTCGTGAATGTCAATTTAACACCAGGAAAAGCAAAGACATGAAAGGTGCCAAGTGGCAAATGTGGAAGGATTTGACATGCTTTTCTAGGAGCAATAGAACATGCCACATGTCCCTTGTAAGGCTCGTTAGAAGCTAACAAGTGTCAACATCTACAATCTCTCTTTTGTCCTATGAGAACTATGGTGGGCCCTGAATGAATTGCTAAAGAGAGCAGAAGCTGACACATGTCCTCTTCTATAAGACCTTCAAAGGGTGCTTAAAGCTTCCATGAGTCAAGCAGATGCTGCCACATGTCCTACCCATTTCACAGTGAAACGCGCGACATGTCACTTATTTGAAATCAGTGGAAATTGGCCAAGGCAAGCAGTAGGAACCCAAGGAATGCAGCGACCCACTGAAAGATAGCCCTTGGGGCTGAAGGAGTAGGAAGGAGACAAGGTGCAGAAAGAGACAAAGCAGTCTAAGTGGCAAAGAGGAGGTGAGTTATTTCTAGATGGTCACCAAATGGTGCAAACAGTAAGCGACACGACTTGTTTCCTCTAGTCTACATTTATAAGTAGACAAGCCATGCAAACACCTTGAAGGGAGCAGTTTATTCATAGAAAAGAGGTGCGGCCATGTTTTCTCATTAATGTTAGGATGCCAAAGTCAAAGCAGGAACTGACAATCAAATGACTTCCTCTTCCTAAGGCTCGAAGCATACATGGGCCACTTGAAAAAAGAGCACCAAAGTCTTTCCCAAAAAGTGCCAAGTTCCCTTCCTCTTTCTATATATTGTAAAAATTCTCATTGGAGAAGGATCCCATCTCTTAGCCTTAAGGCAAAACTCTGCCCAAAAATCTCTCGGGCTTGTAAGGTAGAACTCTGCCAGATTTTACCTTGAATCAAGACTTAGCATTTTTACCTCCATCTGGACTTGCACTCAAGCACATGTCTATGTTTTATTTTTGTGTTAAGTCATTTCCTTTTATGCTTCTCACAGGTCGATTCCAACATGTCTAGTGCATTATGAAATCTCCTTTCTGTAGGTCTGCCATAAGTGTCTACAGTAAGAATATAGGCACATGTGAATAGGCTATCAAAGTGTGTCTCAGAACACCTTTGCTAGTTCCTCCATATATCTCTATGGACCCATAACTCACTATTGTAAAAGATCTTCCCCCTTTAGATGAAGTGTATGCACATTTATTCCTGGTGAAAAGTGTATGTTCAGGCTGAGTGGGTCAACATTTTTTGGTGTATCACCTTTTCATTTTTAGGCTTAGGTTCTATTTTCAGCATCTCTCTCTCCCTTTTCATCCCCCCCTTTTTAATTTTATTTGTTAGCAATAGGAGAAACCAAGGCCTAAAATATACATCAAAGGGAGCTAGACCTTATTTAGAGACTCTCCCCTCCAGCTTCGCCGGTCCCACAGGCGAGAGGGGACTTTCCATTGTTGCATGTGGAAGGGCGGGAGCTAGGCATCCTTCCCTGGGTGCAATCCACTGAATCAACAATACCATAAACCCATAGGGTCATTTTATATATTTTTTAACCCTTTAATTCATGCTTAGGCCCTTCACACTCCTTATCAATAAACTAGTTCATTTTCTACCTAGTTACAACAGACTCTATTTTTACTTTGGAGGGGTTACCTGTAGATGATCCTGCATAGTTTTAGGCTTTGTAACATAGATTTTACATCATAATGAATTTATATACATAATAATCTTACTGAAATTTCTATTTTTTTCTTTGAGTGAGGTCTATCCTCAAGGTTTTTATCTTCAAACTTCATGATCATCTTCAGCCAGCCTGTAGGGCTACATTGTGAGGAAAAGGAACTTGTATCTAGATATATGGGGGAAGAATATAGTATATCATCCCTTTGAGTGACATTTCAAATAATGGATGTTAAATTCACCATTTATAAACACTCACATATTTTTCATAGTCTAATTTTCAACTTGGGTGGAGAAAGGTCCTTTTTTGGACTCAGGCCTATAGATCATATTGAAGGAATTTAATGTTTTATAGGCAACTTTAAGACCCTAAACAACTAACTCCATTAGTCTTCTACCCTCCAAAATTCTCCAAGTCCTTGTCCCTAATAAAGAATACAAAGATCACTTATCTATATGCCATGAAATTCTTGTCAACCATGTTATATGATATTCCCAAAACACCCTTGGAACTCTATTTTATTTTTTTGGAGATTTGATCTTAGAATTGGTCATTTGATCTTTTGAAGGTAGTTTACACCTTTATTTTCCCCTTTGACATTTCAAGGATATATACCATGTTTCCTAAACACATGAGGAATTTAAATAGGGTCCCATATTGTGTTCTAACACCTCTATATGACATCTCTAATTCTCTGCTAAGTCACCTATAGGTGTGTATTTCATATACAGGTAATAAATGCAAACTTAGACAATCTACAAGGTGTATGAGTTCCAATGGAATTTGGTCCTTCTATAAAAGTTTAAAATTGGATTATTTCATCAAAAAATATATTTTTCAACTCATCTACACCCTTACAACATGATTGACCCTCATGAGGTACCACCTCTAGGTGTATGTCAAATTACTTGCAGGTAGTGAGTAGGATTGGTGTGATGGGCATAGTATTTGGAATTAAAAGGGTTATGAGATTATATAAATTACTAAAAATACATTATCCACACAAATAAGCACCTAAAACATGTTTCAATAACTTCTTTTCAATGTTAACTCCTTATAAACACTTGCACCTATTCATTAATGGTTGCCTGACTGGTAAGTTACATATGACTGCAAACTCATGGAAATTACCTTGAATAATGAAGTTTTAAAATAAAAGGGAATACATAAAATATTTAAAACATGTGAAATGTCCTATCACAACCATATAAAACCATGAACAAGAATGAAATTCCTAAAAATGGTGAAAAACTGCCTGTAACTCACAAAGGTGTATCTTCTTGTAACTTTGATGTGATTTACCTATATAAACACCTTGAAACATGAAAATAAGTATTGATAGAATATTATAAGGTATAAAACATCCTATGGAGTCAACATCACCATTTTTTTCATATGGACTTGCCCAAAATGGAGCAAAACCTATAGGGTGCCTAAAACAACAAGTAGAAAAACATAGTCAACTTCATGTAAATGGTTCATAAATCACAAAACACCATTATTTGAAATATTGTAATAAAAATGAATTTATAATTTTACTACCACCTTCCAAAATAACTTGAACTGAAACCTCCTCAACTGTCTGTACTAAGCAGAAACTTGCTGGTCACTTTTGTATGTCTAGGAAGGCAAAGGAGTAGAATGGTTTTGGCTCAAAAATAGCACTTATAGAGATTTTAAAGAATTTATATGAGTTTTATGAATATTAATATGTGTTACATGACCTTACCCCATGTGGTACACTTCCCCATGGGATGTACAAGTGCCAAATTCACCTTTTTTAATTGGTTTCTTAAATTTTAGTTAAATAACCTACAAGATTTTGATGTAATTGACATCCCCTATAGGTAAACTAACTTTTTGGATTCTTTAAAGGAAAATAGGACATATATTCACCTTAGGAACTATACCACTTGCATTTATGACCCTTTAAAGCCTACTAAATGACCCAAAATGACAAATAAATTAATATGACTAAAACTAAGGCTAATATAGCATTAAATAACATCAAATGAACTATAATACACCCTATGAAAAGATAATATGCCAAATAAAACATATATAAATCAATTTTTTACCTATAGGGGCCCTGATTTGACCTGTAGGGTCAAATTTGGTCAACGAATTGGCGACTCATAGGGGTAGTATGCCTACTATACTAACTAGACCAGTAGCCTTAGCAGTCCATTGGGATTAGGGATTCATGTAAAGTTTGAGATGAAAAAAGATGAATTTGACAACAATATTTGATCAATACAATATCAATGAATACTTTAGCCATATAAAACAAAATACACACACAAAGCAAAAGCAACACACATGTGCTTCATGAGCACTTGTGGAACACACACAACAAACTAAACAAACTGAATCAAACACTAACTAACCTGAGATGAAAAATTCCTCCTAGATCAAAGGAGAATTTTGAAACTCTTTTTTATTCATAACATGAAGGATTTAGTGAGACATGTAGCCTTTTATCCTTTAGCATTCATGCCTCAAACATTTTCATTATGTTTTCCAACTTCATTGGCATGATGTTCATTGAGAACCAAGAAGCTAAAAATAGATTGGCTATGGAAATTAACTCTTATCACATCCAAACAACCTCAACCTTCTCATATGGATCCTCAATTATAACCTCTAATGGTGATTCAACAAGGCATACCTTTTTGACTTCCATAGTGCTCTTAATAAGATTGGGCTTCCTCTCAGCTGCAAGTTCTTCTAGCTCATCAAGAATATTTGTATATTCTTCCAAATCTTGGTAATTTTCTTTCATGGAAGCCTCATTCTTCACCTTGCAAAGTAATCAATCCTCAACTTGGTAAAACTCTTCAAGCCTATGAAATAACTCCATTTGTAGCTGCCAATCATCCTTGTCCTCTTCATCATCTAGAACCATTACCTTTTCAATATTATCTTCTTGAGGTATAAGGTCATCAAGCTAGTGTTATTTAAGCTCCAATGCATCTGATGGTGATTTGATATCAGGCTGAGGTATTGGGTCATCTTTAAGAGCAACATCTTGCACATTGGTCTTGAGAGAGTTTTCTAGGGCTGCAACCTCTTTGGGAAAGACTTGAAATTGTTCTCCATACATAATAGCACATTCATATTCATAATTGAGATGATCATCCAAATTTTTTTGATTAGATGTAGAGTCTTCTTCAAGGGTTTAATATCCTCCATCTCCTTCTCCTTCATGGTTATGCAAAGACTAGGCATCTTGAAATCATGTGACCTAGCCCAATGAGTCTACCAAGGAGGTATGTCTTCTTCAAGCAAGAGTTATGAACTTTTATCAACCAACTACTCCTATTTAGGTTACCATACCATAGGTACATCAAGGTAAAGGGTGATGGGGTGAGGACAAGATGAACTAGTTGGTGGAGGTGGCACATAAAACTCAAAATCAGATTAAGGGTGAAGTGTAGGGGATTATTTTGGAAGATCTTGAGGAAGGGGAGGCAGACCTATGGCTAAAATGGCTTGGTTTTATTACTTCCATTTGAAAATCACTTAATTTAATCTAATTTATCTTTATCACTCTCTTGAGGGAGGTTATATGGGGTGTGTTTAGGCATAGGATCTTCTTTTGTGTCTAAACCTTCCATCACACCTTGACTCAACAATTTCATCCTTGACTCTAACTCTTCAATTTGCTTGGCTAGGTTTTCTTAGAAAAGTATTTCTTAAAGTTCATAGGAATATTCATGAGGATGAGGAGTAAAATATGGATGACATATAACACTAGAGGTCTCTTGAGGAGGGGTGGGAGGAGCTTGCAAAGGATCAAGTTTTCCATCAACTTCACACTCTTCACCAAGGCTCTTCTCCTCTTTCTTTCCCCATGACTCCACTATTTTAGTATAGATTTGGATGTTATGATTAGGATTCCTCTCTTCAGGTGGTGATTCAACTTAAGGAGAGGATGAAGTATTCAAGAAACATGAAATCTCCTTAGGATTGGATTCTCCACCTTGTCTCCAACTTGGAATCTCATATCTTTGATGTGGGGATAAAATTAGAGAGGGAAATGAGGTCTTAGATTCCACTTATTATTTTTATGACATGGAATCATGTATATGAATATTAGCCAACTCAATCTACCTATCGAGATTAGCTTCAAAAACAAGGTTTATCTTTTCAACTCTCTCTTCCAATTGATTGGGAAAAGGATGAATTTGATAGGCTTTATTGGGTTCATGAGTGGGAACCATGTAGGTTTGATAACAACCTTGTGGAAGTGAAAATTAAGGTTGATAGTTTTAGTGAGGCTTAATTTCATGAACTTTTAGCCTATCTTCCAAAGATTAAACTAGGCCACTCACATCTAGCATCTCACTTATGATCCTTTTCCAATTGGCTCTCTCAATGGGTGCACACGCTCTTTTGACCAGATCTAATGCATCTCTCACCTGATGAATGAAATGGCTAATAACCTATTGACCATTTCCCCTTAGTGTATCAATATCTAACATATACTTCTCATACCCTAAAAAAGTTTGCTTGAAGGTGAAAATGGATTATGTTGAAAAGTGGTTAGGTTGACTAGGAGAAAGGTATGGAGAAGACTGATTGTAGGACTGATACAACTGATGCCAATGATAGTTATAGGGATGATAAGGATCATGTTGATAAGGGGCTATAGGCTAGCTATAAGACTGGTAAGAATCACACCAAGGATAATAGGGAGTGCCATAAGCTTGATATGTCTCACCAACTTATGTAAAACAATACTCAACATCAAAACTACCCATGAAACTTCATTGAAAGCAAGAACACAAAGTAAAATGTTACCAATAATCTTAAAAAGATAACCTATGTTTCTTGACCAACTGATATAACTTTAGAGTCGCCATTGATGCTTAGATAGATGCCTCTAAAGGCTGATTGTTGAAAGACAACACCAAAAATATTTCATCCTCTTGGGCTATGAGTCCCATTAGGCATACCAAAAACTATTGTCACTTGGATTTTCACCCTTTAACGAGATTTATAATCTCTCCTCATCCAAGTGGTACAATTGAAACACCTCTAGGCTTGTGGGTAGCCTAAAGATGAGGTGAATCTCTAGATAGGGCTAGCTCCCTTGATGTACCACTTTAGATCATAACTACACCTAAACTTTAGGGGGGGAAAGGGAGAGAAAAAAATAAAAGAAAATAATATTAAGGGAGGTGATACACCAAATAATTTGATGAATTCCAACCTGTTGCATGTTACACATGAAACCGAGAGACTAACCAAACATACACTCTTTAAATTTGCACCTTCTCACATCAATGTTACATTATGAAGTTATGGATGAATGTGCAAAGCTAGGAAGGCTAGACAAGAGGCCTTAAATGGAATTAGTGAATGGAATAACTCACTCAATCCTTGACATTTTATAGAGCATTTCACATGCCTTGCAAGAAGAAGCTTTCTAATTGCAAATACGATGAAAGAATGAGACAACTTGCTAAGGAATCCATAGTCTTCACTAAACAAGATCCAACATTTAAGTAGAAAACACTATGAATAGTCATGAAGAGGTAAAATTAGTAGTATTATTGATCAAATGGTATGCAAATGAGTAGGGATTTTCCATACTCAGGTGGAGCATAAGTTACAATGGCCAAAATGGCTAGTTCTTATAGAACTTGAGAGAGAGAGGAGAAAAAAGAAGTCAAAGGGTCATAAAGACACTTGTAAAGATACGTAAAGGAGTTAATTGTGCATTAAAAGATGATATGGGATGAATCATGCAATTTTAGGAAGCACAAGTGTCTATCCAAGTCGTAAAAATCATGAAAAGTGGCATGAAACTCTTCATTCAAGCTCAAAAAATTGCCTTCATGATTTTGAAATTTTAAAACATTCCAAAACTGATTAGGGATATATATGATCATTTTAATCAAGGGGAATGATATTATACCTGCCTCTTAATTCATTGGTTGTAGGCTTGGTCATCTGGAATTATCTAAGAATGAGCCATCATAATTTGCAGTCCATAAAACTCCTCTTTCATGCACCCTGCACACTTGGAGTCAAATTTTGCCTTAGTTTTCCATGAAAATACATGGGAGTGAGTGTATGAAACCTTTTAATACCATCCATGGACTTATAATCATTATGAACACCTTAAAATCACTTCCACTTGGAGTTTTCACACTTCTCACTAGCTTGGTCACTATGCTAGTTTTGACTGACTAAGATGAGAGCTATTTTTTACAAGGCATGAAATATATATAGTAGTTATTAAAATTCTTAATATTCCCCCCAAACTTTATTGCATCTCTTTAAACCTCTTGTAGCCTACAAAACACACAAAATAGTTAAAAGTACCCTATTTTGTACCTCGTATGTACAATTTCGTATCTCTAAAAAGTATTTGGAGTAGGATAACTAAGTATTATACAACCTTAAATCATTATATTAATAAAACTATGCCATTAGAATATATTTATAACTCCATTTCCACAAACTAGTTACTAGGAAGGGTTTGGAAGGGTTTTGAGTAGTTTTGACTCTTAAACATTGTTCATAAAAATTTGACATTCAAAATAAAATTAAATATCACAAAAATTATGTTAAAGGACACTTATAACACCTCCAAACTTATTTTTCCCACATTTAAAACTTCAAGAGAGATGTGAGCTTTTAAATTTGACCTACCGAGCTTATCTCTCTATATCCTGCATGCTTAAGTTGGATTTGAGCCAAAAGTGACCCTTCATAGTTTCATTTGTATTATAATAGATTTAACACATATTTAAAGACCCTAAAAACATATCCCAATCCTTTTTAATCATTTACCAAAGCTAGAATTGAAAATGGCCTCCTCTTTGACATCTAGGGCTCACCATGCCTAATAGTTTATATGTACCTTAAAGCCCAAAATGAGTTTTTTAAGGTTATCACTACATATAAATAGCCTATACACCTATATTTTTAACTCATAAAAATGTATTGATAGGTTATAATTTTCACCTCATGTGGAAAGTGAAGGTTACTATCCATTTGGTTTATTAGGCCAAAACCCTGCCCCTAGGCTTGACTATAAATCTAGCATTTTATACCTCCCTGTTTAGTTATATACTCCTATGAGGTGTCTCTCATGTGGTTATATGTGTAATTAATATTTTAAAACTTCCTTTAATCCTCAATTAGCTCCCTAGCTCACCTTTCATCACTAATCTCCAAACTGTAGGGTTTATGCACAAGGGGAAGTACCCTCTGTTTGAGATAAAATAGAGGGTAATTCCCCTATTTACTTAAACCAGATGAATGATTAATAGGATAATTTAAGTTATGAAATTTATCTACACAAGGTTTTAACCCTTGTCTATCTCTTACGTTTCCAACTCCCAAAAAACCCATATAGACTGTATGAAAAAACACTGTGTAGGGTTCTTCATTAAAACTATGTATTACATATGAAAGGGTCTTTTCTATGCTTATTTTCCATGTTGTGGGGACCTATATATGTCATTTATATCATTATTAATGAATTTTAGTTCTAGTCAAGACCTTAACTCTTTACATACTTCCCATACACCTGCCTAGTCAAAACTAGGTTTCCAATCTTGATTGAGTTTTACTTGATTAGAGCTCCTGTAGGTGTTCATTGCCTATTTGGGCTTTGAAAAACATTAGATGTGTTGTTCCCAAAATATGTCACTTGTTTTTGTGGATAAACATGTCGACCATTTCGGTCCTGCAGGCCAAAATGGTCTCTTTCTTTCTCAAAAAATGTTCTGAGCAGTCAAGTTATTCAATCACACAAGCCTTTTCAGCTAAGAAAATCGCAGGTTCTGATGGGGAACCAAGAACAACAAACTATGATTCCACTTGTCAAGATCTTTCTCCTCAATAAGAGCACAATATGATTACCTTGTATAAGCAACTAAACATAGAATTATACCAGAATGAACAAGTAACTAGAATTCACAAATAGCACAGAATATGAGAGACAATACACAATCTTGTATTAATACTCATCTAGAAAGAAAATACAATAAAGAAGATGCCACTTCTTCTTCCACCTCTCAAAGGCTTCCCACACCTCAAGGGCTCCCAATAATTCTCAATCAAGAGTTCACTCTCCTACCAAAAATTGTTAGGTTGTGGAGCTAAAAGCTTCAACCCTTTGCAAACTGAGGAACAGATGGTTGCTGAGTTCTACAGTAACCGGCATCGGCAGTAGGACCGACATCGGCAGAGACCAGTGCAGAAGGCCACCGGCGACGGTAGGAAGTCGGCCGACGTCGGCAGAACCAGACAAGTAGGGACCGACGTCGGTCGCCTGTGTGTTCCAGAACTGCTCGTTTCACGGACAGTTAGTTAAGTGAACAAAGAGTTTGCATGTTGAGACCAGTTAGAGTCTTGGGCTGCGAGGACAATTGTCTAAATTAAGAGTCTAAGTTAGTGTTTGAGTTAGGGATCTATTTATAGACCCATTGGCATGTATTGTATAAGGCATGAGATAGAAAGGAAGAGTTCCTTCTAGTTGTAAGATCTGTGAGTTGCAGGTTGTTGCAAGCTCATTGGGGATCTACATGTAAGTTTGGTCTTTGAATTGCAGGTTGCAGGTTCATGAGAGATCAGCTTGAAGTGCTATAGAGTGCTTGATGTACCGGCAGGGTTATTACTGACTGGTTGGTGAGGTGAACACCAATTCTGTGTGTGAGTTGGTTGTTGGGACCATTTTTGTGTAGGAGAGTGTGTGTGAGAAGAATTACTGAACACTTGAGGTGTGGCGAATCTCTATAAGGTGAAAGAGTGTGGCGGCTCTTTGTTGTATTCTTTTCTGTTAGTGTTAATACAAGATAGTGTATTGTCTCTCATATTCTGTGCTATTGGTGAATTCTAGTTACTTGTGTTTCTGGTTATTTCCGCATATTCAATTACTTATATTTGGTAATCATACTATGCTCTTTCTGAGGAGAAAGATCCTAGGAGGTGGAATTAGAACATGTGTGTTTGTTCTTGGATTTATCTTCCATCCTCCCCTCCCAACTAGTGGCATCAGAGCATGTTTGTTGTTCTAGATTCCTGACAAAAATGGTCCCAACACACAACTCACACACATAATTGGTGTTCACCTCCAACTAGTCAGTAATAACCCTGCCAGTACACAAGTACTCAAAGTACTTCAAGTAGACTTCTCATAAACTTGCAACAACCTAAAACTCAAATGATCTTACTTACACATGTAGAACTTCTCCCTGATCTTGCAACAACCTACAGATCAACCTGTTCTTACAATTGGAAGGATCTACCTTGCCTTCCTCTATTTGCTCATATGTGGAACTAGAAGGAGCTACACTTGCTCAACTCTAACTAGCACACTTTACAATGCATGCCAATGGATCTATAAATATATGCCAGACTAAACCATAACTTAGACTTTTAATTTAGACATGTAGCTCAAGACTCGAAAGAGATTTTACGTGCAAACACTCAATTCAATGAACTAACTATTTGTGCAACGAATAGTTTTAGAACCGCACAAGCGACCAACATTGGTCCCTGTCTGCCTGGAGATGACCGACGTTGGCCAAATCTTGCCGATGTTAGTTGCCTTTATGTTCACCCTTGATCGATGTCGGTTGGCCTAATCGATGCCGGTGACTATGACACTCAGCAACTCCTCCATGTCTGCAAATAGTTGAAGCTTTTAGCTCCATAACCTAACAATCTCCCACTTGGAGATAAATAGATGCAACTGTACCTATACTTTTACATCATCTAGTTTGTTTCCTGGCATTGTATCCCTCTTCAAAATCACTCTTGAAAACCAACCACCACAAATCCTGTGGTGCACCTCCTGTCATCCAAATCACCTGCCACATCCGCATCTACAAACCCATGTAGAAAAGAACTTAACCTTGCATAGCATGTGCACTTGCTACTGGTCCCTCTCAAATACCTGAGAATCCACTAAACTACCCTCCAGTGCTTCTTTCTTGGATTGGCTCCAAACTTGCTAACAACTCCCACTGCTTGGGAAAACTCAGGTCTAGTACATACCATGCACTTAACCTCATTATGTGAATCAGAACACTGTTCATAAAACTGTCCAACCATCAGCGTGCTAACCGGTTTCACACAATCATTTGGAGACAAAATCATCCTGTGACCTTCCATGTCTCTAGAACACACTCATGCCAAAGAATCTTGCTGCTCCTAGATTCCTCATGACACACCTCTGAACTAACTTTACCTTTAGTTCAGTAACTCCCTACATATGTGACCCTCCTACAAGCACAACATATAGTAACAGAATAATTTAGCTAATATTATCCAACCTAGTAAAGAGAAACACAATGGTCAAACCTCCATTGTCCTGCAACTTACTCAAGACCATATACCCTGGCCTTTAATCTCACGTATCCATTCCCGCTCTTCTTTATCCTGAAAATCCATTCGTCTCTCAGTGCTTTCTTCCAGCTGGAAACTCCACCAAAAACTCCCATTTGGTTCTTCTCCAAGGAATCACATCCTTCATCCATGCTGAGCTCCCACTATATCCTAGATCTACCTGCTCTACTTCTTTAATAACTTCTTGGTTCTTGACCATCAATGAGCAACAAGTAGTGTAAAAAAGGAAAATGATGAATTTGAGGCTTACTTACCCTTTAAGTCCCCCATATGGGCGCTTGAGACTCCTTGACAGCTTGTTATCTACCCAAAATCTGTCTCAGTGACCGATGCCGATCACATCTCAGTCTGCACCTGACCGATGTCAATTCCATGTGACTGCCTCATCACCGACGTCGGTTCCTCCTGACTGACATCGGTGTTTATCTGTCTTGAGTCACCGACGTCGGGCTACACATAGCCGACATTGGTCCCTATCTGGATGCCGATGCTGATTTTCTAACCAACGTCGGTCTCTGTGTTTTAATTGTGAGTGATGACCTTTACCCGTGAGCTCCTTTTGGATCAAAAACTTGTCCAAATCAACCTTGCTCTGCTCAAAATTATTCAGCCCCTTATGCTGATCTTTGTCTATCATCTTCTCCTTGAAAACCAAGGGTTTCCTATTCTTGTCACAAACATCGGATTTTTCAAGAAACGTCACTTTCTTCCTTTGCTTACAAAAATCTCGATCCATGCTTTTCAAATTCGAAAGCATACCCTTTGACTCAAGAACATGCATCCCCTTCTTATTCATGTGACCAAGCCTATTAAGCCACATCTTTGAATCTATAGCTAAAGTAGATAAACCAGAAGGAGCATCAATAATACAAGTAGATAGATAAAGCGTACCTACTTTCTTACCTCTTGCTACAATAAGTGCACCCTTGGTAACCTTCCAAGAGTCCGCTGTGAGAGTTACTATGCAACTCTCATCACCCAACTTTTCAATAGAAATCAAATTTCGCTTCAGGACTGAGACATGCATGACCTCCTTTAACACCCATGTGTTGCCTGTTTACAATTTCAGCTTCACTTTCCCTTTGCCAACCATTTGACAAGGCTTACCATCTCCTAAATAAATTTCTCCAAAGTCTCCCTGGACATATTCATGAAAAAATTTACTATTTGGGGATGCATGGAAAGAGGCACCAGAATCTAAAACCCAAGATTCTACTTTATCCAAGGAACATACCAGAGCATCTTGTGCAACAAAATCTACAACATCTGCTTCTTCTTCATGTCCTTCATGCTGATCTTCATTCACCCAGCAATCTCTCTTTACATGCCCTTGCTTTCCACATTTTCAGCAGGTTATTCTGCCATACCTAGACTTGGATCTCCTGCCTATCTTTGACCTTGACCTCCCATGCTCAATCTTCTCTCTTTGCCTTCCCCTACTTTCAACACTCAAAGCATTCCATGATGATTCACCTGTGCTTTTCCTGTGAATTTATTCATTCAAGATTACACTCACAACATCATCCACTTTTAAGATTTTTGAAGCAGACGCAGTGTTACTAACTGCCATTACCAAACTCTCCCAACTTTCAGGTAATGAGCATAAGATTAAGAGAGCCTTAATTTCATCATCAAAAATAATATTGATTGAATTTAACTGGTTTTCCAAACCATGGAAATCACTAAGATGACTATGTACAGATCCACCTTCCAACATTTGCAAATTAAATAATTGCTTCATAAGAAATACCTTATTCGAAGCTAAGGGTTTTTCATATAAATTTGCCAAAGATTCCATCAACTCTACCATTGTCTTAGCCTGTGATAAGTTAGAAATCATAGACGATGCAAGGCTCAACCTTATAGACCCCAGAGCCTTCTGATCAAGAACCTCCCATTCTTCATCTTTCATATCCAGGGGCTTGCATGCAACCCCACCCAACGGTAAGTACAAATCTTTCTGATACAGATAGTCTTTAATCTGCATCCTCCATAATTGATAGTTCTTGCCATTAAACTTCTCCATTTATAGCTTAATTTCTTCTGCCATTGCTATACTCCCACTCAAATAGAGACCCCTGTGAGTAACCTATAATCAACACACACTAACCAGATCTGATACAACCTGTTAGTAACCCAACCAAAAGCTCTGATACCAATTGATGGGGAACCAATAACAACAAACTATGATTCCACTTGTTAGGATCTTGCTCCTCAATAAGAGCACACTATGATTACCTTGTATAAGCAACTAAACACTGAATTATACCAGAATGAACAAGT
Organism: Torreya grandis; assembly: GCA_037957365.1. Taxonomy (NCBI): domain Eukaryota; kingdom Viridiplantae; phylum Streptophyta; class Pinopsida; order Cupressales; family Taxaceae; genus Torreya; species Torreya grandis. The sequence goes on from JARHVA010000064.1 coordinate 5,339,289, forward strand.
AACTAGAATTCACAAATAACATAAAATATGAGAGACAATACACAATCTTGTATTAATACTCATCTAAAAAGAAAATACAATAAAGAAGATGCCACTTCTTCTTCCACCTCTCAGAGGCTTCCCACACCTCAAGGACTCCCAGTAATTCTCAATCAAGAGTTCACTCTCCTACCAAAAATGGTCCCAACACACAACTCACACAAAGAATTGGTGTTCACCTCCAACCAGTCAGTAATAACCCTGCCAGTACACAAGTACTCAAAGTACTTCAAGTAGATCTCCCATGAACTTGCAACAACCTACAACTCAAATGATCTTACTTACACATGTAGAACTTCTCTCTAATCTTGCAACAACCTGCAAATCAACCTGTTCTTAGAATTGGAAGGATCTACCTTGCCTTCCTCTATTTGCTCATATGTGGAACTAGAAGGAGCTACACTTGCTCAACTCTAACTATCACACTTTACAATACATGCCAATGGATCTATAAATAGATCCCAGACTAAACCATAACTTAGACTCTTAATTTAGACACGTAGCTCAAGACTCGAAATAGCTTTTACATGTAAACACTCATTTCAATGAACTAACTGTTCGTGTAACGAACAGTTCTAGAATCGCACAGGCAACTGACGTCGGTCCCTGTCTGCCTGGAGATGACTGACGTCAGCTGAATCTTGCTGATGTCAGTTTTCCTTCTATTCACCCCTAATCGATTTTAGTTGGCCTAACCAATGTCGGTGACTTTGACACTCAGCAACTCCTCCATGTCTGCAAATAGTTGAAGCTTTTAGCTCCACAACCTAACAGGTTCAAAAGGTGGGCTTTCACAAAGAAAACATTTAAGGCATTTCCTAAAAAAATGTAAGGATGGTTCAACACTAAGGTTTAAATCAAAAAGGTTCAATGGTGGGGTCAATGAGTTGGAATGAAGCTTTGAACCATTGAATTGTTGAACCATTGAACTCTGAAAAGTTCACCGATTTAAAGGTTCAACAAGTTCAAAGCTTCAACGCATTTAAAGGGTTCAAAATTCAAAGGTTCAATGAGTTCAAAGATTTAATGCATTTAAAGGGTTCAAAATTCAAAGTTCAAAGTTTGAGCGAATGTTTCAAATAATTGGTTCAACAATACATTGAACTCCTAAAGAAGACTAAGTGAACGCAGGTCTTTACAAAACATTGAACTGCCAAACTAATGAATCGTTAAAATTTGAACTGTTGAACCATTAAACTGGTGAACTTTGAAAGGTTCAAAGGTTTAAGGTTCAAAATCATTCAGGTGACCAATGACATCCCCTTGGATGTCAAATTTAGGGTGATGAAATAACTGTTGATTTTCAAATAGCATAGATCTGAGAACAAACTCAGCGACCAGCCAATGAAGGAGCCAAAGAAACTAGTAGAAGGCAAGAAGATAGCCCCAAGAGCTCAGATCAGCAGGAAGAGACAAAATATAGCATGGAAAGAGGGAATCAAATAGAGAATCTAGAAATATCTATAGAAGAGTTATTCTAGTAGGTGGAGCAGTCCACCAAGTGGACCTCAGAGAGTGTAAGCATTCAATGGTGCGGCCTGCTTTTCTTCATTGAGTAAAGGCAAATGGATAGTCGTGTAAACATCATAAAGAAGACTAGGTAACCCATGTTTTGGAGGAGACATTTGAGATGATTTAGAACACCAAAGTTAGGACTGATAACCTGCTCCAACATGGCCCTTTCACAGAACTTCTTCTTTCCAATGTATTCAATGTAGCATGGGCCATTTTGTGCAAACAATAACCAAAGTCTTACTTTGGATGATATATATATATTATAATCTCTCATTTTAAATAAAAGAGATCTCTCTATTATTAGAAGCAAAACTCTGCCTAAATTGAAAGGCATTCTTGAGACTTTGAGCTCAAACTGTTAATCATATTTTATCAAGTGAATGAGAAAGCAAGTGACCATTTAGACTTTGTGTTGAAATATCTTATGTTATCTAGGAAATCATTCTTATGTCTTTTTCCTAAATACAAGCTTGTCCATTTAATCAAATAACTAGAACAAGTGGAAATAATCTGAAAGATGTCTTAAAGTCAACTGTGAGAGACTTTGTGCTGCCATAATTATCTTTAGTCTGTGTGTTTTATGTTCTAAGATATTGGAGAGATTTTGAGCTCCTCATATCCTTCAAAATATTTTACTCTATTGTATTTTTTGATGGAGACTTTGTGCTACACTTCATACTACTGTGTTACTTTGTCGTAAATTAGTAGGAGAAATAATGAAAGACTTTGTACTTTCATGGGTTTCTTGTGGATCTAGTTACTACCCATAGAAAAATTTCTACTGTTTACTGAACATCATTTTTGAAATAAGATAAATGCCTTTAGTAATTACACCAAAATTCTCTTTTATTTTTTGAACATCATCTCTAAAAAAAGAGAGATGGATGGTATGATTTCACCCCTGAATCTATTTTTAATTTATATTAGTATATTATAGTCTATAGGGAACCTCCCCTTGCTGAGAGGAGAGATTTATCTCATTGTGCTATGGTAACCACACCCATTTTGATATATAAATCTCATTGTGCTATGGTTGATATACCAGTTTTTATATTAGTTAGTTGAGGACAAAATATTCACCCAATAATTTTTGGTGACTTCACTGGGGAAGAACGCACAATTTGAAGCCTCAAGCTTCAAATTGAAGCATTTCTAGTTTTTTTCCATTCTACACTCTGGCAGATCCACAATATACATGAAGCCATAGAGCTCAAGGTATTGTTGATCATGTGTTTGAGTTTCTGTAGCAAAATAATTTTGACCTTTCTTCTCCACAATCTCACCTTCAGTGAACCAGGAGTTTTCCTCTTATAGACATCAGGTCCCCAATACCCGATGAAGCTTCTCTTTTCTCTACTATTAGAGCTTTGTCTATACATACCCTACAAAGGTTCGTTATCCCTCCTTTCAATCATCATATCATGGTAGCCTAAGGCCCTTGGGGTAACACCTTTGGCCTTCTAAATCTAACCCCACCTTTACATGAACTACCCCGTAGTTTAAGAAAGAATTTTCTCAAGTTTTGTGGTGATAGGAAAGTTTATTCCGATAAGCATATTGTAGCTTTTTACATAGCTTGTGGTGTGATAGGTGTTGAATTTAAAGATATTATGGTCAGACTATTTATAGAAACATTGCAAAGAATTACCACAGACTGGTTTTATCATTTGCAAGCACAAACAATAACTGACTAGAACACTCTCAAGGCCAAGTTTGGGGCTAGATTCAAACCCATAGAAGATGCACATGACTTGTTAGCCTAGCTTACGCAAATGAAGAAGGAGCATCATGAACCCATGCAAGACTTCGTTGCTAAATTTGACAAGCTGAGGAATAGGAATCCTATAATTACTAAGTTGATACCAAAAAATATTAAGCACTTCATCAATTTTCAGCATCTTGAAGTGAGTTTTTTGTTGAGGTGGGCTGGCCACATAGATCTTGTCGTAGCTCAAATTTTGGCCACTAAGGTTGAAGATGATCTATCTTGGTAGGAAAGATAAGAAGAGATCCTAACATAAATAAATCTTCTTCATCTTCTAAATTTTTTTCTATAGGCACCACTAATCCTATGGTGTAAAAGCTTGCAAATGAATTGCTAGCTCTGAAAAAAAAATGGCACAAGGGATGTCTAACCCTCCTTCTTATTGGGATATACCAAGGAGGACGTTTTCCAACCAGTCATATCAAGGCAATGCTGCTAGGAATCAAGGGCAACTAAATCATCTCCCTCCCCCACAGGTGAAGCTTGCCATTGAAGCAACACCAGCTAACTCATTAGTTAGTTATCATGAAGCTGAACATGATTTCTCTTTTCAACTTGAGTTGGACCAAGAAGATGATGTTGATCTCTTTGCAGAAGGAAAAGATGAATTAGCTGGTGACTCCAACATTGGTTTCCTGAATTACCAAGATAAAGCTAGAAGTAAAAGAGAAATGTTTGATGGATCATACACTATTTTTACTAGGTCCCAGAACCAATCAACTCAACAAGCTGATAAGGAAAAAATAGGGAAAGAATCTCGAATAGTAATTTCAATTGCTAAATGGGGGACTTCACTGCCTTTCCAATTAAAAGACCCAGTGATCAATAAAAAAGTAAGTACCTCAAATAACCCTACACCTTCTGCTTCAATTTTTCAGACCAGTACCACACCTAATAAAACCCAAAATGGACTTCCTTCCTCTATTTTTAGTTCATTTCAATTATTTAACATAATTGATCATACTAGGAAGACCAAGATCTAAATGTCTAAGTTTGAATACTTACAAGCTAACCCTGAGTAATTGGATAGGCTAGTTGAATGCATCAAGAACAAAATCATCCCTGTAGGATAAGATCTTTCAAAGGTAACTCATGATCCCCCAAAGAATACATCCACCCAAAATAATCTTGTCATTACTCCTCTTGTTGCCCCTGGGAAGACATAACCTTTATATGTTTCCTTGTTGATAAATGGTCATAAGCTGAACAACTGCATAATAGACTCTGGCACCTCTGACAATGTGATGCCTACCAAGGTGGCAGACTCTCTTAGTCTCACTCTGACTAAAATTTTTAGGAGATGTTTCTCCATGTAAAATAAGCAAGTACCACTTTTGGGATAGATAAAAGATGCCCAATTTGCATTCGTGGCCTTCCTAGAAAAAAGGATTAAAATGACAGTCTTGGTGGCTGACATTCCAGCTTCCTATGGCATTCTGCTTGGATGAAATTTTTGCAAGGATATTGGTGGAAAATTGAACATAGACCTGTCTGAGGTGAGGATACCTATCAAGGGCATCATACAAAGGCTGCTTCCTGAGAAGGAGTCAAAATACATTGTCACCTAAACATCAGCCCCTGAAGCTTAAATTCTGTTTAAACCTTCAAGAATGGGTAACTATTTTCTATCCACAGAAGATGTTTCTATTTCATCAGATGAAAGTTCTATAAGTGACAATAAAAAAAAAATTAGACAAGACGTCAGAAGAATTGGTGGAGCACAGTTGAGATAAAAAAAGTCCTTCCCTCTCTAATGAAGAGAAGTCTAAAAGGAGATCAGATTCTAATGATGTCTGGATTCTAGAATTTGATGGTAGTAATTCTTCTACTAGTTCTGGAGCTGGAATTGTTTTGATATCTCCACAAGGCAATATTTTCCCCTATTCATATAAGTTGCAGTTTAACAATACCAACAATAGCACTAAGTATGAATCTTTGTTGCTTGGATTAAAAATTGCTCAAGCTAAAGATGTTAAGCTTCTTCATGCTTGAGGAGATGCTGAACTGGTGGTTTGTCAGGTGAGAAACTTGTCTCAAACTAAGAATGAAATATTACAACATTATCGCAATCTAGTGTGGGACTGCCTTGAAATTTTTGAGGCTTTCAATATTTATGTGATGCCTAGAGAATTCAATGATCGAGCAGATTCCTTGGCCATCTCTACAACTCTCATGGTTCTTCACCAAGATTTTAAAGGGAAAAAGTACACTATTGAGTTGGTATTTTGACCAAGTGTACCTGATAATGTTAACCATTAGTAGGTGTTTAATGGTAACAACCAAATCATTGCTTTTCTAGAATAGATAGATAGCTTTGAAGAGCTTTATTTTGAAGGCAGTGAATCTCTGCTGTGGGAATCAACTCTCAAAACAAATTTAAAAACTAGTGAAGAGTTCCTTCAGCTCAAAGGGAATAAAATTTCCAAAGGGTTAGTTTCTCTTGAGAAGCTATTCGATAAGCATGATAGGTTTATCAATATTCAACAAATGGATTCAAGTTCCTCCAAATATTTTGATCAAATAAATTTGAGTACAGAAGATAATCCTAAAATCGTCAACATCGAGAATTGTTGCACTCTTGATGAAAAACTCAAATTCATTACTTTTCTTCGCCATTACATTAATGTTTTGGAATACTCTTATGATGATCTAAAATCTCTCAGGTCTGAAGAAATTTAACACAAAATTCCTCTCAAGGTTGGGTCATTGCCTCACAAGTAGAAATGAAGGTAGTACAACCCCATGATACCAGGTACTATTCTTTCTGAGATCCAAAAAATGTTAAATGTGAGGATAATTTTTCCAATCCATCATTCCACTTGGATTGTGAACATAGTCACTGTGAGAAAAAAGAATGGATAAATTCACCTCTGTGTTGATTTCAAAAATCTAAATCAATCCTCTTTAAAATACAACTACCCCCTGTCCATCATGGAGCAGCTACTGTAGACAGTAAGTAGCTCAGAGATGTTATCAATGTTAGACAATTTTTTGGGGTATAATCAAGTGAATGTTGGTGAAGTAGACCAACATAAGATTGCTTTAACAACACCTTGGGGCACCTTTACATATCATAGAATGCCTTTTGGTTTTATCAATGCTTGCACCAACTTCCAGAGAGTGATGGATCTTGCCTTCAGAAATGAAATAAAGTTCATTGTGGTATATCTTGATGACTTAACCATATTTTTCAAACATCATCCTGATCATGTGCATCATTTACAACAAGTGTTGAAACGATGTCGACAAAATGGCATTTCTCTCAATCTTACGAAATTAATTTTTGGGGTTACAAAAGGGAAACTTCTCGATTACACTATATCTTGAGAAGGCATGAATATCGACCCTGAAAGAGTCAAATCCATCCAAGAGCTTGCTCTTCCTACTAGTAAGACTGTAGTCCATTCTTTCTTTGGAAAGGTGAATTTTCTATGAAGGTTCATTCCTAAATTCACAAAGAAAACTCACCACATTGTCAACATGATGAAGGGTAAAGCTACTTTCCACTGGACTGAAGAAGGTAAGTCAACATTTCAAGATATCAAGGAAGCTATTGCCCATGCCCCAATCCTGGTTTGTTTGAATTATACTAGAGACTTCATAATATATAGCTATGCTTCTGAACACATGGTTTTAACCATTTTGATTTAGCAAAACAAAGAAGGTGTGGAGTCCATCATATCTTTCATGATTTGTCTTCTCAAAGCTCATGAGCTAAAATATTCAAACGTGGAGAAGCATACTTATGCTGTAGTTAAGGTAGTAAAACACTTCCATTTTTACATCCTAAACTCACACACTGTTGCTCTAGTTTCTGATACAATAGTAAAGTCTATTCTAACTCAATAAAAGTTTGAAACTAAAAGGGGCAATTGGATTGCTAAAATCTAGGTGTTTGATCTTGTTATCAAACCTATGAAGCTTGTGTAGGGAAGAGATCTCTGCCAATTAATTGCTGATAATATACCAGAGAAAGGAGGGCATGAAGAAACAGAGGTTGAAGATATGCCTATAGTTCTCTTTGTCACCACTACGAGTGAGTGGTATTCCAATATTGCTCATTTCCTTACCTATGGTGTGTGTCCTTCCCACCTATCTCATAAAAAAAGAAGACTGTTAAATTGAAAGTTGCTAACTTTGTCCTATGGGACAATGGTTTGTACAAGAGAAGCCTTGGTGGGGTATTTCTTTATTGTGTGGATAAAGTACAATAGAGAAAACTTTTGGAGTCTTTACACAATTTGGCTTGTGGAGGACTTTTTTATGCACCTGTGACTGCCATTAAATTTTATGAGCTAGGTACTATTGGCCTACTTTATTTCAAAATTCATACACTTGGGTGCGTAGATGCGAGCTGTGTCAACAGTTCATTGGGAAACCCAAGTTGGATGCGTTACCTCTCAAGCCTGTGGTGATCGAAGAGCCTTTTCAACAATGGAGTATTGATTTCATTGGCACTATAAACTCGTCCTTGAGTGTTGGACATGACTATGTTCTCGTAGCCATAAACTATTTTACCAAGTGGGTGTAAGCCATTCCAATCAAGCATGCTACTTTAGAAGTGGTATGTAATTTTCTCAAGGAAAATCTTATTTCTTAGTTTGGAGTCCCAACCAAGATTGTAACAGACAATGTAGCCTATTTTTCTTCTCATGAGTTTACCCAGTTCTGCTACTATTATGGGATTATCCTCTCCCACTCTTCTGATTATTATCTACAAGGAAATGGTCAAGCAAAATCAAGCAACAAGAACTTGGTGACCATTATCAGGGAGCTGGTAGATAACAATAAGATAACTTGGCATAAAACATTATTTGATGCTTTATAGGTAGACAAGATTATGCCTAAGAGGGCAATAGATATGTCCCCATTCCAACTTCTGTATGGTCTAAATGTAAAAATACCCATTACCTTGGAATTACCAGCATTGAAGTTGGAAAAGGCAGTAGAAGATTAAACTTTTGAAAGTTATATTGAAAAATGAATCATGTGTTTGACTGAGTTAGAAGAGAAATGGACTATAGTAGTGGACCACATTACTAAACATCAAAATCAAGTGAAGAAATTTTTTGACCAAAAAACAAATATTCACGAGTTTCAGATTGGAGATCAAGTCTTGTTATGGGACAAGAGGAGAGAACCAAAGATAATGCATGAGAGGTCCATTTTCCATCCATTAATTTAGTGGTGATAATAGTTTTTTATTGAGATATCAATATGGGACGCCGTTCTCACTACCTTGCAATGGGCAGCATCTGAAGTGCTTTAATCTTTGAAGTATCTGATAAGTCCAGTTGTACATTTGTATAGTCTTTGTTTATTTTGTGTTGTTCATTTGATTTTTTTGGCATCTTTCTCTTTTTGGGTGGCTTGACTCCATGTCCCAATGGCATGGATGAATACACTTAGAGTCTGGATTCTACTCCTTTCGATTATTTCAGAGTACAACCAATGGAAGTTTCTCAACTGGAGCCAACTATTATTCCCAAAATCCATCACTTATTTTTATGGATAAACATGTCAACCATTTCAGTCCTATAGGCTAAAATGGTCTCTTTTTTTCTCAAAAAATGTTCTGAGCAGTCTAGTTATTCAATCGCACAAGCCTTTTCAGCTAAGGAAATCACAGGTTCAAAAGGTGAGCTTTCACAAAGAAAACACTTAAGGCATTTCCTAAAAATTTGTAAGGATGGTTCAACACCGAGGTTCAAAATGAAAAAGATTCAATTGTGGGGTTAATGAGTTGGAATGAATCTTTGAACCGTTGAACTGTTGAACTATTGAACTCTAAAAAGTTCATCGGTTCAAAGGTTCAACGAGTTCAAAGCTTCAACGCATTCAAAGGGTTCAAAATTCAGTGTTTAAAGTTTGAGCAAATGGTTCAAATAATTTGTTCAACAATACATTAAACTCCTAAAGAAGACTAAGTGAATGCAGCTCTTTACAAAACATTAAACTGCCAAACTACTGAATCATTGAACTTTAAACTGTTGAACCATTAAACCAGTGAACTCTTAAAGGTTTAAAGGTTCAAGGTTCAAAATGGTTCAGGTGACCAATGTCATCCCTGTGGATGTCAAATTCAGGGTGATGAAATAACCATTGATTTTCAAATAACACAGACTTGAGAACAAACTCAGCAACCAGCCAAGGAAGGAGCCGAAGAAACCAACAGAAGGTAAGAAGATAGCCTCGAGAGCTCATATCAGCAAGAAGAGAAAAAATATATCAAGGAAAGAGGGAACCAAATAGATAATCTATAAATATCTATAGAAGAGTTATTCTAGTAGGTGGAGTAGTTCACCAGGTGGACTTCAGAGAGTGCAAGCATTCAATGGCGTGGCCTATTTTTATCCATTGAGTAAAGGTGAATGGATAGCCGTGTAAACATCATAAAGAAGACTAGGAAACCCATGCTTCAGAGGAGACATTTGAGATAATTTAGAATGCCAAAGTCAGGACTGGTAACCTGCTCCAGCATGGCCCTTGCACATAACTTCTTCTTTCCAATGCATTCAATGCAGCATGGGCCATTTTGTGAAAACAAGTGCCACATTCTTTCTTTAGATGCTATATATTGTAATCTCTCATTTTAAATAAAAGAGATCTCTCTATTATTAGAAGCAAAAATCTGCCCAAATTGAAAGGTATTCCTGAGACTTTGAGCTAGACTATTAATCATATTTTATCAAGTGAATGAGAAAGCAAGTGACCTTTCAGACTTTGTGTTGAAATAGATTGTGTTATTTAGGAAATCACTCTTATGTCTTTTTTCTAAATACAATCTTGTCCATTTAATCAAATAAGCAAAACAAGTGGAAATAATTTGAAAGATGTCCTTAAGTCGACTGTGGGAGACTTTGTGCTGCTATAATTGTCTTTAGTCTATGTGTTTTATTTTCCAAGATATTGGAGAGATTTTGAGCTCCCCCTATCCTTCGTAATCTTTTACTCTATTGTAGTTTTCAGTGGAGACTTTGTGCTACACTTCATACTACTGTGTTACTTTGTCCTAAATCAGTAGGAGAAACAATGAAAGACTTTGTACTTTTGTGGGTTTCTTGTGGATGAATTTACTACCCACGGAAGAATTCTTGTTATTTATTGAACATCATTTTTGAAAGAAGAGAAATGCCTTCAGTAATTACACCAAAATTCTCCTTTATTTTATGAACATCATCTTTAAAAAAAGAGAGATGGATGGTATGATTTCATACCTAAATCTATTTTCAGTTTATATTAGTATATTATAGTTTATAGGGAACCTCCCCTTGCTGAGAGGAGAGATTTATCTCATTGTGTTGTGGTAACCACACCCATTTTGCTGTATAAATCTCATTGTGCTATGGTTTATATACCCATTTTTCCATCAGTTAGTTGAGGACAAAATATTCACCCAACAAGATGATCTCCCATAAACCCATAGGGCCATTTAACCTTCATTTTTACCCTTTAATTCATTATTAGGCCCTTCACACTCCTTATCAATAAACTAGCTCATTGTCTACCCAATTACAATAGACTGTATTTTTTCTTTGGAAGGGTTACTTGTAGATGATCCTGCATAGTTTTAGGCCTTATAACATGGATTTAACATCTTTATGAAGTGATATACATAATAATATGATTTAAATTTCTCTTTTTTTTCTTAGAGTGAGGTTTATCATCAAGGTGTTTAGCTTCAAAATTCATGATCATCTTCATCCAGCTTGTAGGGCTACATTGCGAGGAAAAGGAACTATAGGTAGACATCTGGGGGAAAAATACAATATATCATCCCTTTGAGTGACCTTTGAAATCATGAATTTTACCTTCACCATTAATAAACACTCACATATGGGGCATAGTCTAATTTTCAACTTGGGTGGATAAAGGTCCTTTTTTGGACTCAAGCCTATAGATCATATTGAAGGAATTTAGTGTTTTATAAGTAACTTTAGGACCCCAAACAACCAACTCCATTAGTCTTCTGACCTCCAAAATTTTCCAAGTCCTTTACCTTGATAAAGGATACAAAGATAAGTTATATATATGTCATGAAATTCTTTTCATCCATGTTATATGATATTACTAAAATACCACTAGACCTCTGTTTTGCTTTTTTGGGGATTTGATCCCAAAATTGGTCATTTGATCTTTTGAAGGCAGTTTATACCTTTATTTTCCCATTTGACATTTTAAAGATATATACCATGTTTCATACACACATTAAGACTTCAAATATGGTCCCATATTATGCTCCAACACCTTTATATGACATCTCCAATTCTCTACCAAGTCACCTGTAAGTGTGTATTCCATGTATAGGCAATAAATGCAAACTTAGATAGTTTACAAGGTGTACGAGATCCAATGGAGTTTCATATTTTTATACAGGTTTAAAATTGGATTATTTAATAAACAAAGATCTTGTTCAACTTAGATATACCCTTAAAACATGATTGACCCTCATGAGGTACCACCTGTAGGTGTATGTCAAATTACTTGTAGGCAGTGAGTAGGATTAGTGTGATGGGCATAGTATTTGGCCTTCAAAGGGTTTTGAGCTTATGTAAATTACTAAAAATACATTATCCACATAAATAATCACCTGAAACAAGTTTCAATAACTTCTTTTCAATGTGAACTCCTTCTTGCAACACTCATAACTTTTTATTAATGGCTGCCTGACTGGTAAGTTGTATATGACTGCAAACTCATGGAAATTACCTTGAATAATGAAGTTTTAAAAGTTAAAGGGAATATATATCATATTAAAAAAAATTGAAATTTCCTATCATAACCCTTTAAAACCATGAACAAGCATGAAATTCCTAAAAATGGTGAAAAACTACCTGTAACTCAGAAAGGTGTATCTTCTTGCAAATTTAATGTACTTGATCTATTCAAACACCTTGAAACATGAAACTAATCATGGAGAGAATATAATAAGGTAGACAACATTAGCATCAGGTTCATGTGGAATTGCCCAAAATGGAGCAAAACCTATAGGGTGCATGAAATAATAAGAAAAATAACATAGTCAACTTCATGAGGATGGTTCATAAAATATAGGCCACAATTCTTCAAAATATCATAATGGAAATTAATTTATTTGAGTGTAATACCACCTCCCAAAAGCATTTGACCTGAAACCTCTTTAGCTATCTATACTAAACATAAAACTACAAGTCACTTCTATATGTCTAAGAAGGTAAAGAAGGAACAGAATGGTTTTGGCTCAAAAATGGCACTTTTAGAGCATTTCAAGTGTTGATATGAGTGTCAAGAATATTAAGAGGTATTTCATGACCTTACCCCATGTGTCACACTTCTGCATGGGCTGTACAAGTGCCAAATTCACCTTTATTAGTTGGTTTCTTGAATTTTAATTAAACAACCTAAAATATTTTGATGTAATTAACATATATAATAGGTAAAATGACTTTTTGGATGCTTGAAAGGAAAATAAGACACTTGGGAACCTTGGGAACTATGCCACTTGCATTTATGACCCCTAAAATTCCACTAAATGACCCAACATGATAAATAGATTAATATGACTAAGACTATGACTAATATAGCATTAAATAATATAAAATGAAATATAATACACCCCATGACAAGATACTATACCACATTAAACATCTAAAAGTTTAGTTTTTACGTATAAGGGCCCCAATTTGACTTGCAGGGTCAAGTTTGGTCAATAGTGTTGTCAGTGGTTTAAGCTTTTGGTTAGAACATGGATCAAATTAGCATGCTTCTGATACTTCACACACTTCTTCACATATCTAGGTACATTACTTTCCATCATCATCCAATAATAACCAATACGTAGTAATTTATTATCAAGGATGACCCCACTAGTGTGCCCCCCACACACTCCTTCATGAACTTCTCTCAACACAAATCTAGATTTGACCAAAGATAAATAATGAATCAAGGTTCCAAAATAGCTTATACTATATAGGGTAGGTTCAAGTAAGCTATAATGGGAGGATTTATGGATAAAGGTTTTTTATCTTTTGTGGGAAAGGTTTGGGGGAATGATTTGTCTGTGGAGGTAATCATATATTTTGAAATACCAAGTAGATGTGGGACCAAAAATATCACAAACCATCTCAACAACTACTTGTTCATACATTGGTGCTAGCAGATGTTCCATGAGAAACTAATAGTCTCTAGCTCTATACATAATTTGAATCATAGAGCCAATTATATCCATGGCATCAACTATTTTGTTATTGGTTATAAGTATCCATTCAAATTAAAGATTGGCAATTTGTTGCTTAAGAGTGTCAACTATACCTTTATGAGCTACCAAATTCTCATCCTTCATTTGGTATTGGTATATAAATTGATTGATTATAAGTTATGAATCACCATGAACCAATAAATGTTAGATATTTCACTGTACTGCTTGGCAAAGTGTTGCGATGAGTGCTTCGTATTCAACCATATTATTAGTACATGGAAAACCAATGCGAAAGGACTTAGGAATAAGATCCCATTGCAATATCATAAGTAATATGCCAATACCTGATCCATGAGTTGTGAAGGAACCATTAATGTATATAGTTGATTATTTTACTTGAGGAGATGTTTCTACTATGATCATGATGGATTCATATAAAAACCCAAATATAAGAAGTTACGTATCAAAAAGAAGGGCTTTGACAAGTTGATCTACAAGTACCTATCCCTTAAAGGATTTTTGATTGATGTACTCAATCTTTAATTTTCTCAAGAGTATGATCCACTTTGCCATATGGCCCTATAAATCTATTTTAGATAGTAGATACTTGAGCAGATCTACTTTGGAAATTACAATAGTCTTATTATTCATCATGTAGTGATGTAACTTTTAGGCTATAAAAACCATAATTAAACAACATTTTTGGATTGACATATAATTGTGTTCATATGAGAACAGTGTTTGACTTAGGTAGTAGATGAAATACTCTTTACCTTGTTTATCATGTTATGCTAAAAGTGCCCCCAAGGCATTTTTAGTGGTAGATAGATAAAGTAAAATGGATTCCCCAGTATAGGCAATAACAAAAAAAGTGGATTGGCCAGTATTATTTGAGATGGTCAAATGGTTTATAGTAATATTCATTCCATGATAAATTGGTGCCCTTGTTTAACAAGTGTGTAAAAGGGTGACATTTGTAGCTAAGAGATTAGTTCTATTCTCAAAAATCATTGTGAAAGTTTTGTACACATTTCAGGAGCACCTGGTGACTCCATTGGCTTACAAATTCAAGAAATCCAAGTTTATGTATGCTAAATATACAAGCAAGATCCTCTACTAAAGGTAAGAGGAATTACTTGCAAGAACTATCATTTCCATATAAAAAAATCAAGATTAGTTATACCTTATACTTGAATAAATCCTAAAAATCTATCTATATCTCCCACAAATACCCATAGTTATTTCATACCTCCTAGTATGGCCCTGAGAAATTAGAATTTCATAGCATTCTGGAGGTAACCCACTTATGTTGGCCCAATATAATGATATACCCACCTCGGCTCTGAAAAGCATTCTGTATTTTACTGGTGAAACATCTACTACACCCATTGAACACATTTAAGATGTTGCTAACATTTCTTTGGTTCATAACATAACACAAGAAAATGTTGCTATCATATTTATTGCCTCCTCAATTAAGGGTAAAACCTTATAATGGTACAAAATTCTACTTCCCAATTCAATCCATGTTTGGGATCATTTAGGGTCTACCCTATGCACCTAGTTTGAGGATAAGAGTGACCACCTCTCACTGGTTGAATGACTAACCACTATTAAATCGGATCCTCATGAGTTAATGATTGATTTTAATTTCTACTTTTAAAAGATGTGGAATAGAATCCCAATTTTGGTTAAGCCAATCCCAAACAAAGTTTTCTTGTATTACTAGAGATATTTAAATAGTGATATGACTGTCATGATTTAGTCGATGGGTGGCACTACACTCTCCAAAGCTTATGACATAGCAATAAGAGCAGAAAATTACCTCATTCAAGCTAGAAAAATTGCCCTTTAGCCTCTAATGTTGTTATTTCTATAGTTGCCTCCCATGTAACCCACTATAACCCTAATTCCCACTATAAGCAATGCACCAGATTTATCTCATGCCCCTTTTAATGATTTGTATGAAGTTAAATCACTGCTTAAAATCTTTGACAATGTGTTGGTAGCTATGATAAGGCAACAATCCCAAAACTACTAGCCTTATTAACTAGCTAACCAAACATATCAACCCAATTAACAACCATACCAAGGTAGCTCACAACCCTTAAATCAAACCATGCAAGCAAAGCCTCCAAATATTCATGCTCTACTTGCACCAAGTACTTCTAAAGCCATTGTTAATGTTTAAAATAACATATGAGTGGTGCTACCCTTATGCTCAAATGCATAATCAGAATGCTAAAATCAAACCATGCAAGCAAAGCCTCTAAATATTCATGTTCTACTTGCACCAAGTACTTCTAAAGCCATCGTTAATGTTCAGAATAACCTAGCTCAAGAATATGAGTGGTGCTACCCTTGTGCTCAAATGCATAATCAAAATGCTTGCCCTCATGGTGTCATCAATCAAGCCTTGATGGTATAAAGAATATCAAACCCCAAAGGGCAGCAAGAGGAAGCTACTTCTAAGAAAGAAGATGCACACTTGATTACTCAAAATGAGACCACTCTTTTGAACTAACAAGAGGAGGATTTTTGTGGCATGAATCAAGAGGAAGCACTAAAAAATGTTGGTAGTTCAGTGGTAGAAAATACATGCTCTAAAAAGAGATCAATAGAATGTGATCAACCCCCTAGGTTTGAATAGATTACAACTTCTAAAGTTATACAAGAGGTTGTAAAAATTAACATAGTTCAAAAACCACCCTATGTGCTGATTAGTCAGCCAAAGTAAAAATTATTGACCCCAAATCTCATAAAAGAAGACATAACTCCCATAAAGGCACCCATAAAAGTTGGTAACATTCCTTTTAATATTATAGAAAAAATGAAGAAGACTAACTTGAATGTTACCATGTGGGAAGGATTGTCTATCCCAACACAGAGGGACTTACTTTAGGAAGCTCTGAATTTTTTTTAACTAATATATAAAGTCTCAGCTAAGGGACTTACTACTATAGTTAACTTGTGTCAACTTCAAATGGATACAAAATCAAATAATGGTAAGCCTCCCATTTTTTACCTTTCACTCATAGTTAGGAAAATTTTTGCGCATAACTACAAGGTAGACTCTAGGGCTAGCAATTATGTTATGCACAAGAAAATAGTGGATGTTTTTGGTATTAAATACATGCCTATCACAAAAGGCATGGTTTAATTGAATAAGACTATTATCTAAATAGTTGGGACTATAGAAGGTTTAAACCTTACCATTCATGCATGTCTAAGTTTATCCATATCCCAAGATATCTCAATTATTTAACTACCCCCCTATTTTGCTGTTTGTTTGTCCCAAGATTTCACTGTAAAAATGGGATGGTACTTATCTACTGATTGGTCACATATATTGCTTAGGATAAGATATGGGACTAGAGTGATAATAAGAGATAATCCAATTGCTACAGACCACATTGAACCATACACTCCTATCCTTGTGGACATGAATTTCACATTGTAAGATCAGGAGGAGGAACTTTACCATGAGGTTGCAACACCCATGCAAGAAAACCCAGACAATCACCTGGATGAATAAGGATTAACTCTCTAGTTTTATCCTTATGATTATGTTAAGGAAATAGGACTAGGTACGTATTATATTCATGAAGATGATGTAATCATCTCAAATCTTGTGAAACCAGTTGAGGATCGCAAGGGAATGTGGCAATTATACTTTGATGGCTCAAGGAGTAAGAATGGTGAAGGTGTAGGTATTGTTTTGATCTTTCCCTAAAAGGAGAGTTATTTTTATTCTTTTAGGTTTTAGTTCAACTACACTAACAATGTGGTTGAATATGAAGCATTGATTTGAGGTCTCTAGTTATCCAAGGAAAGGGGAATATAGTCATTATAAGTGTTTAGTGATAGTTAATTGATCATTCAACAAGTAAGATAAAAAATCACAACCAAGAATAACTTGATGAGATCTTACAAACATAGGGTTTGGGACCTGTTGGGGAATTTTATTACTTTAAACATATAAGTGATACCAAGAACACAAAATAAGGATGTTTATTGCATGGCCTCAATGGGTTCTCAATATGACCTACTTGAAGAGATTAAGAAGGACAACAACCAACATGTAAAAATAATAGTGAAACCATCTATTCCTGACAATGCAAGCAACTGGCAAGTTTTTGACAACAATCAACAAATTGTTAAATTTCTATGAGAGGATGCTAAATTCTTGGATAAAAATCAATCAAGGCTCCAAGAAAAATATGGGGAGAAAATAGTTTAGTTAAAGATAAACAAGTTGCCCATGGTTCTGGTTAATCTAGAAATCATCTTCAACTCTGATGATCAGCTAAAAGGTGAGAATAAAAATCTCATGGTTAAGGAAGAAGACTATGAGCTAGTAGTCATCTCATAAGGCAAAGCATTGAAGATTGAAAAGATATATAATACTTGCAAAAAACAAGATTTTATTGGATTGTGTCAATAATTTGATGATAAATTCACTTGGAGTTATAAATATCTAAGGGGTTTTGACCCTAGCTTAGCCCAACACACAATAGAGCTTGACCCAAATACTAACCCTATTAGACAAAAATAGAGACCAATCAATCCGAAAATAAATCCCTTGATGAAGAGTGAGCTACCCCATTTGATAGAGGCTAACAGCATTTTCCCTATCAAACACTCATCCTAGGTTGATAACTTGGTCCTTGTTAGGAAAAAGAACGGTGAAATCATGGTTTGTGCAGATTTTTAGGACCTAAACAAAGCATCCTTATAGGATTATTATCCTCTTCCACCTATGGAGAAAATCCTTCAAACTATATTTGGATCTGAAAGGTTTTCCCTTTTATATGGTTATTTTGGATATAACCAAATCATAGTTTAGGAATCCGATTAGTTCAAGACCATTTTCACTAAAAAAATGGGGCACATATGCCTATAAAAAGATGCATTTTGGTCTAACCAATGCTAGTGCTACATTCCAAAGGGCCATGGATATGGCTTTTAGGAGTTTGATAAATGAGATGATTCTGGTATATCTAGATGACATCACTATTTATTCAAAATAGGTTGGTGACCACATAGATTACCTTAATAAAGTTTTTAAAAGGTGCAGGGAGTTTGGAGTTTCTGTCAATCTAAAGAAGTGCATTTTTATAGTTAATGAAGGGAAATTGTTGAGACACATAGTTTCAAAATAAGGTCTTATAATAGACCCAAAGAAAGTAAGTGATATTTCTTCATTAGCAATTCTGAGCCATAGAAGGGGTTACAAAGTTTCCTGGGGAAAATCAAATTTGTGAGGAGGTTCATTCCAAATTTTGCCTCCATGGCCAAGGCCCTTACTACCATGCTTAAGAAGGGGGTAGATTTTAGTTGGACAAGGGAAGTAAAGGATAGTTTTGAAGCCATCAAGTAGACTATTTCTCAATATATTACCCTTATAAATCCCAACTATGAGAATGATTTCATTATCTATGCTTTTGGAGGGGAAGGAAATGTATCAACTATTTTGACCCAATAGGATGGATAATAGTTGGAGCAAACTATATCCTTTTTTAGTTAGTCTTTCAAGGATTATGAGAAAAACTATAGTTTTATTGAGAAGCAAGTATATGCAGTAATAAAAGCTCTCAAAACGTTTAGGCACATGCTCTTAAATAACAAAATTCATCTAATGGGTAGTCAACAGAGCGTAAAGGAGTTCCTTTTGAGCCAAGAGATAAATGAAAAGAGTGTGGGTTAGATCACGAAAGTCATCTAATATGACATGATCATCAAAATAACTAAGATTTTAATAGGAAAGGGCTTATGTGAGCAGCTTGATTTAATATAAAGACTACTGATATAGTATCTAATGTAGTATACATTTAACAAGTGATCCAACCAACCACTATGCATCTACTTAATAGTTATATCAGTGACATGATTACCTTCCTATAGATTGGTGAATACTTTCATGAGTTCCAACATTCCAAGAAGAGGTACTTTAGACTCCAATCTATTCAGTATGATGTTGTTGATGGGATATTTTTTAGGAAAAATATTAATAGAGTTATGTTGATGTGTATTGAGCATGATCAAATTCCCAAGGTGCTCAAAGAATTTCATAATGGCTCATCGGGTGGCCATTTCTCCATAAGGACCACTACCATAAAAATAATGAGGGAAAACTACTATTGGCCTGACCTATTCAAATATGCACATAAATGGGTGAAGAATTGTGATAAATATGCCTAATTTATAGGCAAGCAAATATTAACAACACTCCCTTTCTAACCAATCCAAGCTAACTAACCATTTGCTTAGTGGGGATTGGATTTTATTGGCATGATAAATCCACCATCAAGTGCCATCCATAAATGGGTCCTTATAGTAATTGATTATTTCACTAAATGGACTGAAGTGGTTGTATTTAAATATGCTATGGAAGCATCTATCTTGTAATTCATGGATGACATTGTCACTAGATTTGGTGATCTTTACACCATTATCTCAGACAATGCCAAGGATTTTGTGAGAACTCAAGTGAGTGAATGCGCATCGAGACATAATGTATACTTAAAGACTTCATCTAGTTATTACTCATAAGGTAATGGCTTAATTGAATATACTAATAAAAATCTCATAAGGATTATTAAAAGGATAATGGAGGATAACCAAAGGACATGGCACATTAAGTTGAAATCAACACTTTGGGCTGATAGGATCACTCCCAAAAGAGCCATTGACAATTTTACATTCATGTTGGTCTATGAAAGGGAATCTAGAATTCCATTTTAAATAGATTTACCATCTCTAGAACTAAATCATTAGTTGGAGTTGATTGAAATTATGAAATGACTTTGCATTTGGCAAAACTCATGGAGCTAGAAGAAATCAAGAACCAATTAATGCAAGTTTTGGAAGTAAATTAGATTCAAATAAAGATAAATTTTGACAAAAAATCATCTAACAGGAGCTTCAATGAATGAAACATGGTTCTAAAATGGGATGTTGAAAAAGCCAAGCTAGACAAGCATACAAAGTTTGATACGATATGGAGTGGTCCATATATCATAACTCAATACAAAGAAGCCAATGCATTCCATCTATCTAGGCTTGATGGATTGGAGATACCTATCCAAATCAATGGGATATATCTCAAAACTTGCTTTTGAGGTCGGAATTCTTTCCAAACATTATATATATTAGGTTTAGTTGGTTTCCTTAAATAAATGCTTTTGCACAAGTCTACAACTCATTAAGATTTTTGTTTCCTTAGTTTGTTTCTATTTTATTTTTCCCTATTTTTTTCTTATTAGGCAATTCCTATTTTTTTCTTCTCCAGATAGAGTGTGTTAAGCTTAAAATGACTCCATACCCAATGAAGTAGAAGGCTATTGGGAAAAAGTTGATTAGTAGGTAATCACCCTATAGAGGTCACCAAAAATATTGATATTTTTATGAAAAAATATAAAAACATCTTATACCCTAAGGGAGACCCATAATTTTTTTGAGAAAAAGCTTTAAAGGAGACCTAAATACCTTTTTCCTAGACCTAAGTAAAAATAGGAGATTTTTATGCAATTTACAACTTTACAAAGTTGAAAACTACACCCAAACCTCCACTTTCCTACTTACCCAATACCCAACAAAAATTAGAATTCATATAACACTTTGAAAGTTGCAAATTACAACCAAGACTTTACCTTCTGCTCTTACTGGATATCAATATAAATTAGAACTATGATTACACTTTATAACTTTGCAAACTTACAAAATGCAACATGACCACCGTTCACCACTACCCCATGAAAATCAGAACTCTCACTACACTTTACAACTTTGAAAAGTTGTAAAGTGTAATTGAGATTCCACTACCTACCTCTAACAGACCTACTCAATGGAAAGCGGAGAATAAAAGGCAAATCACAATTTTATAACTTGTAAAATTGTGAAATAACTTTGATGACCCAATTTTTTGCCATTCATCCATCTACCACTATCCTTATAATTAATTCCATAATTTGGTATAAAATTTAGGTTTTCACTTTGTTAATTAACATTTACAAACCAAAGTTTTAACTCTGCTATCAAGTGAGATCATGAACTAGACCCCCAAGAGGAGCAACACTGAGTTCATTCACTGCCATATCAAGCAACGCAAATACTACACAATAGATCTTCCATTGAGGACCCCCACACATGTATTCATGGTACTTTTCTAGGTCACCCACATCTCTTTAAATCACTGCCATTATTCTTTTAGCAAAGCTTAGTTTTTTCATGCTAGATTTTAGGTTTTTTGCTCAAAATCATGAAAAGCGTCATTGCTCATAAATTACTTTTTATCATTAGTATGTTGAAAAATCTATCAATACTATTATTTTTCATTAGATTTATCTAATAAATCTAGGGTTTTTAAAAACTATTAAAAAATCCAAAATATTCCCAAAAGATCCCCTATGGAAATCCCTCATACTATTACCAAATCAAACCTTGCAAAGATTTTACTTGCAAAAACACATAAAAACCTTGATGGAGATTCCCCTTGCTTTAACCACTCTCATTTCCTATTGAAAGTTTGACTTACCTCTATAGACCATTTCTCGGTAGATATTTTAGTTAGACTTTACAACTATAATTACACATTATACCTCCACCAAACTTTTTAATTGAAAAAGCATAACAAAACCCTATCAAGTCCATAACAAAGAAATATCTTATAATTGCAAGTCCAAATCCAAACCAACTTTGTAGTTGGTTTCCCACACCCTGTTACCTAGTGTACATGTCTAGAAAGGAGATGGATTTTAAGTCAAAGGGACTTGGCATCCCATCCAGCTTGGATTCAAACACCAATGAAATCACTAACATAGATCTAGGTCACATAGACCTAACTAACTTTTGAAATAGAGTAAATGAAAAATTTAAGAATGTTTAGATTTAGAGCATTTATGATAGTGGTTTTCACCAGGATGCAACTTTCCCACTCTTAGTACAGAGCCCTGAGATTATGCTCATCATGGATAAACATTATGATGCTGAGAAGATGGAAGCAGTGAATGATAAAGGAGAGAAGATTCATAATATTGATCTTGATTTCATTGATATTAAGTTCCTCATCCCAAAATATGAAAGCTACATAGATATAACCCCTAAATCCTCTAAAAAGTTCTATCAGGATAATATTGTAGTTTGTATATTAATTTTAAATAAACAATGGCTAAAAACCCCTAGTTCTACAACCACAAGAATGATTAAGACCTTGGTTAGGATAGACTTCAAGGATGAAGTGGGAGACATCATTATACTCTTTCACAAAGTCATAGGGAACCCAAATGCCAAGAATTATTAGGAGTTGATGTACCCATATATCTGGGTAATTGATCATAATAAATAGTACAACCACTAGGTCCAATTGATTAGTGACTCCATTCATAAATAGTTAATGGAGGTCCAAACTACAATCAAATTCTATATGACTTCCTACCTTGTATATATCTTAGCAAAATGGAGGGCATTCCCAGTATTAAACATAGTGCCCAATCAAGTCAACAAAGTTTTTAACTACTATCTTGATCTCACCTTAGAGGTGGGCAAATGATAATTTAGAAGGGTCAATGTTGCTTTTATCTATTTCATCATAATCATGTTTGAAAAATAAATAGGGAGGAGAAGAATTTATGATGCTGCAATAGTAGAAATTACAAAATGGGGGTCATATTTCATTTAGTTCCCAACATACTCATATATCAAAATTTGGTGGTTTCAATGGTTATCCATACACCCTTCCAAAGTATGTAAGTGATAAATGGGCCTTAATGGAACTTGTGAGGAAACTAGTGGAAATCCAATATTTTTTATCAAGTAGACATAAGACATGGATTCACTTTCCTATAGATATAGGGAGATACACCTACCCTTCCATATCAAAGGCCAAATGTGCAAATGTAGAGATGACTCAAATGACCTTGAGAAATCTTGATGTAAGGCCCTTCTATGATGTGACTATATATATTATTAGTATAGTGGGTGCTAAATATTCCCACATTCCTTTCTATGAATATTACTAGGAAGATATGTAGGATGAAGAAGATGTTAGATTGAGAGATTATTCTAGAATGATCCTGGAACAAATCAAAACCTATGATATGGTACCATTCCCTAAAGATTTTAAAGATGAGGAGAAACCAATAGATAGGGTGTACTATGATAATCAAATATATATCCAACCTCTTCTTCTAGTTAGGTGGTCTATACCTGAATCTTTATCCTTGTTAGACATGACCACCTAAGTCATAAACAAAACATTTAACTAGTTAAGGAGCAAGGGGATCAAAATAAGCAAGGAGACACTAAATATTATAGATAGGTTGAGGGAAGTAAAGGATAAGGAGGTAGTGGAAATAATAGTAGAGGGTTCCAGTAGTGGAACCAAATCAAATTAGGTAGTGGGGCTGGTTGTTTTGCACAAGTGAAAGTAGAAGTAAAAGGCAAAAGGGCTTCTTTCAGCAACCAAGAGCCAAAAAAATAGCCAATGGATCAGCCACTATCAGTTTCCACAAAGGACATATCTACTTTCCAACCAATGTAAGTAATCCCTCCTATTGTATCTATTGTTTAACCAACTATAGTAATCCCTCCTCCTATCTCCACTACCCAGTCAACACAAGAAATTACCCCTTCTATTTCCACTAGCCCACCAGTGTAATTAATTATACCTTCATCTGACCCACCTATGCAAGTGACTCCTTTGATAATAAGTCAATCAACATAGTTAAACATTCCTTCCACCTCATCCCCAATATCTATTACCACACCATTAATCACCACCACCCAATAATACATGGCTACTGACTTAGTCATTTTCACAAAAACCCCATTATCTATCATAACCACTAGGTCAAACACAACCCCACATTCATCTTCCATCACTTTACCCATTTCATCCACTCTAAGTATTCCCACTACGTTGATTGATTCTTTTGCTACATGAGACTCCACCCTTCCATGGGTTCCCTTGTTTTAACCATACATACCTATGTCACTTCCATCTTTTGCACCCATAGTAAGCACATCCACATCCAATTCACCCATTCAAGTACCCATTTCTTCCACTCTCACATTAACCCAATCCCCCATAAAGGATGTGGAAATAAAGACACCCACTGATACAACTGTGGCTACTTAACCCACCAATGGGGAAGAGATAGTCAAATCATCAGTCAAGGATTCAATAGTAATATCAGTGGTAGATACAACACTTATCATGGTAACTACCAGTGTCATAGCTTTAAATATATATTCATAGATGATAGTTCCCATTATAACTACACATGATTTACAAACAACCACTCCAAGTTGGCTGACACAATCAATTTTGAAGAAAGGGAAGAAATGATATCTGCCAATACTCTAGACTTTGGTCTTTTTGAGGTATCCAAATGACCAAAGATAGGCCCCAAGACCATCTCTAGAATATAATATGATGCAGTAGGGGAAAAATATGTGGAGATAACATTTCCCCCACCAAATAAATAAAAGGAATATTTAGTGGTGGGGAATTATCAGATATATAAGGTACACCTGGTTCATCCAACAAGAAAGGGACTAAAACATGATGTTTAGACCAACATAAGCTCTCTTTTTGAGAAAATGGATAATGACAAGGTCATTGAAGATGAACTAAAGAACAAAGTTAAGTAGTTGACAACTGTGTTAAGAAGGTTCATAGACCCAACAAATCCACTTGACTCTACCCAACCAACTCAATATCTCTCTCAATTCCCTGACAAAGAAAAATTTGAGGTAATGATAGAGATTGGTACCATGGGAAGGGCTACAAAATACTAGGTTTATGAACTAATCACTAAAGGAAATAGAGTAATAGGACTAGCCATGTACTACTATAATAATTTGAAGGATGATCATGGATCTCGAAAGGTAGAGATAAGCAAATATGAAGAAGAGGTTAAAATGTTGAACGTCTACTTTTGAAAATTGTAGGTCATTGACCTGATTGAGACTGAAACCCTCATGTCTAAAAAGATATTAAATAACCCTTTATATCATGAAGAGATGGACAAATCAACTAAATTGAAAATCAAAATACTTAGTGAGAGTATTGAGAAGTGCAAGTTCACATGTGACAAAGCCATAAGTACAATTTATGATATTGAAGATTCACTTTGTAAATTAGCATGTGATGTAGCAGATCACCAAGATAAACCTAAACTTGTTCAATAAGTCCAAGATAAATTTAAAGGGGTAGTTAAGCAAGAATCAACACATGATATAACTTTCAACTTAAATTCTATCCACCAATTCATCAAGTATCATAATACACTTGATCAAATGGGAAAAGACATCAAGTCTATAGGGTTACTTTTAGAGAGCTATCTAATATAATAGTAGAATGTGAAATCAGTAACCTTTACACATTTGGTCATGATGAAGAACACCTTCAAGAGATCTATAGTATCTTTGATGCTTATATCGAGAAGATACAAGCAAAAAAGGAGAAGGAATTGTCAAAAGTAATAGTTGTGGATTGATTTTTCAATTAATTATAAAATACATTCTGTAAGATACATTGTAAAATTTCAAGTTACAAATTAAAACTATCATTTTGATAGATATTATCTTTAAGTTGAGAAAGAGCTACTTGTATTTTTCAATTATCTTTTTGTTAGGACTTAAGTTGAAAAAGTGCAATTTGTATTTCACACTTTTCCTTTTGACAAATTTGAATTGCTTTGGTTGTAAAAACTCATGTTGTAATTTGCACTTTATTTTTTGTCAATTTTAATTACTTTAAAGTTATAAATGTCTCAACTACATATTGTAAGTTAGGTTTTGCAATTTATATCTTAAATATTCAAAAAATATTCAATTTTGACCAAGTCATGGATCATTTTGGCATCCCATTTTGTGGCAATATTTCCTCAAATGAACTCAAAGAAAGTTGTCAATTTAATTGAAATAATCCAAAAATTTTCTCTCCTCTTTCAACACCTGGTGAAGCATCCAACAGTTACATATTTCTTCTCCTCCTTCTATTCCACTAAAGACACCATTTCAGGCTGAAAAGGATGACTTTGTATGAAGATTCTTGGATTCTTTGCTTTAAAACTGAGCATAAGGTTTTTTTAACTTATTCTCTCTCAAGAGATAATATTTTTATATAAATATGGGTTCCCTACATAACCCATATATCTTTTTTCTATTAGAGAAATTATTCTGCCTTTAAAGAATTGATCCACATGCTGTAACCTAGAGAATGCTAATAGATTGATGTTTTGCCTTCCTTGCATTGTGTTATTTTTGTGTATGTATGGCTATTTATTATATTTTTGAATGATCTAAGTCTTGTTTTAATCATATATATTCCTTTGTGGTATTTATTGTGCCCTTTTGAAAGTTTTTTGAGGAATAAATAAAGAACTTTGTTCGATAAATGCCCAATATTACCTTTGATTTCATTTTTGTATAAGATTGTGCTTGAATAAATTTTAGTATATTAAATATTCAACTATTTAAAAAAAAATCAAGCATTAATTTCCATTATAAATATTTGGTACAATCACCATTTTCCATTTTTAAAACTCAATCTAGAAACTCTTTTCCTCACAAGTCAAAACCCTAGTTAGGAGCAAGATCACTTTGAAGCAATAGTTTGACATGAACTAGTAATATGTTAATTGTACTAAATGTATTGAAAGGAATTTGGCATTATGTGGAGGTTCACCTCAATTTTATAATATTCCATAGCTTGGAGGTGATCTCATTGTGTCATTAGATTTCCCACATACTGCAACTCACGCTACTCATAATACTATAAACATAAATGGGTGAAAAATCTAATTGATAAAAATTAATCAACTACAAAATGAATCATAGAATTTATTGTATTTTACCATACAAAATAAAGATATACTTTAAGGTATATGGTGATAACATCTTGATAATGGCTGAACCTTGGTAGGATCAACTTCAATGCCCCTATGAGAGATAATGAAACCTAACAACTTGCTAGAAGTCACACCAAATACACACTTTTTAGGGTTGAGCCTAACATTTTACTCTTTAAGTATCTCAAAAATTATCCAAAGTATAATTGAATGGTTTATGTGGGTCTTAGATTTACCTAGGATATCATTGACATAGTCCTCGATAATGCCATGCATCATATCATGGAAAATTACCATCATGACATGTTAGTGCATTAATATTGCATTCTTGAGCTTGAATAGCATCACATGATAAAAAAATATTCCCCATGGAGTGGTGAATGTTTTCTTGTGATAGTCCTCTACTACAATTCTGATTTAGTTATATCTTGAAAAACCATCTAGAAGGGAAATCATTTCATATATGATCATTGAGTCAGTAATCATGTCAATTTTTGGCAGAGGAAAGACATCCTTTGTGTAAGACTTGTTAATATCATATGAATTAGTACAAAATATGACACCCTCTAGATTATTGATTATCGATACTATATTGGAAATCCATTTTGAATAATCAATAGGTCAAATGCATCTCACATCTTATATATTATCCAACTCTTTATTGACTAATAAAACAATACAAGGATGCATTTTTATTAGCTTCTATTTAAATGGTTTGGCATTAGGGTACACAAAAATATGGTGTACAACCAAGGTGGGGTCCAAACCTAACATATGTAAATAGTCCCATGAAAATATATCAATAAACTCCCTCATAAGTGCTATAAAGACTTCACATTTTTTCTCAGTGAGGGATACACCTAATTTAATCCATTTAAGGTCCTATGGAGTCCCAATGTTGACCTTAGAAGTCCTCCACAAGGAGTGTAGAACCATATTCTAAAAGAGTTGGGAAAGAGGTAAATTGGTTGGAAATGCTATAGTATTCTAGTTAGATTGGTTCTTCTAACTCTCCCAAATAAGATGAAACAGAATGACCCAATGGTTATAAAGGCCATGCAACAAATACCTCTAGGCACTCTTGTATGATTTGTTCAAAAGATTGTCACTCTTCAGTACTAATTTTGGATCCATACATAAGCCTTGGAATAGTGGTCTCTTATGCTTCATATAAAGATGAGTGAACATCCCCATCTAATGTCACCTGAAATAGGTTTTCCCTAAGAGACTTGCCTTTTTATTTTCTTTTTCCCTAGTCTGAAAGTGCCTCAAAGAGGTTTTCAATTTGAGACTTGAATCTTTGATTTTATTTTTTATTTTTCCCAAGGAAGTTCACCCACTCTCCAAAATAGGTAGTAGGATCCAATCTGATAGAAAAACCCTATTTGTGATCTCTTAGAGGAATATGATCCCTCAAACCAAGAAAGTTACAAATGGCCTCATCATTCCCAAACTCATCAAGTGGCATTATTGACTCTTGTTGGTGCCAATATACTAGTTGGGGGTGATAAAGGGTAAGTAGCAAAGGGTGAAAAACATGATTAATGGTACATATGACATAAGGGTTAAATACATTAATATTAGCAAGGTCATCATAGATGTTATAATCAGACCCTACATCATTGGTGACATCATTTTCATTATTTATTGGTGTAAGAACTTGAATAAGGTATGTAGGGTCACCCCTAGGTAGTTTAAATCCAACACCATGAGTTAATTTGAACTTGGTCATGGAAATTAGCTTGAGTTTTCCTTTTTGATTTTGTCCCAAGCTTATACCTTCATAAACTTGGTTATCCATAATCTAGTTAGGGATAAGATACTTGGCACTTTAGTAATAATTAGCTAGATTATCATTATAGAGTGATGAATCATCTTTGGTGAAAGGGTCCTATTCTAGGCTAGAGGTTAGTTTGAAAATAATGGGTTAAGTGAGATGAGGTTTTACCTAATCACACCATTCCATGTGAACAGTCTTGGCTTTGGGTCCCCCATAGGCTGTTGTGTTTTGAGGCAATTTGGATATATGAAAGGAATCATGAGTTTTATACTCTCCTAGACCTTTGTCAAATATGTAAAAATGGTTAGATATCTCTAGTGGAGGTGTAGATGAAGTTGAAGTTAGGATTTTAGGGTCATTTTAATTAGCTTTGGTTTTTGATTTGATGGATTTTGTTTTATTAGCTTTTTCTCTATCAGTTTTAAGCAAAGGATTTAATCCAAAAGGTAATTGTAAATTTTGTACTCTACCTCAAGATATTTACAAAATTGGTAAGGCTAGAGATCTTCTGGTATGGTTACTTTCATCCCTAAATGATAAAATTTGATACATTGATGTAGCATAGAAGGTATGGTCTGGATTACATGAATCCATGCTTGGACCAAGGGTAAGTTGTATGATAACTCCAGTTCAAGAACATGGCAAAAGGTGTTATGAGTCAAAGTCCCAATGACTACTAGAAATTCGATGGTTCCTTGTGATTCCCATTCCTCATTATTATAAACTTTGATGACAATGGTATCTAGCTAAAGATCAACCACTATGTATCTAAGATGCTAAGCCATCTTTAGAGACATAATGTTTAGGCCCAAACCATTGTCTACAAGGACATGTTTAGTCATATGTCTAGCTCTAATAACCATGATGTATAAAGATTTATTATGTAATGGGCCCAAGGATGAAATATTGCTTTAATCAAAGGTAAGTCATTAGCTAGGGGCCAAATGTCCTACCATAGCTTGAAATTTATCAGGTGTAATGTCATTAGGTAAAAGGGACTAGCTTAGGTATTTATTAAGTATACTCTTATGAATGATAGATGGGTGAAATAAATCCATGATGGTCTTCTATCATTGTTCCATAATTTCATAGGTTTTTTCTTTGGTATTATGGCCATTAGCTTGTTCTTTATTGGTATAGAGGTTTAAATGGGTTCATTCATGGAAGAAGGCTGTGGTCCTTGGATAGTAACCTTGGCTTGTCAAGTTGTGATTATGAAATATCGATCAGTTATTGGGCCTCTATAACTAGATGAAGAGGTCAAAGGGCCTAAAATGGTAATTCTTGGGTAGTGTTGAGCTTGACTACTAACATAGTCAAAAGATGGATTACTAACATTGGTAGGTTGATAGGCATTATTAGGCACTGGTCTGGGTCAATTGGTATTTGGTTAAGGGTTGATGGTAATGGAAGTAATATGACCTCCTACAACATGTTATACAACATTATTGTAAGTATATGTAATGATATGATGTCCTACTTGGTTTGATTGATAAGTTTGACCTTGGTTCTAACCATTTGGTTACTATTACTATTGTTGATTTTGTTTTAGTTGCGATGGTGTTCTTTGCCACTATTTTTGCTACTATTAGTGTTACTATTATTAATTATCATATTGAGGAAAATGTTTTTGATATATACTTAAGTTATGATTATAATTAAGGGCATGGTTATGTCATTCTATCTCTCTGTTCTCAAGCATGTTCTCAATCAAGTGTCTTAGCTATATGTAATGGTGTATAAAGTGTCTTTTAACATAATAGTACTCATAAAACTCATGCTATTTATACCAGATGAGAAAAGGAATTCTTTCAAGAAAAGGCTCTGGCACAGGCTAACTAATCATATTTTCTTGAACCAACTTTTAGAATACAAACTCAATGGGCTCTTTGAGGTCACTAAATGATCTATTTATGGGTGGTCTTCTCCTTGGAGGAGGCACTTGTAATTTTGAAGGATTTTTGTGGAAGGTTTTGTTAAGATCCAGGTTAAATGAATGGAGGTGTTTGTTCTTAAATGGATAGAGGTAAATGAACAGTCGCTTGTTACATAATTTAGATATGTTGTAATTCAATGACCCCATTACTGATAACATTCTTTTTGTAATTATAGTCTTTTGGTCTTTCTAAAGTATTAGTCTGAATTGGCATTGAAGCTAGTATTTGGATCAGGTTTTGGTTTTGATTATGGCTTTGGTTCTTTTATTGGCCTTGATGTTGGTTTTGGATTTGGTTTTGATTAGAATAAGATAATTTGATAATCACTTTGTTGACAAGGGCCTTTTCAATCTATATACCTTTCTCAATAATTTATTCAAAAGTGTGAGCACATTATAGCTCATGATTATAGGATATTTAACTATGTAGACTCTAGCTAAATATTACAAACAAATATTTGTCTAGTAGATTGTGAGTGAACTGAATAGCAAGTGCCCTCTATCATTGCAAGTAACCAATAAATATTTCAATATTTTTCTATTTTTCCTAACCAAAATCTACCACTACAATCTCATGTTCAAGATTGTATAAGAAATGTTGTACAAACTTATCTGAAAGGCCATCAACGTTTAGCACATAATTTTTTGGTAGTTTAAGAAACCATTCAATGGCTTGTCCAACGAAACTTTTAGGAAAAAGAAGAAGCAAATATATATCACTATAGGCCACTAGTTGAAAAATAACAAAGAATTCTTTTAAATGCTCTTTTGGGTCACCTTTGCCCTTATATTTATCAAATTTGGTAGCTCATAACTCAGAGGAAAAAGGTATTTGGAGGTAATCCATATTAAATAGATATGAGCATATCTCTTCTAATTTTAACTTCTTCATTTGCTTCTTAGTTTGAATGGTTTAAATCTCATCCTTCATTTGTTGTAGCTATTAGGAAAAGAAACTAGATGGTATAACCTATTATGGTTAGGTTTGCATAGTCAAAGGTGGATTACCTTGACTAGGGTATGATAGAAGTATGGCATATTGGAGAATCTTTATTTGATTAGTCGATCGACTAGGAATACATATATGTGCATTATGTTTATACTAGTCATACTGTATATGTTGTTGTTGATATTATTTTTGGCTAGGGTTGGTAACATGTATTTAATTTGCAAGTTGTGATTGTAGTAGAGGCATTTGGTTAGGTGGAATGTATTGTGATTGTTGGGTTCAAATAGTAACGTATTTTTGAAATGTCAAATCCTACTATATAAATGATATTGTTAGAGGTAAAATCATGGAGACTAGGGGGTGAATCAGCGAGCCCAAATAATCCAAATTTAATTTTGATATTTATAAACACTTAATCAATTATCACAAGTGTTCATGAAGCATACACATCATTTGTGGTAATTATAAAGAGAGACAATGCAAGATCAATCACATAACATAAGACATACATGGGAAACCCTGTTGGGCAATAAAACCCACTAGAACCTAAAATTGGACTACTATCCTATAATAAAAAGAAAAAATTTAGACCATCTATAAATAATCAAGGAACTATAATCCCTATTTAGTGAGACTATAATCCTATAAGGTGATACCACACCTGTCTAACTGAGTTGCAACAATAACCAAACTTTTAGCAAGTTTTACCTTACAAGGAGGCTATAACCACTTTGGATACTAAGCTATCAAAATAAAATTTATGAACACATCTACCTCTTAATTGATATCTAAAATACTTGATGATGGACCTTTGCTTATCCCTCTTCACCTTCGCTCACACTCAATCTATAAGAGCACTATTTTGCCAATAGAATTATGACCTACAAGTCATACAAATAGTCCTCAATATATTCTAATATTTAACTCATCCTTAGGGCAGTCTACCATCCTTCAATCCAAAATTCATAGACACAATTCTCTCTCCAATCTCTCCTAATTCTCTCACACAAAGTCTAGAAATCACCATCTTTGATTTCACTATTTTAGAACAATCTTGATAATCAACACCTTGGTTGTCCATTAGGCATGTTTTAAACCTTGAAGGCAACTATCTCATTGAGACATAGCTCAATATAATATTCATAGGTTAGCAATCGCATATATGGGTCACCATTAAGCAACTAAA
Source organism: Torreya grandis (assembly GCA_037957365.1). Classification (NCBI taxonomy): domain Eukaryota; kingdom Viridiplantae; phylum Streptophyta; class Pinopsida; order Cupressales; family Taxaceae; genus Torreya; species Torreya grandis. The sequence goes on from JARHVA010000064.1 coordinate 5,372,492, forward strand.
CCTTTTAATAAGGCCTTTTTAGCTCTTATAGGTCTCATGGAGACCTATTCACCCATTTAGCACACAATCAAACAAAAAAGAACATAAGACCACTTCAAAATGTATAGGTACACACTATATGACCCCGTAGTCATCTTAAAATGATCATAGTCATCTTATCTCACCTATGTATATGCTCAAATAACTAAAACACTGACCTAGTGCATAGGAACATCATGAACGAATACATAGTCAATTTCTTAAGCATTATTCATACTCAAGATAGATTTATCACACCTATAAAATACACATAGAGTATCCTTATGGGTTCTAAAACAATTTATAATAGCCAATTCATCAAGAGACATCAAAAAAATATCAATATAAGATCAATTATTATTCTCAGGTCTCTTGTAGAACAAACATGAACACAATCAACTTTGAACATTAATATCTTTGAATGTACACACTTTCAGATCTTTATGTTTCATTAAATTTTGTCTCTTTTAAGTCTAAAGGAAAAATAGAAAGAAGGATGGGGATAAGTTATTATAATGAACCCAAATTTGGTTTGTGCACCGTATCCAGACATTGTTAGCACTCCTCTTTGGTTGGGGAGGACTACTTGTAAATAAGAAAACACTACCACAAGATGTTTGTAAGCAGATAAATGAGTGGGCTACCAAGCTATGCACTTGTTCTAGGAAGTGTGAAACTTCCCTAGAAATGATAGTCCACTTTTGAGAAATAAAAGAATAATAAATAACTAAAAAAGAGGTATAGAGAGAATGAAAGAGAGATAAAATTACCGTTATTAACAACTTATACATGGTAGAGTGAAAAGGTGTAGGTGATGTACTTTGTTTATGTTTTAGAAGTTGTCTGGGTAGGTTTTGAAGAGGCTAGGGAATCCACAGTCACTGACATCGGTAGGAGAGTGATTGATATCGGTTATAATATCAAGGTTGATAGTGAGGTGATTAATGTTGGTTATGCTACTAAGGTCAATAGGGGCAATAATTGTTTGGGAGCTTGAAAAAAGATTTCCAAAGTCTATGAAATGGTTTGGATCAGGTAAAAGAGGTTGGGAGAGTTATGAGAGGGAGATTATGGCTTGGTTAAGTCTGGTCAGAAGTTTGGTATGTCAGGTAAAGGGGCAACAAGCAAGGAATCTTTGTAACTCCCTCATGAAGGTACGATCAGAAGTATGTAAAGTGATGTAGAGTGGACATAAAGAAATAGTAGAATAAATATTTAAATGACCTATAGTATTAGTGATGTACTTAGTTGTGGTGGTCACTGAATGATAAGTACCAGGTTGATGGTCCCTATCAGGGAGTCCAAACTTGAATGTCTAAATAGAGAGAACAAGTGGGTGCTATTGGTCCTCAAGAGCTTAGTTACTGATTATGAATGACTTATGTAGAGTGATTGTAAGCTTGGATGTCAAAAATAAAATGTTGAGAGCCTGAATGAGAGTAAGAATTTATTTTCTTAATTTCTACTGACCTGAACTATAGGTTGGAGTTTAGCTTATATTGCTGATGTCAGTGATCCTACAAACGTCGACCGTGGGTTCACCGACATCGGTGGCCCTAGAATAGGTAAACCTTTTTATTTTTGGCCTATTTTTTGTTGTTGTGCATGCCAAATGTGACACCCATTATAAAATGGTAAAAATAAGAGGTTAGGAAGGAAGTAGTTGATTAGGAATTAGTTTGGAAGTGGGAACAAGTCTTGGGTAGTTACGATGAGGGGATAAGGTCTTGAAGTGACTCATTAGGGGAGAATCAATCATAGGGTAAGGTGGCCAAGTAAGGTGGAAATAAGAGTTTTTAATTAACTTAATTAATTATTTTAAATTAATTAATTGTGTGAGGGGTAAAAGTATGGGTTAAGGAGTAATTGTTATTATTAAAATTGGTTTAGGGGGGTTTTGACATAGGGAGTTATGGACGTGTGTGTGACATAATTTTGGTATCTATATTTTCCCCTTTTTGTCTTGTAATTTTTAATGACATGTTGCAAGACAACAAATATGAGTTAGATGTGTCAAGTATTGGATGAGATATGCCCCCTCAAAATGAGAATTGATGGAGGAGAAACCATAATTGGGTACCAGTTTCATAAAAAAGTAATTGGGTGACTGCTAGAGAATTGAGAATTAATCTATATGTGTAGGACACAATGAGATATGGTAGAAAAAGTCAAGAATAGGCAAGGTTAAGGAAGAATCAAATAAAAGTAACCAAGGCACAACTTGTAAGTGATAGTTGACAGGTCAAATCAATCAAAATTATAGCTCCAATGGTCAATGTGTCCCAAGTATCCAAGGTAGGAAGTGCCCCTACAAAACACAAAAGGGTTGAAGGTGACATGATGGCTTGGTTTCCATCCAAAACACCTAAAATATATGTGTGTACATACTATCCAACTATAATGGAATAGCCTAAGCAGTCAGGACAAGCAATACACTCCTCATATAAAAGGGTCAATGAGCAAAGCAATATTCATGATCTCCAAGAAAAGTTATTGAGGGTGAAAATTTAAGTGATATTCAATGTCATTTTATCATGGTTGGGGGAGATATACGTGATCTCCAGTTACCCCTTTGTATGGGTAAGGTTGTGCAAAGTTAGGGGATTTATGTTAGAAAATAGTATTGGAATGGTGCCGATGTTAGTTAGATATGCCAATATTGGTAATATAAAGTGATGATGTTAGTAAAACTAGGGAAACATTGTTGATGTTGATAGGTGTAAGCACCAATGTCGATAGGTTAGGTTAATAATGCCGATGTCGATGGCTAGCCAAACTTGACAAAAGGGGGTTTGGTGGCTGACCAAACTCATTTACAACTTTATGATTGGAGAGAAGAAATAGAGATTTGAGATCAATTTGAGATGGTAGCATAAAGAGGGGACCCAATGGGAGGCACACGATCACATGAGCCAATGGTGCTAGCTAGGAGGAGATGAAGAGATGAGGTAAGAGCCTACACTAGTTTGATTTGGTTTTTACAAATTTTTAGCTAAATGAGAGGTGGGGTTGTAGAAAATAAGAGAGGGGGTAAAAAATAGGTTAGGGTAGGTGTAGGATAAGTTAGGGGGATTTATGGGTAGGTTTTTAGGGGAAATGAGTAGATTGGGTTTATGTTGTTCAGCCTTAGGGCCAAACTAGTTGTTAAAATCAGTGAGGTTCACCGATGTCAGCCAACATGGCACTGAGTTCAACAATTTCCTACTGATGTCAGTCATTATGTAGAATGATAAAGTGCCCACATTGATGATTGTTGAAAAGTAACAAAGAAGAGAAAGGATGAGTTTTGGATCTCCAGTGGAAGTAGTCAACTAGCCTAATGGCCGATTTAGCCTTAAAAGACCCCTTGTCATTTGAGTGCTACATACATAGCTTAGTTTAGGGCCTCAGGCCAATGTAGTTCTCCCAAAACCTATAAAAAAGATCTAAAAAGATGTGTTTTAGGGAGAAAGGTAAGTTGAGATAGTTAGAGAGGTCTAGGGATTAAAAGATAGGTCATAGTGTCAAGAGTCAAGAATACAGGTAGTGAGGCCTAGATTTGGAATAAGTGGGTAGGCCTAGGGTAGAGAGAGGTAGTGAAGCCTAGGGTAGAGAGAGAGAGGCAATGAAGCCTAGGGTGGTTAGTAAGGTGGGTATATGGCTGAGCTAACCTTTTAAGACCCATTGTTGACTGAGTGTTGCCTACATAACTTAGTTTAGGGCCTTAAACCAATATAGTTCTCCCAGTGAGAAGGGAAAAAGGTGGTGATAGAGTAGATTAAAAGTGATGTGACCTGAGTTGTTTGTGTATGGATGCAGGCAAGGATGGATATTACACTACAAGATCATCTTCCAAGGTTATTGATATGCATGAAGAGAGATATTACTCCAAATGAGTGGGAGAATATGGTGGCCATGAGTTTAAGAGGAGTGTGAAGGTACTATCATGTCACATGGGATGTGTCATTGATGATAGATTTAATTGAGAAGTGGGATCATACCACCAACACCTTCCATCTATCAATTAAGGAGTTGACAATGACGAGGATGTGTATAAGATTCTATGAATACCACTCCAAAGTGAGGATATTTTTGCATGCTCATGAGAAGAACATGATATATACATGGTCACTTTATATGGGTAGCATTTTAGTGAGGTAACTTACCACTCTATGAGGTTCGTATATGAGCTACTTTATATGGTTGTTAAGGAGTAACATTATCTGAACATCTTGATGATGATCGAGATCATGGTGTATGCATTACCAGATGTAGATGGAGGGAGATTTTGATTGCTTTGATAGGTGTGCTTATATATATGATTGAGTAATGGACTATTTTTACTTGGGGTCTAGTATTTTTGGCATAGTTTTATAGAGAGCTATGGGGTTTGAGGTTGTGATGGTGATATAGTTACAGTTGACCATCTACTTCATTGTTGGGCATATGAACACATCATGGTGACATGACCATTGGGGCTACCTACCTCTATCTTATCCAGCTTCAGGGTTGGATTTAGATGGTAGAGAGATGGGATGGCACAGACTTGAGTGGATGGTGTCATGCAAGACATTACCTACTATAGGAATATTATCGAGGGCTTGATCCCTATAGATATCATGTGGAGACTATATCTAACATACCTAATTTTTAGAGGGTAGGTAGAGTAGCTTGTTGGGTTGCAGAGCTCACTATGGGTTAGGGAGAGATGGGCTAGTGAGTTAGAGATAGTACTCATAGCATGGGTCAAAAGGTAGTTTGGACTACTACAAGATATTCCACTTGCCTTCCCTCAATATAGGAGGGATGACATAAAGGCACCTTTATCATTACCCTAGGAGATTGATGGGCTAGATTTTGAGGAGATATTAGTAGGGGCAAGTGTTGGGGACCCAGGGTGTATAATGGCTTATACAACTTGGTGGGTAGGGTTACATCTGATGGGGGAGGTCAGGAGTCCACCACTATATTTATAAGGGTTATTCAGAGAGAGGGATGTAGTGCTACAAGCCTGAGATACCATAGTACATGCTTGAGATGCATCAATGTAGGCTCAAGAGATAACCCAGGTAGAGGTTTTAGATTTACAAGGGTAGGTGGTGCCATTGTAGGGTCAGATTAGGGATCTACAAGGTCAGGTTGTAGCACTACAGGGCCATGTGATTATTTTATAGGGTTAGGTGACTATAGTGATAATAGAGAGAGAAAATCTGAGAGTAGTAGACCAAGCCACTCCTCCTCCTCCACCATCATAGGGACCAATATAGGCTGGGCCATTATCAGGTGCTATGGGTCCTCTATAGACTATATCTATGGTGAGGTATTTAACTACTCTAGATGAGATTACTTATTATGAGAGGGTGAATAGAGAGTTCCCACAAATATAATAGATATTCAGAGTTTAGAGAGCAAGAGAGGTTGATGTCATGTGTGATGGCTTATAGCTCATGTCGATGTAGATGGATGGAGAGTGGTGATGATACTGCCTCCTCATTACCACACAGAGAGCCTCGAGGACCTTACGTATCAAAGTTTGCTAGTTTTTGTTTATACATGTTACATGTATACCAACCTACGAGCTAAATATGTGAGATGTGCATTTTGAGAAAGATTTATGATGTTATGATGAACATGTACTTTGATCACATATTATATATATGAAATGTTCATTTATTTCCATGTGTTTATTTGAGATGCATTGTGTATGATTATGATGATGATATGGATGATGTTTATTTTATACTATGTTAATTTGGATGTTAATGTTGATCATGTTATTTGAGTTTAGACTAGCCTTTCCCATTTATAAGATGGTATATGCATAGTTGATTGGTTAGTTTCATCTTAGCATTTTTCTATATTTGTGATGGTGTATGCTTAAAATGAATAGTGTGGTTATGTTAGTTTATTTCAACATTTTTTCTATATTTGTGATGGTGTATGTGTAAAATAAATAGGTTGGTTGTGTTAGTGTTGGTATAACATTATCTCATAATATCAAATAGAGATATCGACATGTGATGTGGATGGGAAAATAAAGAGGTAGAATGCTTGTGCATTGGCAAAGACCATTATTTAGAACATAAATAGGCTCAAGAAAATGAGCCTCTTTCATGCCTTATATATTTGAACCATTATGTTTGTTAGAAAAGCATCATGTTTATCGTATGTTAAGTGAGCTTTGTAGTCCCTTAAAAGGGGAAAAAGGGTAGAATGAGGATTTTTTTTTAAATAGCATAACCTACCAAGTAGAAATGATATGTTTTTTTTGTGGATGACTTGAGAGCTAATATAGGCAAGTCCATGACTTAATTTTTTTTTTCATGTAAGCTGATCAATGCAGGAAGCCTATAATGGGATTTTATATAGGGTAAGGTCATGCAAAGAGGTGAGGAGCCCTTTGCATTTGTTTTTCCTTTTGATAACAAATCTTGGCTTAGCCATCCTTCAAAGGAGTGGTCTAAGCATTTATTTCTAATCTTAAATAGTTGTCCTTCCAGGGAGCAGTCTATTGATAATAGTAAAGGGAAGTTACGTAACTGTCCTTCAAGGGAGTAGTCTACATTGAAAAACATGACCTGATAACTTATTCAAATATCCCATTTATTTATTTTTATTTTTTTGCTTGTAGTCATGGAAAAGACTATAGAGTCTTAGGATTTTTCCACTATGAGGATAAAACCATACCACTATGTAAGTTATCTAAGTGTATATGAGTAAGGGTGAAGAGGAAGGTAAATGAATGTAATAAGGATGCTCAAGGGATGAGCTTGAGTTAAACATGAAGTAAAGTGACGCTGGTTTAACAAAAGAATGGTCATAGATGTAAGGTATTTAAAAGCTTAGGTTTTTACCTTCCTTTAAGAGAAGACAAGTGATAAGTTCTTGAACCATACTTATGAGTTATGATATAAGGTCCAAGCCAATTAGGAGCAAACTTAACTCATTTTATTTTCTCCATGTTCGTCACATGTTGATTTTTTTTTAAATATGAGATCTCCTATATTGAAATCTTGCTCTTTGAGGTTTTTATTATAAGCATATTTGATATGCTCTTTATAGATTTGGAGATGGTTGAGGGCTATGCGACATCGTTCATAGAAAAAATTTAAGTTGGGCCAAACATTCTTAGCAAAAGTCATCATTAGTAAGTATGTCATGTAAAGAAATGCAAAGAGAAGGAATCTAGACCTCAAGAGGTAAAAAATCCTATCTCATATACCAATGAAAAAGGTGTAGCACCCATAGGGGTTTGAATGCTAGTGCGGTAAGCCCATAAAGTAAAAAGAATGTGTGTGTGCCAATCCTTGTCCATATTGTTGACTACTTTCATGAGAATTTTGGTCAACATTTTGTTAGAATCTTCTGCCTATCCATTAGCTTGGGGATAATATGGTGATGAGAAGCTTAATTTGATTCCCAATGCATCACAGAGATATTGAATAGTCTTGGTCTTGAAAGAATTGCCATTATCTTTTATAATCTTATGAGGTACACCAAAATGATAGATGATGTGATGGTTGATGAAGTCAATAATTTTGTCATCTTTAGTGGAGATGAGAGGGATAACCTTGACTTACTTGGTGAAGTATTCAGTGGCAATAATGGTAAAATGATGATAGAGTGATGAATGAGGGTTAATCTCCTTGATTAGATCTAAGCCCCATTTGGATAAGGGCCAAAATTATTTGGCAACTTGTAATGCATGACTGGGAATGTGAAGGAGGTTAGCATGTTATTCACACTTGACACAATGCTGAATGTAATCATCATAGTCTTGATGAAGTGTGGGCCAATAATATCCAAGTCAAAGAATATGTTTAGCAACTATGTGACCATTGAAATGCCCACCATAAATCTCATCATGAAATTCCTTAATAGCAAAGGGAGTCTCAGTAATATTTAGGCATCTAAGGAGAAGACCATCAAAAATTTACTTATAGAGAAGTCCCCCTAGTATAGTGTAACGAGTGGCATGTTTTATGAAGGCCTGTTTCCTATTATTAGAAAGATTAGGAGGGTTAATAGAGAAGGAAAGATAATCTGTGAGTTGTTTGTACCATAAGTATTATGGGTTAGTTGTCACATTTCTGACAAAGAGGATGTTAGCTGAGACATAGGAGGGAAATGTTAAGTGATGCATGGTGACATAGACTCTCGAAGAGGAGGATGAAGAGGGTATGTGTGAAGCAAGTGAAGCCATTGTGTCAGCAAACTTGTTCATAGATCAAGGAATAGTTTGTAAAAGATAAGAGTCAAATGATCCCAAGAGTGTAACTAAATGATGTTTATACCATTGCAAAGCATACGTAGGAACCATTAACTTGGTTAACGACTAGCTGAGAATCACCAAAAATGGTTATGGATTTGATACCCAAGAATAAAGCTATTTGAAGTCCTAGAATCAAAGCCTCATATTCGGCCATATTATTAGTGCAATAAAAATCTAGTTTAAATGAGAAAGGCATAGATTCACTATCTAGAGGAATAATAATGACCCCCACACCCCAACCATGTTGGCATTTAGATCCATCAAAGAACATCATCATTTGATAAGAGATGTCATCGATGGAGAGTGTTGCAATAGATTCATCAGGAAATTCAATGTTTGAAGGTTGATTATTAGGTAAAGTGCAAGTAACTAATTGGTAAAAGATTGTTTACCCTTTAAAAGATTTTTTTTGAATGAACTCTAAGTCAAATTTAGTAAGAATCATGAGCCACTGAGCTACATGTTGGTTGTGATATGGTTTGGAATGCATGTATTTGAGAGGATTAGTATGGGTGACCACATAGGTTTTATGATTTAGGAGATAATGGTAACGTTTAGAGGTAGAAAATACCAATGCAAAGAAAAGTTTTTTAGTATGGGTATATCGAGTCTCATAATCAATAAGTGTGTGGCTTATGTAATAAACCACCTACTCTCGATGTGCAATCATAACACCTAGAGAATGGTTTGTTATGGAGATGTATAAGTAAAAAGGATAATTTTCCTTAGGTGGAATAAGAATCAGTGGGGAAAGAAGGTATTATTTAAGTGAATCAAAGGCTTCCTGGAAATCTATATTATATTGGAAGGAGACATCCTTTTTGAGGAGATGGTGAAAGGGTTGGCAATAATCTGACAAATGGGAAATGAAGCAATGAATGGATTGTAGTTTTCCTTGTCAGCTATGGAGTTGTTTGATATTAGTAGGTAGAGGCATCTTTATTATTGTTCTAACCTTATCAGGATCAACCTCAATACCATGAAGAAAAATGATAAAACCTAAGAGTTTACCAAAAAGAACACCAAAGACACATTTCTTTGGGTTTAGTCAAATGTTATATTAGAGGAGACGAGTGAATATGGTTTTGAGAATTGTCAAATGTTCTTGACAAAGTTTAGACTTGCCAAGTAAGCCATCCACGTAATCTTCCATAATTTTATGTAGGAGATCATGAAAAATGTAGGTCATATCATGTTGGTAGGTTGCACCAACATTCTTTAGGCCAAAAGGCATGAATCGATAACAGAAAGTCCCCTATGGGGTAATAAAGGTTGTCTTATGTTGATACTCAAGAGTAAATAGGATTTTATTATATCTAGAGAATCTATCCATAAGTGATAGCATCTCATGGACATCTATTAGATTAAAAAGTTGGTCGATACTAGGCAATGGGAAATCATATTTTAGACAAGTGAGATTTAAATCATGATAGTCAATGAAAATATGGATTGCCCCGATAGCTTTTGTGATGGGAACAATATTAGAAATACATTGTGGGTAGTCTATGGGTTGGATAAAGTTAATAGAAAGGAGGTGTTGGAGCTCTTCTTTGACAAGGAGAGAGATATGAGAATGCATCTTTGAAGCTTTTGATTAATGGGTTTAGCATCTCAATTGGTAACAATGTTATGGGTGACGATAGAGGGGTCAATACGAGAATGTCATTGTAATACCAGGCAAAAGCTTTGCTATGGTCATTAAGAAATATGGTATAATCAGCTTGCTCAGAGGAATCTAAAGATTGGCCAATCTTGAGGACATGAGGGTTATCATGGGATGGCAGGTTGATGTCAATGGTTGATTCATTTAACATAGCTTGAATTTTGGATGGGAGCAATTTTTAGATGTAGGAATCATCCAAACCCATGTAGTGAGAATTATGTCATCATCTTGACATTAGACAGTGTTAATAGTGGGAGAATATTCATCGATTATTTCAGGATGAAGGAGAGGAACATACCTTGTTTCCTTACCTTGATGATAGGTGAGAGGCCCCAAATGGATGGCATTTATTGAAATTTTTTTAAGGAGGTATACATACCTCTGATTCGGTAGGTGATTATGGAAAGTAAGGTAGAGAAGGAGAGATTGGTGTTAGGTTATGGAGCTAAAAGCTTCAACTTGTTGCAAACAAAGAAAAGGAGGTTGCTGAAGACCCAAAAGCACCAGCATCGGCAGCATGACTGACGCATGATCAGTGCAAAAGGCAACTAGTGTCGGCAGGGAGTCGGCCGACGTCGGTAGAACCAGGCAAGCAGGGACTGGCGTCGGTCGCCTGTGCGTTCCAAAACTACTCATTGCATGAACAGTTAGTTTAGTGAACGGAGTGTTTGCATGTAAAGGCTATTTCGAGCCTTGAGCTGCGTGGATAATTATAGTAAACTAAGAGTCTAAGTTATTATTCAAGTCTGGGATCTATTTATAGACCCATTGGCATGTATTGTAAATGTGTAGCTAGGGAGTAAGAGAGCTAAATAAGCTTCTTTTGAGAGAGGAGAGCAATGGTGTGTTCCTCCTAGTGCCACAGTACCAAGGTGGGTGCTGGTTTGGAGAATCAGAAGGGTTCTTCTTATTTGTATGATCTTAGTCAGCAGGTGAGCATGGCTTCTTTTGGAGATCTACAATGGTGAGTAAGGTCTAGTGATTTGTAGGTAGCAGCAGAGAGCAGGAGATCTACTTGGAGTACGGTTGTGTACTTGGTGTACTGGCAGCATTGTTTTTGATTGGTAGAGGTGAACATCAATTCTATATTGGAGTTGATTGTTGGAACCGAGAGAGAGAGGGAAGAAGGTCTTGAGGTGTGGCGAGCCTTTGAGGTGGAAGAAGAAATGGCATCTTCTTTATTGTATATTCTTCTGAGTGATTATTAATACAGTTGTGTATTGTCTCTCATATTCCTGTGTTGTTTCATATTTCTAGTTACTTATTGATTCTGGTTAAATTCCGTGTTTAGTTTCTAATACAAGAAGTAATCATATGTACTCTATTAGTATCCTGACAAGTGGTATCAGAGCATATTTATTGTTCTAGGTTCCTGACAAGTGGTATCAGAGCCTTGGTTGTAGGTTCAAGAGCTGATACCATCAAGTGGTATCAGAGCTTTTGGTTGGGTTGACTAATAAGTGGTTCATGATCTGGTAGTGTTTTTGATTACTGGTCACTCACAGGGGTTTTAGATTGAGTGGGAGTATAGCGATGGCAGAAGAAAGTAAGCTATGAATGGAGAAACTGAATAGCACGAATGGTCTGATTGATGGAAAGAAAGAGTAGGGAAAAGGAGATTGTTGGTTGGTAGAAGATCAGCATGTAGAAGCAGATGTTGCAGGGATCTATTGCACAGGCTGCTCTGGATAAAGTAGAATCTTTGTTTACAGATTCTTTTGCCTCTTTCCATGCAACCCATAATAGAGCATCTTTTCATGGGTATGTATTTGGAGACTTTGGAGAGATTTATTTAGGGGTTGGAGAGCCTTGTCAGATTACTGACAAAGGGGAAGTGAAGCTAAAATCGCAGATGGATGACACACAGTGGTTAAAGGAAGTCATGCAGGTACCAGTCTTGGAGATGAGTCTAATTTCTTCAGGAAATTTGGGTGATGGGAGATGCACTATAACTCTCACAGCGGATATACTTGAATTAGATGGTGGTAAGAAAGTAGGTATCCTTTATCTATCTACTTATATTGCTGATTCACCTTCTATTGCAAAGATGTGGCTTTGTAGGCTTGGTCACATATGTAGGAGGGGAATGCTGGTTCTTAAGTGAAAGACAGATGTTTTTGACAAGCTAAAGAACTGGAAAGCCTTGGTGTTCATGGAGGAGATGACAGACAAAGATCAAGTGAGGAACTGAATTATTTTGAGCAAGGCTGTGTTGATTTGAATAGGGTTTTGATCCATGGAGAGCTTGCAGGTAAAAAGTTATCACTCATAGGCGAACACAGGTACCAGCATTGGTCATACAGTAACTGATGTTGGCAAGAAGAAGACTGATGTCGGTCATGCAGGAACTGACGTCGGTAGAATGGATACCGGTGTCGGTCATGAAATTGACATCGGCAGTCAGGGTCAGTGTAGGGAACTGACATCTGTCAGTTGCAGACTGGGAGATGGCTGAGATCGATCACTGGAACGGATGGTGGGAAAACAACAAGCTGTCAACAAGTCTCAAACGCTCATATAAAGGTCAGAAAGGGTAAGTGAACCTCATATTCATTGTTCACCTTCTTTATATTGCTTACTGATGGTCAAGAACTATGAAGATGGAAGAAGCAATGCAGGTAGAATCCAGATACAGTGGGAGCTTGGCATGGATGAGGAGTGTGAGTCCTTGGAGAAGAACCAAACAGGTATTTTTTGGTGGAATTGTTAGCTAGAAGAAAGCACTGAGAGAGGAATGGATTCCCAAGCTAAAGAAGAGAGTGGATGGATACGTGAGATGGAAGGCCAAGGCATATGGTCTTGAGGTAGCTGCAAGATAGTGGTACAGGGTTTGACAGGTGGATGACTAAGCATGGCTTCAGTCAATGTCAGTGTAACTATTGTGGTTTTGTCTTACCAAGTGGATAATGAGTCGCGACATTATCCAGTTACTGTATGTGGGTGATTTGCTAGCAGGTTTTGTACATACAGGGATTTGCTGAGCTAAGGGTAAGGTTAGTTCAGAGGCATGTCATGAAGAATTTGGAGCAACAAAATTATTTGGCATAAGAGACATGGAGATTTTATCTCCAGTGGGAGCTGATGTGAAGACGGTGTTGGCGGGGTTCATGATGCAGGATGCAGAATCAGAAAGCACACCAAGGGCTGGACAGTTCAAGCAGAGCTTAAAACAAGTGTTCAAAATCACATGAGGTCTAGTGTAGACCTAAGTTTTCCCAAGCAGTGGGAGTTGTCAAAAAGTTTGGAGCCAATTTGGGAAAGAAGTATTGGAGGGCAGTTCAGTGGATTCTTAGAGAAACTAGCAGCAGGTGCACATGCTATGTAGGGTCAAGTTCTTTTCTACAGGGGTTTGTAGATGCGGATGTGGCAAGAGATTTGGATGACAGGTTTTGCACTACAGGTTTTATGGTGGTTGGTCTTCAAGAGTGATTTTGAAGAGGGATATAGAGCCAAGGGAACAAACTAGATGATGTACAGGTATAGGTACAGTTATAGCTGTTTATCTCCAAGTGGGAGATTGTTAGGTTATGGAGCTAAAAGCTTCAACTTGTTACAGACAAAGAAAAGGAGGTTGCTGAAGACCCAAAAGCATTGGTGTCGGCAGCATGACCAATTTTGGTCATGATCAGTGCAAAAGGCAACTGGCGTCGGTAGGGAGTTGGCCAAAGTCGGCAGAACCAAGCAAGCAGGGACCGGTGTCGGTTGCCTATGTGTTTCAGAACTGCTCATTGCGTGAATAGTTAGTTTAGTGAATGGAGTGTTTGCATGTAAAGGCTATTTCGAGCCTTGAACTGCGTGGATAATTATAGTAAACTAAGAGTCTAAGTTATTGTTCAAGTCTGGGATCTATTTATAGACCCATTAGCATGTATTGTAAATGTGTAGCTAGGGAGTAAGAGAGCTAAATAAGCTCCTTCTGAGAGAGGAGAGCAATGGTGTGTTCCTCCTAGTGCCAAAGTACCAAGGTGGGTGTTGGTTTGGAGAATCAGAAGGGTTCTTCTTATTTGTATGATCTTAGTCAGCAGGTGAGCATGGCTTCTTTTGGAGATCTACAATGGTGAGTAAGGTCTAGTGATTTGCAGGTAACAGCATAGAGCAGGAGATCTACTTGGAGTACGGTTGTGTACTTGGTGTACTGGCAACATTGTTTCTGACTGGTAGAGGTGAACATCAATTCTATATTGGAGTTGATTGTTGGGACCGAGAGAGAGAGGGAAGAAGGTCTTGAGGTATGGCGAGCCTTTGAGGTGGAAGAAGAAGTGGCATCTTCTTTATTGTATATTCTTCTGAGTGATTATTAATACAATTGTGTATTGTCTCTCATATTCCTATGTTGTTTCATATTTCTAGTTACTTATTGATTCTGGTTAAATTCTATGTTTAGTTGCTAATACAAGAAGTAATCATATGTGCTCTATTGGTGGAGCAAGATCTTGACAAGTGGTATCAGAGCATATTTATTGTTCTAGGTTCCTGACAAGTGGTTCTTCAAAAATTGGTTCATGGGAGGTTTTAGTGAGTTTATTTGGTTTGTCATATCCCACCCTATGCTTCTTTTTGTCATTTTTAATGTTGTTGGTAGTAGGATATTCAATAGGCATATGGACACCTTTATCATAATGACCCAAACCAAATCATTTATAGGCACACCTATAGAGATAGGTGTGAGAAAATCTAGGGTTACTAAGGAAAGAAAAGTCACGGGTAAATGGTTATGGTGAAGAAGATAGATTACTGGCAGCAAGATCTTGATCAATTCCCCCATATGTGAAATAGGTTCAAAGGTTAGGGGAGCCATAAAGGGATGACCATCCCAATATAGGGATAATAATTTAGGTACATTTAAATCCTTCCATATTTTTATGGAGTATGGAAGATGTCATGCGTCAACAAATGATATTCACCGAGTGACAACCATTGAAAGGTTTCCTCCATGGGATCTTTGTCAAAAATTTGTGTTGTTGGTATCTGTGTAATTGAGGGAGTGGAGCTTATGGAAGCTTTAGAAGAATCATGAGAGGAAGATGATGTTTTCAATGGGATGAGAACATCATTGGGACTATAGGTCATATTACATGTTTTAAATAGGGGTGGGTCAACAGGTATAACATGTACTTATCCATCATGTTCAAACTTGGCATAGCGGTGCAAAGCTGAGGGTACACACACCATAACACATATCCAAGGTCATCCAAGAAATATGCTATATTAGAACTCTCCTTACACAACATAGAAGAGATTGATAATTATGTAGGAACCTACATGAATATGTAAGATAATAGTGCCCACCATAGTAGCTATAGTATCATTAAAGAAATGAAGTACCTCATCAGTTTGAGACATGAAATTATTGATAAGGGATAGTTGTTTGTAGGAATGGGTGGAAATAATATTAATACTATCTCCCCCATTGATCATAACACTCTTTATATGAGTTTGATCAATATATGCAGTAATAAAAAGGGTAGAATCCTGATCTTCAGGGTGTTAAAGTGGAATTTCTGAATCACTAAAAGAAATTAGGGAGACATAATTAAAGGAGCTGACCAAAGCTACAAGAGGTTGGGGATCATTCGATTTTACCTCAATTAATTCCAAAGCACTAGTCAAAGCTTGACGGTATTGGGATGAGCTTTGGATTAACTCATACAAAGACATTTTCATAGGAGTTTGGTGATGTTGTTTCACCATTGAGCTTTCAATAATGTTTGAAGATGTTTTAGGAACACCCAAGATGAAAATATTAGGGTTAGTAGGGGGAGTGTCTTTGGTAAAGGTATAGGTCTAAGGAGTAGTGACCTTTTCCTTAGCTTATATTTTTAGTTTTATGACCATGTGGCCACATTAACTATGTTGATTTGAAAATTTGGGGAAGGAGGTGGTAAAGGGGTTATGATGACATCTTTGGGTTTGAATTTAGGTGGAATAGTAAGTGGCACTATTGATGACAAAGGTGGAATAATGGGAAGGTTAATAGGAGTATCATCAAAGAGAGTGTCAACATTGAAGTGTTGCTGAATAACCATTATGATGGATTTACAATTCTTGGTATCGTGTCCAGGTGAACGATGATATAAACACACTTGTGTATCATCAAACCAAGATGGCTTCATTCCAAGAGGACTATATGGCTTAATGGGAGTAATAATTATTACCAAATATTTCAATAATTGATGTAAGAAAAAGGTTTGAGAGCTTGCAAGTGGGCTTGTGCTTGTTATACTACTAGGATTAGACACCTTCTTTTGTTTCGGTGTTGGAAAGGTAATTTTATGTGGTGTCTTGTTTGGTGATGGTGGAGTTATGTGTTTTGCTATCACTTTCTTAGTGTCAAATGTGAGAGGCCTACCAAATGGAAAAGGTAGGAGTTTAGGTATCTTAACCTTTTATTTAGCTTGGTTAGATGATATTCCAACTGAAGTAGAAGGGTGTGGCCCTAAAATGGATGGTAAAATTGAGGGTTGAAGAAGGGATCAATGAGATCTAGGTAGCTTAACATTTTTATATATTTTAGGGAGAGAAACTCCAACTTGTGGTTGAGGAGTTAAATCTAATTTCACCCATGGATGAATTAAATTAGAAATGAGGCGTACACCTAAGGGCATGATCTGATTTAATGTAATAGATTCCTGTGAGAGTGAGGGTTTTTACATAGATGGCTGAAATTTTGGTGCTTTTGGTGAAGAATCTCTAGCTTTTTCAAAGACCTTAGGGTAAAGGGTAGTAAGGGGATTGGTAGTAAAGGTTGACATTCATTCTGTTAGATACAGAGTCTTAAGCCAGTCCCAAAATGTCACATGGTCAAGTTTTCTAGAGTCAAGAAATTCTAGACTTTTAACCAAATGTGAGAAGAGATTTGATGAAGTTGATGTAGGCCTTATAGTTGTGTCTTTAGAAAGCTACGATTTTTGGGAAAGAGGGAAATTGTTGGTTTTTTCTACTTCAAGAAAAAGATGAGAAATAACTGCAACAGGGTCTTCTTCAATAGAGACAGGAGAAGAGACTTAGTCTATCATGGGTGAAGGGGAGGTAGGTGAAGTAGGTTCCTAAAGAGGGTATATCATAGGTATTATGGCTCCCTCAACATGTGGGTGAGGCACGGGTAAAGTATGATCCTCCATAGGTAAGAGAAGGGGTAAGAGTGGTGTAATTAGAGTAGGCACAATACGTCTCTCGTCTATTATGGGAGTAGATGATATGGACTCTTCTAGGTGAAAAGGTGAAGTGGGTGGGGTAACATTATCTATAGGTGGAAGAGAAATAGGTGAATAAGGTTCCTCAAGAGGGTATAATGTAGGAATGATGTTCCCTTCAACATGTTGTTGAGGAATAGGTAGGGTGCGGTCTTTAAGCAATAAGAAGATAGGTAATATTGGTGCAAATGAAATAAGCATTACAAGCTCCTTAGGTGGCAAAAGGAGTGGCAAAGGAGGTTCCTCCTCTCGAAGGAGTGGAATAGGTGAAATAGGATTTTCTACCTGAGGAGGAAGAATGGGAAAATAGATGCCACTGAATGTGGGGGAGGATTCGATGAAATAGGTGTCTCTTGTTGAGGGGCAGTTTGAACTGAAGATAAAGAAAAAACCATATTAATCATATGGATATTATGATCACCTGAGTTAGTTGTGGATTGGATAATATTTTGATTTGGTGAATGGTTAGGAAAAGGGTGTTTGAACACATCCATACTTTGATTAAGAGGTGTGTTAGGGTTATCCAAGATGATCTCACCTCTATCAAGCATATCTTGAATAATGTTCTTGAGTGTCTTACAATTATTAGAGTTGTGGCCTTTAACTCGATGGTAACCACAAAAATCATCTTCCTTATACTAGGTTGGGATAGGACGAGAAGGGTCAAACCATATAGGAGGTTTAATCTGAGGAAGGGTTATGATACCTTGTTGCAATAATTTCTCCAAGATGGATGTATATGATTCTCCAATAGGAGTGTATTGTCTTTGTTTATACCATTGTTAGAATTGCTTGGTCAGATTTTGAGAAGTTGAAGAATTTGATTAGTTTGTGGTTGTGTAAGAGGCTGCCTTAATGACTACCATGTTGGTGGATATTTTAGCCTTTTGGTTAGAGGAAGAAGTTTTAGACGAAGAGGATTCATTTGTCTTGGCATTGGGATTCTTACTACGCAACTTGACTTTGCCTTCATCAATAGCTCAAACCTCTAGTTTTTGTGTCATTGTAAAAGATTCGTCAAATGTGCAATAAGTTTGTACCTAAAGTGTGGAAAAGATGTGCTTAGCACATGTCCTTGAGAAAATATCAATAAGCTCAGGTTAGGGTAAGGAGAAGGAGAGTTGATTGATCAAACTTCTCCAATGAGTGACAAAATCAATAATAGACTCATCATCAAATTATTTGATAGAATAAAAGTCTATTATAGAAACCTTTTTAGAAATGTTAATAGAGAAATGGTCTATGAATATTTGTGCAAGTTGGGTAAATGAGAAAAGGGAGTGCTGAGGTATAGAGCTATACCAATCCAAGGCAGCACTTGAAAGAGACATAGGGAAAGTTTGAAGTAGTAATGCAACATCATGCCCTATTAAATAACATAGCATGTCTAAATGCTCACAAGTACTATTGTGGGTCCTCTTTACTCTATAAATGAGTAAATTTAGGGAGTTCCCATTGGATTGGATAAGGGTGAATAGGCACATAAGGATTGAATGGTTCATTGCATATCTAATCATAAGATAATACATTCTTTGAACTAGAAATTGACGTCTCTAGATTAGACATCTTGTCCATTAGTATCTTAATGAGGTCTAGAGGGGGATTAGTTTGGGGGATTCCTCCTACGTTATAGGGAAGCTAATAGGAAGTAAAGGGAGAATATGACATAGCTTGCTGAGGTTGTGTCAGGATAACATAAGGATAATGAGTCATAGGCTGAGGTGTAGAAAGAAAAGGGACTTGTCCCATTGGGTTGGAGACTATGCCTTGGTTGGTTGTTGTTATTACAAGTTGAATTGTTGGCATGGTTAGACTGGATGAAGGGTGAGTGGTAACTTGGGTAATTATAGGCATGAGGGTGGATAGAATAGGTACCACTAAATTTTGAAATTGTGGTTGTGAAAGTGGGGAAGTTACACCAGTGTTTAGGTGGGATTGGGCAGTTAGAGATGCCACATTTTGGACATTATTTATATTTGGGTTACTCATTGAAGTGGTGGTTTGGATAACCATGGGGACAATAATGGAGGAAACTAAAACTGAGGTTGTCTCTATTAAAGAGGTTGGCATACCATAGATTGGGTCACCCAAAGAATTATGGGTTTGGATCATAGCAAGGTAATGTTGAAGGGCTACCACATTGTGATCAAGAAATTTAGCAAAATCTTGATCTCCCTCAAGCACAATGGGAATTTGGTTAGGGCTGGGAGTATGCTTTGTATCTGAAGTGTGCTCCATAATAGAATCAGAAGTGAGAGGGGAAGGTGGAAGTGGTTGCCAGATTACATAATTAGTAAGAATTTTAGCCTAAGCTCATGTCAATACCATGAAAGAGGTGGTTTAAATAGCCTTACTACCCTATATTTGAAACAAAATAAAGAAAAACAAGGTTTGAGTGCAGGGAAATGGGTTATTTTAGATTGTTGTTTTGAGTAGATGAAACTACACAGTCACTGACGTCAGTAGGGATGACCGATATCAATGGGAATAGTTCATCAACATTGGTGGAATAACTAATGTCAGTAGGTAAAGTTTACCAATATCTGATAGGGTTAACCGATGTCAGTCACTGTGAAATCCTAAGAAATAGAAGATATGATGTTTTAAGAAATTAGAGGCTTAAAATAGGTAAAATAGTGGATGTAAAAGGTCTATGTAAGAAGAAATAATACTCAATTTTTTTGAGATAATAGGTTATACAAACTGAGCTTTTAAAAATAGTATTGATTTTGTGAATCAATAGAAAAGTGTCCTTACCAACTCGAAAATATAGAAGGCAATTGAAAAGCAAAAAAATGAAAAACATTCAAACATCAACTATTAAGTCCTAGAGATTAAATTTTAATCTCGTGTTGGCTTATGCCTTAATCAAATCGTGAGAAGAGAATTTAGTTATTTAAGGTACTAGAAAGAAATCTAGATCTAGTTTTAGGTTAGTATTAGTGCTCAAGAGGAAATCTGTGTTAGACCAGGGACGTGGCTTGTTGTAGGAGCTTGCTCTTTGCACTTCACAAACTTGGAGACAAGCCAAGCCACTTAGCTAAAATATACCTTCTGTTAGAGATTATACTCCACCCTAGAATGGAGTGGGTTCTCCCCTTGGTGGTGAAATCCAAGTAGGATAGCCAGGTAGGGTAAGGTGATCCAACAGGTGATGAAATCTTGATGGGTCTTTTATTAGGTGAATTTAGATGCTTGTTTATGTGAATGTGATTTGGTTGTGTAACATAGGTGTACTATGATTTATTCAAAATGCTTGTAATTAACTAGGTGAGTTAATATGCAACAAGCAAACTATAAAATGTAATAAGTTTTAAACCCAAATCTGAAATGTTTAGATTCAAATGAAAATAGAGAGGAAATAAGAATAGAGTATGAATTTGACTATCTTAATGTGCATGCAAGAGGAAGTAAAGAAGGGATTCTTTTTTTTTATAAAATAAAATGATAAATTGCTTTTAGAGGCAAGGATAAAAGAAAGAAAATTTTAGTTTTAATGCCTTTTAAACATCGAATAAGATATTGAATTTTTCATTTTTAAGAGAAAAGAGAAGGAAAAAGTGCAAGAAAAGAAATTTTCACTATAATGGTCCTATATGAATTTTTAAAACAAGAAATGAACCCAAGGAAAACTCCAGGGTCCCACTAGGCATGCCAGAAAGAAGGATGGGAATACGTGATTAGAAATGTTTTACCAAATTTTGTCTATTTTAAGTCTAAAGGAAAAAAAGAAAGAAGGACGGGGATAAGTGATTAGAATGGACCTAGATTTGGTTTGCACACCATATCTAGATGCTGTGAGCATTCCTCTTTCGCTAGGGAGGACTACCTGCAAATAAGAAAACACTACCACAAGATGTTTTTTAGCAAATAAATAAGTGGGCTTCCAAGCTACGTGCTTGTTCTAGGAAGTGTGAAACTTCCCTAGAGATGACCATCTACTTTTGAGAAATAAAAGAATAATAAATAACTAAAAGAGAGGTAAAGAGAGATAAAATTACTGTTATTATCAACCTATACATAGTAGAGAGTGACAGGGTACAGGTAATGTACTTTATTTATGTTTTAGAAGTTTTCTAGGTTGGTTTTGAAGAGGCTAGGGAATCCACAGTCATCGACATCAGTAGGGGAGTGATCAATATCAATTATACTACTGAGTCGATAGTGAGGTAATCAATGTCAATTATGCTACTGAGATCAGTAGGGGTAATAATTATCTAAAAACTTGCAAAAAGCTTTCCTGTGTCTGGGAAATGGTTTGGATCAGGCCAAGGAGGTTGGGAGAGTTATGAGAGGGAGATTATGGCTTGGTTAAGTCTGGTCAAAAGTTTGGTATGTTAGGTAAAGGGAAACAAACAAGGAATCTTTATAACTCCCTCATGGGGGTACGTCAAAAGTGCATAGAACTATGTAGAGTGGATATAAAGAAATAACATAATAGATATTTAAATGACCTATAGTATCAGTGATGTACTTAGCTATGGTGGTCACTAAATGATAAGTACCAAGTTGATGGTCCATATTATGGAGTCTGAACCTAAATGTCTAAATAGAGAGAACAAGCAGGTGTTGTTGGTCCTCAAGAGCTCAATTGCTGATTGTGAATGACTTACACAAGGTGATTGTAAGCTTAGATGTCAAAAATATAATTTCGAGATCTTTAGTGAGAGTAAGAATTGATTTTATTAATTTTTACTGACCTAAATTATAGGTTGGAGTTTGGCTTATATTACTGATGTCAGTGATCCCATCGATGTCAGCTGTGGGTTGACTGACGTCAATGACCCTAGAATAGGTAAACCTTTCTATTTTTGGCCTATTATTTGTTGTTGTGCATGTCAATTATGACATCTGTTATAAAATGGTAAAAATAAGAGGTTAGGAAGGAAGTAGTTAATTAGGAATTTAGTTTGGAAGTGGGAATAAGTCTTGGGTAGTTAGGATGAGGGGACCAAGACTTGAGGTGACTCATTAGGGGAGAATTAGTCATAGGGTGAGGTGGCTAGGTAAGGTGGTAATAGGAGTTTTTAATTAACTTAATTAAGTATTTTAAATTAATTAATTATGTGAGGGGTAAAAGTATGGGTTAAGGAGATTAATTATTATTATTAAAATGGGTTTAGGGGGGTTTCGACACAGAGAGTTATGCACGTGTGTGAGGTAATTTTGGTATCTATACTTCAAATCAGGTTCATTAGATGCACCATAGAGTCTTATTCATCTTTAATTTTTATAACACTAATAAATCTAATTTATATCAATAGATATGGATAAAATACAATGATCTAGTTTTTCTCTATGTTAAATTCAAATATTTGAATGACAACGGTCACAGTTAAACTTTGACCATTTTACTCGGATCTCGTGTCCTCTCATATTTGGATCAATCTTACACCATCGATATTTTCCAAAATTTAATTCATGGGCACTAATACTCAAACATTAAACATCTGATAGTTGACCTTATCTTGTGTAATTTGGAAACTTTGACCCAATGCACTCCATCGATCTCTATGGATCAATCAGGTATTTAACTATCAACGCTCATCATTCAATCAATAAATATTAACACATGCTCATCATTAGATCTTTATCCTTTACCTTTGCTTAGTTTTAAATATCATGCACCTATCCTCATTTTACTACTTCCTAAATTCTTGGAGTAACGTGTACCATCGATCTTGCTCAAACTTTAAATTGTGCAAAAATGACCAAGTATGGGAACCCTTTTAATATGCTTGGAAGGCCAACTTTGGACACATATATCTTTTTTTGAGATCGATCTTATGTCTCACAAATTGCACCATATGTTCTCCTTTCAAGAAGAATCCAACCATGTATAAAACTATTCCTGAAACCTTTGTATGTGTGAGATATAACATCATTAAAATGCCTTCTCAAAATCTTCTATCACAGAGCCAACTATGTCAAAACCTACCTAAGAGGCAAACTTTGAACATGCATAAATTTTGCTGTGATTTAGCTCATGATATAGCAAATAAACTAGGCTCAAAATTGAATAAACCCATATGATCACCTTCTCCTGAAATGTCCAGACCTGTGAGATATGCCATCATAAAACTACTTACTCAGCTCTTTCTTGCCTCATATAAATTTCGCTAAGTATGGGAAAAAACTATCAAAATACTTGGGAGCCCAACTTTGCATTTGTATATCTTTTGACACACTTAGTTTCATGATCTAAGAGTTAGTGCATATAAACTACATAAAAAAATGAATAATTCTATATGATAATTTTGTCCTAACACT
This sequence comes from Torreya grandis, assembly GCA_037957365.1. NCBI lineage: Eukaryota > Viridiplantae > Streptophyta > Pinopsida > Cupressales > Taxaceae > Torreya > Torreya grandis. Next base: position 5,395,887 of record JARHVA010000064.1, read on the forward strand.
TCCATTCATGTGAATGGTAATGTCATCAACATGCTTACTCAGCTCTACTTGAGCCTTTTTGCAAATTTGGCTAAGTATGGAAATATATTGAAGTCTGTCTAAGTAGACAAATTTGCATCCTCATATATTTTACCATAGTTCAATGCATGACTTGAGATCTAGTGCATAAAAAATAGGGACTAATGTGATCACAACCATATGACCAACTCTCCTTGACTCATCCCATGTGGCAATGGTGACATCATCAAACTGCCTACTCAGATTTTTTGCCATTAGACCAAAATGTTTAGATAAACACAATGAAGAAGTGGATGAATAATACTCATGCACATAAGCTCTAAAATTATATAACACTTCTTATGGGTCCTCTTTCACATTCTTAATAATTCAAACTCATCCCTAAACATCTCAAACCAAGCAAACTCTGAAGATCAACCAAGCCTTCTTCAAGCATACTAGGATAAACACATTGCACATTTTGTCATTGTTACTTAGGCTATCAAATCACTTCATCCACTTAAAAATACACCATGACATCACTAAAAACTCTCTAACAATCTCCCCCTTTGTCATTGATGTCAACAACCATCATATATAGAAATATACATCTCACCTTATCTCTCTTCAAGCACTCCCATAATAGGAACTTTTCCCCCCTTTGAAATAATGAAAAAGTGGGAACTAATTAATCCCAAGGGCTTGGAAATACCATAAATAGGAAAATATCATCTTAGAAAAGATGATACAAACTCCCCCTTACCTTGAGCCTACTTCTGCTTGCCTTGAAAACTTCCTCTTGCTCCATGCCAATAATCTCTTCAACCAAGCACTGCAACCAATGAAAAAAGAACACACAAAACCAAAAAAATATGATGGAACACATCAATAAACATATAAGAGGGACTCCCACTAATAACTTTGGGAAATTTCACCTTTTAGGCATCTTCATATCTCCACACACCATGAAGAATCACCATATATGCTTACTAGCCTTCTCTCTCAAGCTACCATAAGGACCACCGACAAAACTTCATGAAACTCAAAAAATAGGAAACATGCACTAAAACAACTTGATAAATCACCTTGAAACATGCATACCTTGCTCTTTTGGAGAAACTAAGCAAAAATCACTCTTCTTCAAACTAGGTCTGTCTAGCCTCTTTATAGCCCTACTTGGAACTTGCAAATCCCATAATTTTTAGTAGACACATGTTCAGGACCTAAAACTTCATATATAGATCACTCTCATATGTCCCCTTAATCACACCAATTTTAATCACCAAGTTCATCTTCTAAAACATACTTCACAAACCTACTAGCCAATTTACCCTCCACATTGACAAAAACTTGAATAATTTGAGAACCACAAAAATTCAATTCTATGTGAAGCTTGATTTGGCCACCCATTTTTCCCATTCAAAATATTAATAAGCCTTAGACCTCAATTCATAAGGTAGACCACTTTTATAATATAACCTAAAACCCTAGAATCTCAAAACAAACAAAGTCAACAAACCACCTTCTAGTCAACACACACCTTTGAAACTTATTTCACACCTAGAGACACTCATCACACACTTTTAGACAAATAATTGAGACTTCACACCTTTGGGAGCCTTGAATTCCTATAACCCATTTTAGGCTTGCTTGCCCTTAAGCCAAAAAATTAAGAAAACTGAGCACTCAAAAATCTTCAATTTGTCACAAACATACCTTCAAACCATAGAAGCACTTGATTCACATCACAAAGAAGTGTATAAACCTTTATGAGCATCAAAATATTCTTGACATTTTCATTAATCTCATTAAGCCACGTGGAACCACCCATTCTGACTTTGTACTATAGCTCCTTCACAAACCTCTAAAATAGGCTCATGAAATTGTTGTTCCCCCTTAACCAAAGACCTTATCTAATTGGAATTATCATCTTGAACAAAAAAAAATGCTTCTCCACTAAAATGAGTCTCTTAATAATCATATACAAAGACCTCCTCTACACCACAATGCTCTACCATGGTGTGAAACTAAGAGTTTCCCACAACTCCTCATATTATTTCTCCTCCTTGGTCATATAATACTTATAGTTATTCTTCTTCTTCTTATTTACCTTAGGAGAAATAAATTCCTCATCCACTACAACATTATCCTTTTCTTCAATGATTGGATTGATAATATATGGAGACAACACAAATTTATTACATGCCTTTTCATATGAAGAATCCGCCTTGTAATTTGGAACCTCATTACTAGGTAAGAACAATTGATATTATTTACATGATACATGCTCAACAATAACAAGATGTTCACTTGGATCCATACATACCTCAAGACTAGCTTCAACCAACAACTTGGTCTTCTCTTTCAGCTTGATCTCTTTATTCTCAACATGAGCAGATAATAAAATCCCTTGGCACTCTTCAACTTTTAAAGCATTCTCAATCATAGAAAATAGATTACTTAGACCTATAGTCTCATCATGACTCACACTTTTCACCTTTGTCTTCCATGTGTTAACATACCTTCTTTCTTGCACTCTAGGAGCCTGATTGAACTCATTTTGACTTGATGGCCTTTGTTTGAAAAATCTAGCAATATGACCTCTCTATTCATAATTGTAGCACACCATACTCCATGATGGAAACATAGTTTGTCTTACCATGTTTATACAAAAACTTGCCATATTTCCTTTGTCATGATAAACAAAACAACCTCCCCTTTTTGAAGAGGACTCACCTTGTCTAATCTTATGTGGACAATGGTTTGCATAGTGTTCCACATTAATATAATTGAAGCACTTAATTTTCCTCACTATTTTTGAAAGACTACCCCCATCATAGTCCCATGTAAAGTCATTTCTAATAGGTCTCTTGCATTCTCTAGCCCTATGATCAAATTGATTACATGTATAATAGTAACCATTGAATCTTGATTACCTCATGGCATTTGGTTTTCTGATTTGATTTGTCTTTAGTCTGCCAACACCTTTTGTCCTTGTTTGATTATTTAGCTTCATAATATGATTGTCCTAGTTCACATTAGTCTTCATCTTGTCTTGAGTAACATTCTTTTGTTATTCTTTATATCCAAGACCAGTTCTATCACTAGCATGCTTTTGACCATTCATAATGTTGTCTATATTTCATGAGATATATTCAAATATCATAAATGACTTCACCTTAATAGATGTCTTCTCCAACTCATATTTCAAAGACTCATTTTTAAAAACATACCTTGAATATTCTTCTTCTTTGGCTCTTAGACTTTCAGACATAGATTACAACTTAAAATTAAGAAACATGACAACACCTTCATGCTCCCTAGAGTCTTCAACCAATCTTACCTCAAATACACTGAATTTATCCTCATAGTCTTTGAGCTTAGATTTCATCTTCTTATTGATCTTCTTAAGAGTATTCATGAATACAAACTCATAGTCCACCTCATCTTCATCATCATCTAAATCACTCCAAGTAGACTCCTTCTAATGTGAGCAACTTTCTTTCTCAACCATGAGTAGGGATTCATCTTTAGTAGGACCATCATCTTCATGATCATATTTTGAGTCACTATCTTCACTTTCATCTAATGAGCTGCAATCTTCTTTGGTGTAAAGACTCTTCTTGTTCTTGAAGGACTTCTTCTTGTTGTTATAATTTTTGAATCCTTTATTCTTGTCTTTATCTTGACCTTCACCATGATATTTATCATCATTATTTTCATGCTTATGAGGGCACTTATGAGAAAAATGTCCTATCTCTTCATAATTGAAATATTTGAAGGGTAGTTTATCCTTATACTTCCCTGAGCTAGTGTTCAATTTCCTAGTAATCAAAGTAATTAGTTTATCCTCATCAATATCAAATATATCATCCTCTTTGGATTTCTTGCCTAGGAACTTCTTCTTAGGATTCATCTCTATCTTGAAATTTGCTTCCTTCTTTGGTGGTATATCATTATTTACTCTCATCTCATATGCAGTAAGGGTGCCATGCAATTGTTCCATCTTCAACTGGGTAAGATCATGACTCTCTTCTATAGCATGTACTTTTAGATCAAACTTGAGAGAAAGATACCTTAATACTTTTTGGACTATAATAGCTTCTTCAAGGTTTTATACAAGGCCTCTGATGATGTTCATAATCTCATCAACTCTCTGTAAAAAGGATGCCACATAATATTCTTCCTTCATCTCGAGACTTTCAAATTTCCTTTTGTGAGTCTGTAACTTAGCAAGCTTGACCTTTGAATCTCCTTCAAAAATGATCTAATTTTTTTTCCACATTTCTTTGGTAGGTTTGAAATGGATTACCTTGGTGTATTTAGTCTCTGAAAAGACCATAAGTGATAGCATTCATTACCTTGGAATTGTTCTCAAACAACTTCTTGTCTCTAACACTAGATGGAGGAGTAATAGGAGCAACATAACCATCTATAATAGATTTCCATACATCAAAACTTAGGCACATAATGTATGTACTCATCTTTGCACTACATAAATCATAATTGGATCCATTGAACATTAGTGCTTTATTATTAGAGAAACCTCCTTGATGACTACCCATGTTGTATCTTGGATCACCTTCAAGTTATCAAGCCTTTACCAAAGGACCTACTCTGATACCAATTGTTAAAGGTACACTCACTAAGAGGGGGCATGAATCAGTGAGACAAAATAATCTAACTTGAATTTTGATCTTTATAAATATTTAATTAGTTATTGCTGGCATTCATGAAGCATACACATCATTCATAATAATGAGCAAGAGAGACAATGCAAGATCAATCACATAACACAAGACATATATGGAAAACCTTCTTGGGAAATAAAACCCAATATAACTTATAATTGTAATACTATCCTATGATAAAAATAACCAATTTATACCTCCTACAAATGATCAAGGAACTACAATCCGTATTTAGTGAGACTACAATCCCATAAGGTTCTACCACACCTATCTAGCTGAGCTGTAACAATAATCAAACTTTTATCAAGTTTTACATTGAAAAGAGGCTATAACCACATTAAATGCTGAGATACCACAATAACATCTATGAACACATCCACCTCTGAATTGATGTCTACAACATGTGATGATTGACCTCAACTTATCACTCTTCACCTTCACTCACACTCAATCTACAAGAGTACTATTCTGCCAAAAAAAATATGACCTATAGGTCATACAAATAGTCCTTAATCTATTATGATCTTAAAATCATCCTCAAGGCACTCTACCCTTCTTCTCTCCATAATTCACACACACAAGCCTTTCTCCAATCTCTCCCAAGTCTCTCACACAAAGTCTAGAAATCACCATCTTTGATTTCACTATTTATAGAACAATCTTGATAATCAACACCTTGGTTGTCCATTAGGCATGACTTAACCATTAAGGAAACTATCTCATTGAGAAATATCTCAATAAAATTTTCATAGGTCAGCCATAGCATCTATGGGTCACCCTTAAGAAACTACACCTTTTAATAAGGCCTTGGTAGCTCTTATAGGTCTCATGGAGACCTATTCACCCAGTTAGCACATCATCAAACAAAAAAAGAACATAGGACCACTTACAAATGTATATGTACACACTACATGTCCCATTAGTCATCCTCAAATTTTCATAGTCCTCTTAGCTCACCTCTGTGTATGCTCAAATGAATCAAACACTGACCTAATGCACAAGAACATCATGAACGAATACATAGTCAACTTATTAAGCATTTGTTCATACTCAAGATAGATTGATCACACCTATAAAATCCACATAAAACATCCTTATGGAGCTTACAACACTTCAAAATAGACAATTCATCAAGAGACATTGAAATAGTATCAATATAAGCTCAATTATTCTTCTCAGGTCACTTACAAAATAAACACAAACACATAGTCAACTTTGAACATTAATATGTTTGACTATACACACTTCCAAATCTTAAAATTAGGTTCATTAGATGTACCATGGAGTCCTCTTTATCTATTATTTTTATAACACTAGTAAATTTGACTTCTATCAAAGGATATGGATAAAATATAGAGCTCTAGTATTTCCTTATGTTAAATTCAAATATTTGAATGATAATGGTCATAGTTAAACTTTGACCATTTTGATCACATCTCATGTCCTCTCAACATTAGATCAATCTCACACCATTGATCTTGTTTGAACTTTAATGCATAAGTTCCAACACTCGAATGTTAAACATCTGATAGTTGACCTCATCTTGTGCAATCTATAAACTTTGACTTAAAGCACTCCATTGATCTCTGCAAATCAACTAGGTCTTTAACTATCAATACTCACCATTTGATCAATCTATATGAACACCTATTTTCTATTAGATCCTTATCCTTTAGCTTTTCTTAGTTGTTAAACGTCATGTACCTATACTCATCTTTCTGCTTCTTAACTTCTTAGAGCAATATGCACTGTCGATCTTGCTTAAACTTTAACTTGTGCAAAAATGACTATGGAACCCTTTCAATATGCCTGAAAGGCCAACTTTGGATAGATATATATATTTTACTGTGATCAATATTATGTATCACAAATTATACCATATATTTTCCTTTCAAAGAGGAATCCAACCATGTATCAAAATATTCTTGAAACCTTCACGCATGTGATATATAACATCATTAAAATGCCTTCTCAAAATCTTCTGTCACAGAGCCAACTATATCAAAACCTACTTGAGAGGCCAACTTTGAACATGCATAACATTTATTGTGCTTTAGTGCATGATCTAAAATTTAGTATAAATAAACTAAGATCAAAACTAAACAAACTCGTATGATCACCTTCTCCTAAAATGTGCACACATGCAAGATATGCCATCATTAAAACTACTTAGATTTTTCTTACCTCATGCAAATTTGGCTAAGTATGGGAAAAAACTATCAAAATACTTGGGAGTCCAACTTTATACTTGCATATATTTTGATGCACTTAGTCACATGATTTAAGAATTAGTGTATAGAAACTAGGTACAAAAATGAATAAACCCATATGATCATTTTGTTCTGACACTTACACTCATGTGAATGTGGACCTTATCAATATGCTTACTCAACTTTTCTTGAGCCCTTTTTCAAATTTGGCTAAGTATGGGAATATATTGAATTCCATCTAAGTAACCAACTTTACATCCTCATATATTTGACCACACTTCAATGCATGACTTGAGATTTGACACATAACAACTAGGGACTAATGTGATTACAACCATATGACAAACTCCCATTGATTCATTCTCACATGACAATGGTGACATCATCAAATTGCCTACTCAATTTTTTTACCACTAGACCAAAATGTCTAGATGAACACGATGAAGAACCATATAAATACCACTCATGCACATAATCTCTCAAAGCATCAAAAAATTCTTATGGGACCTATTTCACATGCTCAATACTTCAAAGTCATCCCTAAACATCTCAAACCAAGCAAAATATAAAGATCAACCAAGCCTTCTTCAAGCATACTAGGACAAACACATTGCACACTTTGTCATTATTACTTAGGCCATCAAAGCACTTCATCCACTCATCAAGACACCTCCATGACATCACTATGACATCACTGACAACTCTCTAATAGGTACCCATTTTTGGCTAAAGACCTACTATTGAAGGTGTTGAAAGTTAGAACCCTATTGTAAATGAGGTACCCATTGGGTAAAAGGCAACTAATTCCTAATATGTACCTATTATATGTTAGGAACTTATTATTGGGTAAACACCTATTATGAATTAAGCACTTGTTTGGGGTTAAGCATCTATTTTTGACCAACTGACACTCTTTGTTGACCAAGCAATATTTGTGGTATATTGGTCTACATTTGTGTTAGAGAAACATTAGTTGCCACCTATTGAGATGGTGTATTATTTAGTACTTATTAGGGTAGAATGTTGGTGTATTTTTGGCTACTTTCCCCATGTTGCATATTTGAGGATATTACTAGATGATGAGTGGAATTTGCTTACCATGTTTGGTAACTAAGCCTACCCACCCCATTTTTTTGTAAGCCACTTGAGGTATTAGTTAGAGGAAACCTATTGTATTTTACTCTATGGTATACTAGCCCACTTTGGTTTACATTAGAAAGCACTTGCATGTTATCTACTATGTTTTGTATGAGGTCTTCTATAGGAACTAGAATTTCTTCTATCATAATTGGAACATTTTACATGTCTCCTAACAACATGATTTGGCTAAAGGGGTATATGTTATAATTTATATAACCCAAAAATCAGCTTATACCCTTGTTAAGGGAGATAGTTCTATGAATAATATGTTTGAAATGGCCAAGGCATTGAAGTTTTGAGCTAGGTTAAGGTATGTTTGATATACTTATTGTACCTATTCTATTTGGTCATCCATTAGACCCTTTCCTTTTTCAAGTACATTTAGGCCCTATTTAGGTATTGGTAATAGAACTTGATTATAACTAATTGAATCCTGTTCAAATTGTTGGACATGTAAAATTTTACTAGGTGTTCTAATCAAGCTAGATATACTTTCATGTAGGAAGTCTATTGGGATTTTTTCTCCTACTTATACCTCCCTAACTAGAATGTCATCTTTGTTTTTTAGAAAATAATGATAAAAACATTATGGGTCCTGTTGGTCAAAATTGGCCTACATGTGAAACTTTGGCCTTAATGGATCAGGCCACTCTCTTAGATCTGTCAGTGACCTCTTACCTTCATGACTAGTCTCGGAGCTCTAAAGTGCTCCAAAGATGCTCTAAAGATGTTATAAGTGTGAATCTAGGAATTGGACTCAAGAGAGGATGGTTAGTATGGTGTTAGTTTCAAAATAAAAACAAAATGAAAGAAACACACTAACTAGCATAACATCTCTAGGCCTAGACACTAGGGAGAGCTTAGTTAACAAACATAAATAAAACACACAACTAAAATGCAAAAGAAACCCTCTTTTACCTTACTTAGATGCTCTAAAATGCCTGTTGTAGTGGCTTGCTTGACTTGTGCACATGAAGTCCTTGGAAATGGAAGCTTGGCTACCTCCATCTCTCCTTGGTACCTTTGGCTTGTGGCTTGGCTTGGCTTGGAATCAATTTAGCATGGTAACACTAATTGCAATGGATTTTCGAATCATTTGTTTATTATAACTTTGCATTATCAATATTTTGAAGATATTTGAGCATAATAACTGTGCACCAAAATAGCTTGAAAATGATGTTCACGGCCTCTTTATTTATAGATTTTTGCAAATGGTTAGAATCAACCTGAATCATCCATCTTGAGATTAAGATGTGTGGCTAAGGATTAATCCAATTATGCAATTAAAATTGATAAATAGGCTCAATAATATTTGGGATAGAGGAGCAATTAAGAGGCATGGAGGGCATCATGGAAGGCATTGATGAGGCATGGAGGGCATGAATCCTGATATTTGTGGAATTTATGGCCTAGGGATGTTTTCTCAAGAAATGAGGTCACTTGATGTAGATATTCAATAATCATTTCCAAAAAAATTTATTCAACAAGTTTCCATGGAATTATTAATTAAGCTCTAACTTGGATTAATTAGTTCTTAATCATGTTTAAGCACTTTGTGTAAAAATTACTCAAATTGATTAGGATGCCTTGTTATTAGTCCAAAATTTGACTAGATTGGAATTAGAAGGCAATGTCAGATGCGTTGGATCCGTTATCCCATTTAAGATGTTACCAAAAAAAATAAAAAAGGAAAATGTATCATGCAAAATATTTGATAGAAAACAACAATCCAGAGCACCGAGGTACAAAATTAGCATTTTTATTCAAAATAATTTGATTAAAGTTAGCTGGCCCATATATTGTATTTCCCTATTTAGGGATACCCTCGCCAAAATTGACACTTGAATATGTCAATTTCACATCATTTAGCATGTTTTAGTGTTTTTAGGCCAAATTGTGCATTTTGAGTGGAAATTGGCCAAAAGCTTGAATGGAGGTTATGGTGGCCAAATTTAGGTGTCTATAGTTTGCCCCTATTTGGGAAGGCATTGCAAGCTATGAGCATAATAACATCTTCTAAAATAATGAGAGATGGCATGTATGCCAAAAATAATATGATGGTTGAAGAATAAAGATTCAAATGATTTTGGGAAGCCTATGATGATGCCCCCTTGAGGGAGTGGTCATCACATTTGTTGATGGATGGTCCAGCAAAAATAGATAATAAGAAAGGTGGAATTAATCTGTGGTTGAGATTAATCCAACTAAGAAAATGCTTGTATGAATTGATGTAAAAAGGATGCTGATTTGCTCAAAGGCAATTATAATTAGGAATAAAAGTCAAAATAATGATTTTCCCATAGGTGGTTATAATCATTAAGAGGACCTGGATTGGCTAAAGATGAAGGTGCCCTAGTTAGCACTGATTATCAAACATAACTAAATGATATAACCTAGAATATAGATTAAAGATGAGTGGGTGAAAAGTAATGAAAGAGATGGATAGAGGAATAATATTGATCATTATAAATGATTTAGTTACACCTACCAATGAGGAGAGGCTCATACTTATTACCAATGATACAACTAGAATGGTCAATAGGTGAGATGGGAGGATTTGCCAAGGTACCAAGGAGAAATTTCTATGGCACCATTGATTGTAGACCTTCTTGAAGCTAATTTTTGCTATAGTATGTGATGGTAGGCTTCATGATAGATACCATGAAGACTTGGCCAAAATATGCATAAGGACTAACTAATGATATCTAATAAACACTCAAAAATAATACACCAATGATAAAAACCATGATGATAATATTGACGTATGAATATGGATAGACTCAAGAATAATGTGTTCAAGGAATCACCCAATGAACACATATAAATTGAGTCGAGGCAACAATACTGAAAGCAAACAAATAAGCAAGTGAATAAACAAACAAACAAATAGAAAAACAAATAAACAAACAAGCTAAAATAAACAAACAAATAAAAAGCCTAAAAATAAAAACAAAAGAAAACATTCTAATAATGATAATGCCCTGGTAAGGTGGATCGAGGATAACTGACTAGGCTTAGATATGATAAATATTTTTGGTATTTTTGAAATATTATGAATGTTTTTGCCATTTTGAGGTATCTTAACTTGTTAGAGAATGACAAGATACCTGCTCATAAAATGATGAGAGCGTTTAGCTTAGGTTACTCACAAAATGATGAGAGAGTATGGAAAGGGGGATTGAGGTGACCTCAACATGATTTGAGCATGACCTACATAGTCCTAAAATGATCTCAAGTCATGGTAATTTCATCCACACAAAAGACAAGGAAAAACCAACTAGGTCCCAACAAGTTCTCAAATCTAACAAATGCTTAGTCAAGTGAAAATAGTAATGGAAAGGTGATGTGATAATGCATGGTAAATAAGTGTTTCCCCTAGTTTTCCCACATGTATTTATAGCTAGGATACAATGGCATAGGTCAATCATACTAATTATTCCATAAGTGGTTATAATTATTAGCAAAACTGGTGAGACACTGATTTGCCCATAGGCAATTATAATAAAGCTTACATAAATAAACTTGATAGGATAAATAATATATTTTCAGATCAACTATCACACTAATTTCATAGACTGTCATTATAAACATAGATTGGATTGATTGTTGAAACTTGATTAGAATTCCCCCATGAAAGGTGCGAGAAGAACCAAATGAACCAAGATCAAAAAAAGGATTGGGTAGGATGACTAAAAATAAGCTTTGGTCTAGATATGAATGGAATGATAGGATGGATAAAATGGTAAGAGGATTTTCCTCCAAGTAATGAGGTGAATATAAAACATATGCAACAGTGGTAAATGGATATATAACAATGAAAATGGCATGGCAATGTGAAATGGTATGGTACATGTTGCTAGCTTGGGTGTGGTTTTTGATTTTATTGTTCCTGTTGATGGGGAGATGCATGTCCTAATCAGAAAATGATACAAACAAAATATTTGATCATGTTAATTGATAGCCCATACCTCATCTGAATAGCTGCTCTATCAAAAATGGCTTGTAGATCTGGTTATCAAGAATGATTTTGTGATCTTCATTGGTCATTGATTCTAATTCCTTTGAACATTGAGATAAGGTATCCTTGTAGCCTCTACAAAGGAAAGTGCGGCCATGGATGGTAAATAAGTAAAAATAATGGTTGGTAGATTTGATTGTGAAATGGAATGGTCAATGATAAATGAATATGGAGTAGTAAGGAAATAAAAGAAGATCAAGACTTTCAGTCACACATAATATAGTCGATGCCAGATTCAACATAGTTTTGGTTGTGGTAGGGTTGAAGAATTGTTCTCTCAATAGGACCATTAGATTTTATTATTATTTAGGCTTAAGATTAGCTACCATCTAATTAGGCTGTAGATAGGAAGCTATTTTGATTTGATCTATGATTTTGCCTTCATCAAATATTGAAGAACTTTTGTGCTCAACTATCAGTGCCTCAATGAGGTTTTCACCAATTAAGTAGTCTTGATTTTATCATTGCACCTTCAAGAAGGTTTCACTAAGGAATGTTGAATTTTGAATCTGATTATCTTCTAGCACTTCCAAAAAAGTTTCACTAGAAGGTGTTGAGTTCTAACTTTGATTGTCCCTTGGTGCCTCTGAAAAGGTTTCACTAGGAGAGTGTTCTTATGTTATATGAATGTGGTCTTGGCCTCTTTGATTTTCTTCAATTTCTATGTCACCATGGATGAAATTTAACAAAGTTTGATTTTGTCAGTCCTAATTGACACTTATGGGAGATGGAATGCCAATAATATGCCTATTTTTGTTGATGGTAATAGCCTGTGGAATGGTAATGGAATGGGTGTTGGCATCATAATCCTTTTAGAAGATACTAGAAGAACTTATGTCAAAGTTGAAGTACTCATCCTCAATAAATATAGAAGGATCATAAATGTATTCAAATTGATCTATGAGGCATGCATAACTAATGTTGTAACAACCATAAACATATTCTTCTTCTGAATCTGATTCTAACTCAAGGGAATCTAAATCCAATATTGAGACTAATGTTGATTCAAATTTATATTTTGATGCTAAATTTGATGTTGGTCCAAGAGTAAAACCTAACTCTAACTCTAATTCTTTATCTGATGGGTAATCTGTTAAAATGATGTCTTGGTGAATATTTAGTTTTGGACAAGTAATGGCTTGTGATGGCATAATGGGCTCCACAAAAACTAATTTTTCAAAGTGAGACTCCTCTAGGATGGGAAATAGGTCAAGAGATACTCCTTAGAGACTGCCTTGTCAATAAGATGCCCTTAAAAAATAAGCACATGGTTGAGGTAATGATTTGCCCAAAGGTGGTTATAATCATTAATAAGTGACTCAACAAATATTGGCTCATTAGAGTGAGACTCCTCGACAACTACTATAAGATTAATAAGTGATTCATCATAGATTGACTTATCACAAATGGTTGGTTAAAAAAAAAACATCTTGGATTGGTTGGTTCTCTTGGACTTGGTTTCTAATGAGTTAGAAAATACCAATTTTGAACACAACTTGGTCTTCAAATTATTGGATGGGTTGAGGTTTGGATGGGATGACTTATGGTTAGATAATGGTAGGGCCTTGGGGAGCATGATTTCTTACATGAGCCAAATGACAAAGTCTTGAAATGGTAATGATAAGGAATTTTGGGGATTGATTGCTTGCACAAGCCAAAGGACTAGGTCCTATAATGATGAAGGGGTGTTGTGGAGCTTGATTACTCACACAAACCAAAGGATGAGGTCCTAGTATAGAAATGGTTAGGCATTATGGAGCTTGGCTGCTCACACAAACCAAAGGATGAGGTCTTGGTATGAAATGGTGTGACATTGTGGTCTTAGAATAGAAATGGTATGATGTGGTGGAGCCTAATTACTCTCATAAGCCAAAGCATCCAAGTCTTCCTCATAAACCATATCATCCCAATCATGAATTGGCTCATAAGCTGGTTCTTGACTGTGTTCTATGTACTGATTATATTAAAAAGGGCATGGATCCATATCCTAAACAACATTATTTGTAGTTGGGTCTTCAAATTCTTCCTCAAAACCCTCTTCATGCCAATCAAGGTCTTGATTTGGATTTTGTGGATTTTGACTATGTTCCCCATATGGAGTATTGTAGGGAGAATAATAAAAATCCTTAGAAAATCTTTCTCTACAAGGGTTCCTAGTGGGATTTTGTGTTACCATTCTATCATAAATTGGATTGTATGTGACTCTACCATAAGTGTAGCTAGTCATATCTATGTAAATGATGAAAGCTCTAAAACAAAAAGGCTTAGAGTTCTACAAACTCTGAAAAACTATGTCCAAAGGATAAATGGTGCAAGCTTGGTCTAACTTGGTCAAAAGATGGAGTTGTATCTCCAATGTGGTTTAAAAGTGGAGATGTATCTCCAAAATTATTTATGCTAAGACTTGGCATAAAATAGTCTAACATCAAATGTCATACACACAAAAGGTCAAGCATCTGAATAAAAACTGACATGTCAAAGGTCTAGGTTAAAGTGTTCCAAACAAGGTCTAAACTAGGAAAGGGAAAAGTTGAGTTGCTAGGTCTTTTGTCCAAATGTGGAGTCAAAATATAGGCTTAGACAAATAGGCATACGCTAGGAATTTTGGCTAAAAAACATCAAAATCTAGACTTGAAACAAAGGCTGATGTGGTTTTATTAAATCTAACAAGTTTGGAAACAAATTTGACATAAACCTGACACATGAAATCAAACATAAACATGATTAGTTGGCATAAGCCATAAGATAAAAGGCTCTTTAGTTGTGTTCTCCCAAATAAAGGCATAAACAATGATGAAGATAGGCTCTGAGCAAATAAACAATCAATAGTTTTCAAATTTGGGTAATCAATTAACTGAAGTTATGCAACCCAAAAGAGAAAGATCTATGTATTAACCCCATGAATTAAGGCCTAAATAGAAATCAATCAATGTTTGAATCCAAACTTGACAAGGCTAATTAAAAATTCAATGTTGAAAACTAAGATTTGACCAAACTAGCTAGACAAGATTAGACAACATGACAACACAAGATAAAGGTCCAAATGGTATACATAACATGGTTTGAAACAAATAGTTTTTGATACAAGGTAAACTAGTTTTTAAAAAAATTAAGCAGTCTAACGATGTTAGCATGCTCGAATGATGTGATATATGTTATGTTTCAAAGATTAAAAAGGCTCAAAATGTTTTGACATGATTTAGACAACATAATGCTACCCTCTATAACTCAAATGACACACAAACAAGTTTAGAAAAAAATTCAAGGCACAAGTGTGGTGTAAAATGGCCAGCATAATGCCTCTTTAGACAAAAGAGTGACATATAGAAAAATTGGTTTTGACATGGATTATACACAAACAAATAAGTTTTAGTCTCAAAATATACCAAACAAAAATGACCAAAATACACTAAGTATAATCACCCAAATCCTAACAAGGGTATGTCAATGTGGGGTTGACTAAACTATCAAGTTTCGAATGTTTTTAGGGGAATCAATTGCATAATGAATTTCATGTCAAACAGTGCAAAATAAAATCAAAAAAATTAGGTGACCACGACATTGGATAGGTGTAAAAAGGTATATTCCTTTTTATAACACTACATCCTACTGTTCGCTCAGTATAGTGTAATGTCTAAATGCAAATACATCTTGTGTGCAACTCAGGAGTACATGAAGTCAATGCTGAGAGATGAAACCCTAAGTCAAAGCTTCCCTAAAGAAATCATGTGAAGTAATGATGTCCCCCTCGTAATCCAAGTTTTCATGAAAATAAAAGACTAAGAGGACTTTAAGGTCATTTTCAAGGTCACCCAAACTTTGATGAGTTTTTGGGGAGTGCTTTAGATGACATTATTTCTAAGCTTAGACTAGGATTTGTGTAATAGGAATAGCACTTTTAATTCCAAAGGTTCCCTAAAAGGGATAAATGGAAGAGAATATACATGACATCCCTCTTTTTGCTAAATAAAATCTAATTTAAACAACTAAGTGAATACAAAAGCTTGGAAAGGTGAGTTCATTTTTAAGCCCAAATGAAAAAGTGTGATGGTGTTCATTTGACCTCTTGGTCTTATTTGTAAATTTGAAAATTAATACTATTTTTTTTTAAGAACCAAAATAATATTCCTAATTCATTTTAAAACATGCAAAACATGTTCTAAAACATGATTTATCAACCTTGAAATCTGCTAGTTACTATCCACCCTTAAGGCATCACCCCAAAAGAAAATATGTTAGATTAGAAACATTTTAAATATATTTTTTAAAATTTTAAAAAAATATATGAAAATTAAATCTAAACTAATGTCAAATTCTGAAAATTTATGAGAAAACATGTGGTTTAAAAAAAATCATTCAAAACGGAGTTCGTATGACCCCAAACCAAGCATTTTAAAATAGATTATTTAGCTCTCAGGTTTATGTTTTTAAGAAAAACATAGTGACCAATGTTGTTTAAATAACCAACATTAGTTATACTTACTAACCAATGACAGTTATATAATTGACATTGGTTATACCAACGTGATTGATGATAGATATCCAATTGATGTTGATTTTACTAATCAATGTCGGTTACTGTGTAAACCTATGGAAAATAAAAACAACAAAACAAAGTTGGAATTAATTCTCAACCACACATCTCAATCTCATGATGAATGGTTCGGGTTGAATCTATACTTTCTCAAAAATATATAAATAGAGAGGCCATGAACATGAATTTTAAGAGATGATTATGAAAAGTTATAATGCAGAATTGATTACAAAGCTTTAAGCAACTAGTGTTACCATGCCAAATTGATTCCAAGCCAAGCCAAGCCACAACACAAAGGTTACAAGTTGAGATGAAGGTAGCCAAGCTTCCTTTGATGAAGACTTCATGAGCACAAGCCGAGCAAGCCACTAAAAGTATTTTGGAGCATCCAAGGAAGGCAAAAGAAGGTTTCTTTTACATTTTAGTTGTGTTTTTCATTTATGTTTGTTAACTAAGCTCTCCCTACTGTCTAGGCCTAGAGATGTTATGCTAGTTAGTATGTTTCTCTCATTTTATTTTCATTTTAAAACAAACACCATACTAACCATCCTCTCTTGAGTCAAATTCTTAGATCACATATGGCATGCTCGGTTGGACAAGACACATCCCACACATGAAGAAGATAAATTTAGAGCTTTAAAATCTTCATTTGGATCATTAAAACTCTTGAAAATTAATTTTCTAACTTTGTTTTTCTATTTTTGTTTGCCACAGATTTACACAGTAACCAATGTCAGTTAGTAAAATTGATATCAGTTGGATAGCTGTCATCGATCACATTGGTATAACAGATGTCAGTTAGATAACCATCATTGATTAGTAAATGTAACCATTGTTGGTTATATAATTGATGTCAGTCACTATGTTTTTCTTAAAACACAGACCCGAGAGCTCCTTTTTTAAAGTTCATTGTTTCAAACCTAAAAAAGCTTCAAGGCTAAAGGACACGCTAACATTTTTGTTGCAAGACCAAGCTTGACATTTTCTAAAAACATGTTTAGATCACCTTTTACATGCTTAGAATGAATTAGGAATGTTATTTTAGGTACTTAAGGTAATATTTAAGTGATTAGATGAGTTTTTAGCATTATTTTTCAAAGTTACAACTAAGACCAAGGGGTCAAATGAACACCACCTCATTTTCCACTTGGGCTTAAAAATGAACTCACCTTTTCAAGTTTTTGTATTTACTTAGTTGTTTAAGTTAAAAATTTGTTTGGAAAAAAGAAGGGTGCCACATGTATGCTCTTCCATTTGTCCCTTTTAGGGAACCCTTGGAATCAAAAGCACCATTCCTATTGCAAAAAGCTTATTCCAAGGTTAAGAAAGAACTTCATCTAAATCACTCCCCAAAAACTCATCAAAGTTTGGGTGACTTTGAAAATGACCCTAAAGTCTTTCTACTTTCATGATTTCTTTGTTTTTATGCAAACTTGGCTTGTGAGGGGGACTTCATAACCTCTCGTGAGTTCTTTAGGGAAGCTTTGACCTGAGATTTCACCTCCCAACATTGAATTTATTTGGCTCCTAATTGGATTTGCATATGGGACATAGTGGCACTTTGGACATCGCATTACACTGAGCGAACAATATGATGTAGTGGTTGTAAAAAGGAATAAACCTTTTTGCAAAAATCCAAGTGATAAAAACCTAAAATCCATGTTTTTATTTTGCATTGTTTGGTGTGAAATTCATTATGCAATTTATTCTCCTATAATGTTATAAACTTGTTAGATCTTAAACAAATCCCCACTTGCAATAGAAGTATTATTGGTGCAAGGTGCACCTCAAGGTCCATGTCACAGTACTGTCATTTGAGAGAAGGGGAGGTGTAAAAACCCTACTATATAATGTGCATTTACTTTTATATGAACACTTAAAATCCTCTTAAATGACGTATATAGATGGATTCCAACAATACCAAGCAACCTTGTCAATTTAGGATGTAAGAGAGATTAATTAGTTGGTCTTGTCCTAGATTAAAGTCTTGTTTGAAGTCAAAACTTAGTGTAAACAGAAAAATCAAACCAAAACACATGGTACTCATTTTACTTTGAACAAAGAGGCATTATGCTATCCATGTGAGATCATCAATTTGCCTTGTTCAAAAGTTCATCAAAAGCTTGGGAGTCATACATCAACTTTGGCATAATTATTCTAACCAATTGAGTCTAAACCTTTATCAAAGTTATTTAATGTCCTTCACTTATAAGCTAAATTTGGAATTTCACCTTTATAAGTTCATAGGATTAATGTGTTAAATAGATTCACCATTTTCACTAAACTTGAGGGAACTTAGGTTCAATTTTCCATTTTGGTTGAGGGTCATTTAAGACTCATAATCATTATCATCACTTGATAGATTTAAGCCATTTTATGCTAAAACACTTACACTTTGAGTCTATGCACCATAACATTTTGAGTCAAGAAAAGTTGTGCTATGCTATCAAAATTGTGGGAAATTATCTTTGCCATAGAGAGTTTTTGAAAAAAAAAATTGTCACACCTTTTGGGTAGTGTAGCATCATTATGATACCCAAAACATTTCAAATATTGTTTCATAGACCTTCTTGCATATAGTTCAAATTTGTTCTTGCATTTTTACACTAATCAAGGTGTACTTTTGTGATATTTTGTTTAGCACAGCTATATTTTTCACTTTTGTCTAGCTTATTTGTTAAAAGAACCAAGTTTTATATCATTATTTATAAGAAAATAAACTATCTCTAAAGTGCCTTTTGTTTCATACCTTATACCTAGTTGATCAAGTTCATGTCCAAAAATCAAATGCCTGGTGTTTGTTATAAGTGTTTCAAATATGTTAGATTAAAACTTTCATCTATTTCAAAGTTTAGCTTTTGATGTCATTTGACCAAGAGTCCTAACACATGCCTTGTTTAAGCGTAGATTTTAACGTTGCATTTGGCCAAAATACCTAGCAACTTTTAAATTCTTAGATTAGACTGATTTGAAACACTTCAAACTTAGAGTTTGGCATTTTGATTTTTGGTCCATTTACTTGCTTATCTTTATGTGAACAATGAAATGTTAGATACTGCATGCTAGTTTATTTCCTCACAAATCTTTGCATAAACCTTTTAATCCTTTTGATGAATCTAGATCAAGTTGGAACATCATCTATTTTTGATTTTATCCTTTTTATAGTTTTTAAAACTCTTTGACCTTTTATCGCAAAGCATTGACTATGGATCCCAACATGTATTCCTACACTTGTAGTGGACTCATGTACAATCTAGGAATTAGTAATGTGGTGGTGCAGGAAGAAATGGTGTAAGACCCATACACAAATAATATTTCTTATGAGATGGATTCTTATTCCTCTTATAATACTCAATTAGGGGCACAAAGCAAAGATCCATTGGCTAACTATTTGGTTAACACACCACCTTATTCAGATAAGACCAAGAACAAACCACACAATACCTAGCTATAATACCCACAGTAGATGAGCCCGTTCTTCAACAGTCATATTCTACTAATATAACTTCCACATATGATCCATTTTTGTTTGAGTGACATTTGTTAGAGAACAAAGATGAGATTTTGGTTAGAGCCATAGAGGTAGGGACCAAGTTTCCAACAAACTTCCCCCATGAGAATTTACCAAGCCTAGTAAGAGTGCCCCATAATATCATTTATAATCAACACGCTACTTCTACCAATCCTATGGCTCTAGTCCAAACAACATATCAAGACCCTAATATATCTAATCGAGGTAAAAACATAATAGAATATCACTTTAAATAAATGCAAACATCATATCAAATGTACATGAATCTAGCACATAATTTTAATCAGATAAATATGGTGAGTAAGCCTCTTATTGACCTAAGTTCCTTCAACAAGAGTGTTGATAGATTTAACTGGATAATAGAATCCAAGTTCTGACCCATTCATACAAACCACTTTGATAGATAACTTGATGCATATGCATGTTATTGAAAAAATATCTTTGGCCTCTACACAAAATAGTGAGCCAAATATGGTATACAATGTGAAAACAACATCCAATCTTGATCAAAGTGGTACTAATTCACAAACAACTAGCCAACAACATGTGTCTACATTTAATCCCATGAGTAGATCATCATACCAGGGAATATGAGTTTATACATCCCAACCTCAATTGGATATTTCCTTAAGTGTACAACCTACAAGATTAGGTAATCAAAAAATAACTAATGTCATGCCTCAATGATAGAATATGATGAATCCTACTCCTCAACAAGTAAAAAGTAGTATTCCACATCAGTAGGCACAATCTAGTGTGTCAATGTAACAGAGGACAAATAAATTACCACCTTAATGATGGGCAACTAATGTTCCACCTCACCAAGTAATGCTAAACATACCTCTTCAGTCACAAACTAATATGCCAATCCAAAACCAAGCAATAACTAATCAACAATGTGCAAATATTGGTCAGTGACAGATGCCAAATCTACACCTATTTTCACTTCCCTATAAGGATTCATATAATAAGGAGGTCCCTATGTTTCTAAAATACCTACTAGATAATTGTTGGTTTAATATGTGCCATAAATTTAGAGACAGGGTCTTGGTCCATAAGTTTCCACTCAACAATAAGGTTGAAATTAGTCGGCAACATGTCCCTTTTCGATCATAGTAGGCACAATATAGTTATATCCCTCCATCCCAACTACAAAATCCTCTATTGAAACCTTTATCACCAACCCTAACTAGAATATCACACAACCAAATGTGTAATTTCAAGTACATCCTAATTCACGTATGCATATTCTTGATCCATTCCCCAACCAAACCAATATACCCCAAAAGTTATTTCCATCATACCCTAGTCAAAGTGTCCCACTTGTGACCTCCCAAGCATCTACCCAAACCAATATTCTCCCTCAAACCAATGTTCCTTCCAGTTTCCAATCCTAATAATTACAATAGATGAAGGATGCAATTGCTACCACTCAGGTTGGGAAATAGACTAAAAAGTTCAAATTAGATGACGTGTGTTCCTATCTATTCAACATGGAGTATTTGTAGATACCATTTCTTCCAAGATATGAACTACCAATATTCAACAAATACAAAGGGAAAGGTAACCCTAAGGCCCATTTAATTGAATTCTTTATTGCATGTCAACCAGTGGCATATAATGACATATGGATTTTATTGTTATTTCCAAGGAGCTTGGCTGGACACGTCTTGGAGTGGTTTTTTAAGTTGACCAAAAATTTAGTAACAAATTTTGATGATATTTCTGATAAGTTTGTGTAGCACTTTTCCTATAAGCTCGAGCATGATATTTCATTATTGGACTTAATGCAAGCAAATCAAAAGATTGGTGAGAGTTTTGCAAGTTATCTATAGTGATGGAGAGACATTGCAAGCCATTTCACCCATAGTTTACTAGATAAATAATTAGCCATTGTGTTTACCAAAAATTTGCATAGTGAGATAGCTTATCATCTAGATCATGGATAAAGGTTTGTTGATCAAGTGAGTGCTCATCAATAAAAGAGTCATCAAGATTAATTTAAATAATCAAAATCAAGCTAACAATCAAGGAAATAACCAACATGAACATCCCATTCAAATGCAAGCATCACAACTGACACATGCCAATAACCAAGAAAGATTGAAGCAATTCAATTGCAATAGGAATGTTGTGGGAAATGGAGTAACTGAATCCCATCATGTCCAAATGGTGCAAACATCATCTACACCACCTTTTCAACTTACTCCTACCCAAAAAACTCTCCAACCAATGCCACAAGCACAACAACCAAGACCTGCACAACAAATACAACAACCTTTACTATTGCAAACCCCTCATCATAGGAGAACTATTCTTACACATCATGTCTTTAGTGAACTAAAAGAAGCTATTGAGTCTATATTTCATAAGCTTGCTTCCACTAATCTGATTAGTTAGCCTATACCAAAGCATTATCCGCAAGGCATTCCTTATCATGATTGGTATTGTGAAAATGAATTCTGTGACTATCATTGGGTCAATGGGCATAATATACAAAGATGTGTCTAAATCAAGAATTTAATTAAGAATGTGTTGGAGAATGGGGAGTAACATTGGATAATGGTGCTTCCACTTCTAATCAAACTCTTAGGATTTATCAAAACCACTTTTCTTGACATAACAATCAATAGTAGCAAAATGATCAGCAATAATAATAATAATGGTCAGTGCAACAACAAAATCAACAGTATCAAAATCAAAGGCTAAACCAACATAATCAATAAAATTAGCAAAAAACCCACAATGATAGAATAATGGACAAAACCAAGGTCAGAACGGTAACAACCAACAAACCTAACATGGAGTTGCACATGACTACAATAGGGTTGTAAGTCATATTATAGGGGGTAGCGTTAATACCATCTTCATTAATCCTAAACCAAGCACTAATCAGCCTAGACCATTTTTATACAACATTCAACCAAATTACATGGATAATCTTTATTTGAACTAGAAGTGCATACAGGCAAACCAAAAAACTAGGACTTCCCACTTTGCATCTTATATTGATAACTTGTCCTTGCCACATGACCACATACGAGTGTACTAACAACCAAGACTTGTCTTATTTGGTCCCACACCATTCCCAACATTAGTTAGAAAAAATGGTCTAGTATTTAATCTTGATTATGCAATCGCAACTTTGAGGTCAAAGATTACTATCCCAAGCCCACAACCATCTACCACTTTTCCTGTCATCCAACCAACCATTTAGCTTTATAATAAACCATTTACTATTGACCAAGACAATAAGTTTTATATTATGGAACAATTACAAAAGACACCAACACAAATTTCTATTTTAGATTTGTTGTGAATGTCAATAATCCAAAAAAACATCTTGAATGAGTTTTTGGCCTAATCCACTATTGCTAGTAACATATCCCTTGATAAATTTCAAGCTTTGGTTGGACACCTAGATCTAGCCCAATAAGTCACATTCAACCAAAGTGATATGTCTTCCCTTGGCCTGCTTGATACTAACCCATTATACATATAAGTTTATATAAAGTGACATAAAGTGAAACATGTCCTTATAGACAATGGATCAGGCCTCAACATAGTGTCTCTAAAGCTCATCAAGCTTCTTAGGTACACAATGGCACATATCAATCCAGAAATGACAACCATCAAAGCCTATGATAATCAAGGAAGAGAATCACAAGGAACCATTAGTTTTCTAGTTATCATTGGGCCTTTGACCCATGATACACTTTTCCATGTGCTTGATCTTGAGTTATCATACAATATGCTTCTAGGTAGGCCTTAGTTGCATGAGATTCATGCAGTCCCATCAATGCTACACTAATGTATCAAGTTTTCCTACTCAGGGATGGAAGTGAATATTTTAGGATATTTACACCCATATGAACACTACAAATATCTTGAGGCTGAATTTCAAAGCTATAATTATCAGTACAACATGAATCCAAATTCCAATAAGGATAAAAGAAAGGCTATACTTATTGATCTTTCACCAAATAATTGCATAGATCATAATACCTTGGATTCCCTTTCCCACATGCCACCTCTTAAAGCATCTAATCATTTCACAATTTTAGATAATGGATCGAGAGAGTATGTGACCCATGATACATTTCATATTGCCAATCTTTATCATAATAAAAAAACCTTTGGGTGACCTAAAGTCACTCCACATATGCATTGGAAATAAAAGAATAAAGATAAGGGACCTGTCACATTTGTACCAGCATCTAGCCTAGAACTCAACCCTCTTGAATGGGATGAATCATGGTTATACAATGACAACCAATATGATTATTATAAAAGTACAAAGTATCCTATTCCCAATAGGATCATGGAGTATCACAATTATGAAGGAAAAGGCCTTAGACCAAATCAACAAGGAACCCTCAAGCCAATTTCTATGACTAAGAATGAAAGACCTTATGGACTTAGATTTAAACTGCCTGGGGGTGACCCCACATATCTTATTTAAACTCCATCACCAGTGACTAGTGATGATGATGCCGATAGTGAAGTAGAGTCTGATCATATCCTCACCTTTGATGACCTAGCTAAAACTAACCTATTTGATAACAATGCCATTTGTACCCTTACCCTAGCTATTCATCATAACCCATTACCATTATATTATCCCCAACTAATAGATTGGGACCAACAAGAATCTAGTCTGTCAATTGATGAGTTCCAAAATGATTGAGGCATTCTGTGACGTTTTAGGCCTTAGAGATATTGTTCTATTGGGAGATCAAAATTTAGGATTATCAATTACATTAGATCCTATAGCTTATTTTGGAGAGTGGGTAAACACCCTTAGCCAAAAACAAATAAGTAAAACATTAAGCTCTTAAAGTGAAAACCTCTTTGAGGCACTTTTTGACTAGGGAAAAAGTAAAGATAAAGGCTAGGCTAGTGGTGAAAATGTATTTTAAGCACCATTAGATATGGGTGTTCATTCTTCTTCAAATTTAGACCAAGAGACCACTAATGATGAACTTGCATGTGGATCCGTGTTCAACTTTGAGAAATAACATGTATTTGATCAAATTATTCAAGAATTTCTAACTATTTTTGTCACATGGCTAGATATCCCATTAGGGGACTCAGATTCATCATGCCTAGGAGAAGTTGAAGAGCAAGTCGTAATAGAGGACCCTGACATCTTCCAATAGTTGAAGTCATTACCTACTATCTTAGAAGATAGTTCGATATTTCTATTTGAAGATACAACAAAGGTAAATATTGGGACTCAATTAGACCTAAAATGGATAAAATTAGACATGTCCCTCACTGAAGAGGAACATAAAGTCTTTACAGCTCTTTTGAGAGAATTTGTAGATATCTTTATATGGGCTTATTCTGACATGCCAAGTTTAGATCCCACCTTAGTTCTACACCACCATGTGGTTAATCTTGATGCCAAACTGTTAAAATAAAAGCTATGTAAGATACATCCTTGCATTGTTGTATTGGTAAAGAAAGATTTGAAAAAAATCTTAGAAGCAGGATGTACTCGATCCATTGACTACTCAGGATGGATATCTAATGTAGTACCTATTAGTAAAAACCCTAAAGAGATCATAATTTTTACTGATTCTTGATATATCAACAAATCTTGTCTTAAAGATGATTTTTCATTACCTAATATTGACATAATCATTGACTCTATGATAGGTTATGAAATGCTTTCTTTCATGGATGGCTTTTTAGGATACAACCAGATCAGAATAACACTAAAAGACTAACAT
This sequence comes from Torreya grandis, assembly GCA_037957365.1. Classification (NCBI taxonomy): domain Eukaryota; kingdom Viridiplantae; phylum Streptophyta; class Pinopsida; order Cupressales; family Taxaceae; genus Torreya; species Torreya grandis. The sequence goes on from JARHVA010000064.1 coordinate 5,421,744, forward strand.
AAAATAGCATTCACCACTCTATGAGGAATATTTAATTATTATCTAATGCCATTTGGCCTTAAAAATTCTAGAGATACATATCAAAGGGCCATGACTGTCATATTCCATGATATGATGCATGATATTGTTGAAGACTATGTTGATGACATATTATGAATATCTAAAACTAGGGCCAACCATCTAATAGTGCTGCATAAGATATTTGAAAGGTTATGGGAGTACAAAGTTATAATCAATCTAAAAAAATATGTGTTCTATGTAACTTTAGGCAAATTACTTGGCTTCATCGTGTCTCATATAGGTATTGAAGTCGATCTGACTAAAGTCCATGCTATAACTGACGTGCCACCACTAACCAATTTAAAGCAATTATTTAGTTTATAAGATAAGATATAATCAATTCGATGCTTCATCTCTCAGTTAGTAGACAAGTGCCATCTATTTACACACCTTCTAAAAAAGGGAGTTGTATTTCACTGGGATGATCACTACCAAACAACTTTTCAATAACTCAAAGACTATCTTGTTCATCCACCTATTTTATTACCTCCTATGCTGGGGAAGCCATTCTTATTATACTTATCAATGATCGACCATGCTCTAGGGCCACTCTTGGCTCAACATGATGATAATGAAAAAGAGCATGTTGTATACTACCTAATTTGTACCTTGATTATATATGAACATAACTATGCACCTATTGAAAAAGCTTATCTGGCCATGGTCTTTGCAATTTAGAAATTGTGCCATTACATGTTGAATAATAAGACTATGGTCATTTCAAAAGTATATCCAAATCAAGTATGTACTATATAAAATATATTTACAAGGTAGAATGGATAAATGGATCATGCTTCTTTGTGTGTTTGACATAGAGTATATCAATCAGAAGGCAATCAAGGGATAAGTTCTTATAGATCAACTTGTGGAAGCACCTCTCATAGACACACAACCACTCACATTTCAATTTACTGATGAATCCATAATGACGATCATTAACACACCCCTTGAGGAGTAGCCCTGAAAGATGTATTTTTATGGTTCATTTACTCCACATGGATCGGGGGTAGGCCTATTGTTTATTACACCATAGGGGATTTAATCCCTAAATCATTTATAATTAGATTTTCTTATAAAAACAACATGGTTGAGTATGAAGCACTTATTGCAAGACTTTGACAGGAAATGCTTTGGAACATATCTCATCTCCAAGTTTATGGTGCTTCTTAGTTAATCATCAATCAGGTCACAAATCATTTTTAGACCAAAGATGACAAGCTGGTTCCATATAAAGCCATGATCGATACTCTTAAGCAATAAATTGGCAACATTCAGTTTGAGCACATACCAAGGGATATTAATAGAACTACAGATGCCATAGATACTATTGGCTATTTGATTCAACAAATAGATAAAGCTAGAAAGTATCAGTTCCTCATTGAGAATTTGTCAACACCAACTCATGAACTTTCAATCGTTGCAATGCTTTGTGCTATTATTGGTCCTAATTATATATGATACTTAGACATTTAAAATTACCTTCATGAAAAATTTCTACCACCTAACCTATCTCAAAAACAACCAAATCCTTTATTCATCATTCCAATCGTTATACTCTACTTGGATCCACCCTTTACCGTCATAGTTTTGATGGAACTCTGCTTTGTTATTTAAATTTGATAGAGTCTACACTAACATTAAGAGAAGTACGTGAAGGGATATGTGGAGATAATTCTATTAGGGTAGTCCTATCCAAAAATCTCTTACATACTGGTTATTATTGGCTTATAAGGTTCTTGATCAATAGTATCCTCATCTTCCAAAATATTGTAATTCATATTAGACATATTTGGCATATATGGTTCAAGTTGAAATCTAGAAATAGGCTCTAATATTATAGTGACTTTGGTTCCATATATAGTTTTAAAAACCATGTATGACCAATCTAAAGAAAGGTAGCCTCCTATTTTAGCAGTGAAATCCCTAGATAGGCATAGTGCAAAGTATGGAGGTAAATCAACAACTATATCTTGTGAAATGGTGAAATTTGGAAAAGCAACAAGTAAAATCTTAAGATCTTTGAGGATGTCCATAGTCTTAGTAGGGGAACCATATAACTTTAACACTCCTTTTTCATGAGGTTCATACTTGAGCCCTAGTTTGTCAGCTATGGATTTAGGCATGATGAAAGTACTAGATCCATTTTCAATCATATAATTATGGACAAGACAATATCCTATGACAATTGAAAGATATAATGGGGGAGGCTTAGTCACCATATAAACTCGAGGCTCAACAAATTGATTAGATTTGGTTAGAAAAATACTTACTTTTTCATTTTTAGGTGGTCTATCAGAGATATTGAGCTTTGAAATCTCCTCTTATAGATACTCCTTTTGTATTAAGATTAACAGTATATTCCACATTGAAATTATTATTGAAATTTTCTTCATATGATCCATAATACTGAGTGGAGAAGTGGTTGTCCTTGAATGCAATTTAGGAGCAGGAAGGGCTCATAGGTTTTTTGTGAATTGAGGGATGTAAGGCCCTTTCACATTATATCCCTTTGGATCTTGAACCTACTAATTTGATGTCTTTTGAGGCAGTTCATGAGTGGTGGTCCTTTGTGGTGGTTGAGAAGGAAAAGGGGCTACCTTTTCAAGACCCGAACCAACACCAATTACCTTTTTCTTGGATCTAGTATGGTATGCAACTAAATTATCAAAATTAAGCATATTTTGACTTCAATTTGCTTCTATGTGTTCAAAAGAATCCTCACCTTCCTAGAAGTTTTCAAAAGTAATTTTAGTAGGTGCCTTACCACTACCTTTTCCTTGTTGATTTGGCACTTCTGCCTTAGTGAATGAAGGAATGTATCCATGTGGTATGGAGGCTTAATTATTCTAAGGAGGTGGTTGGTTTTCATGTGAAGGAGGAATTGAACTATGTTTCATATAATACTAATGTGAGCTCTCACCATTTGGAGCCATTACCATGTTATTTTCTTGATCCCATTGATTGTTCCATTGTTCTTCTTGAGCATAGTTATTTGGAGTTGGCATAACAACTCTAGAATTACTTGGAGCATTAGTATTGTATTACCTTGACTGAGAATTATGCCCTTGTCCTTGCTAATTGGACTAACAGGATGGCCTATTATACTTATAATTTTGATTAGTACTCTGATATGGATTATGGTGGAGCTTGTTATCTTTCCATTGCAACAAAATTATTGTTATGAGTCTTAATAAGACTCTCTATCTTCGCTAGTTTGTGAGATTGATCACCTTATGTTTGACAGAACTTTGTTAAATTTGGAAGTGGAGCAATAGTTGGAGCCAGAGGGTGGCTATATGGAAGGAGAGGCATTGGTGGCCTTGTAGACAACTTTTTTGCTTATATAAGGTAATTATAGGCCTTGATTACTATTTAAAAAGCCTCAGGTAGAGTTTTTCCTCCCATAGATTGAATCATCAAAACTACATCTGAATTGAGAGCCTTTAGATAGTATAAAAGGGCATAGTTAGGTGTATGCTTGATCACTGCAATAATTCTATCCCAAGTCCTCTAGAACCTATAATTGAAATCCACCATGAATTCATGCTTGAATTTACTAATTATTTTAAACTGCTCCACAAGTGAAAGGTGGTAACTTTTATCTTCAAAGTGCTTGCATAGGACCTCTCCAAATTCATCCTAATTATTGATTGATATAGGAGCCAATCTTATGTACCAATAGAGTACTTTTCCTTTGAATGAAGTTGCCAAAAACCTCATTGCTACATTTTCTTGAGTCACATGATGCACTAAAAAAAGGTTAAAAATATATACAATATGTTCTATAGGATTAATGGAATTTTCTCCTATAAAAGAAGGAAGAGCCTTCAGAGTAGAGGCTAGAATATCATCCCATTGAGTAAGATTCAGAGGACTACCACCATTGAATGGCATAAAGGCTTATCTTCTGGGAATAACCATCTGAGGTATGGGATTTATAAAAATGTTTGGTTGAATAATATTAGCTTGAATAGGAGGACTTTGTGCAACAACAAGGGGAGTAAGAGGTGTAGAATTAGGATTTGATTGAGAGGCTTTCTTCTTCTTTACTGATTGGAAAGATAGTTCAGAGAAATATACCTCTTTCCCTTTTGTAGAGGATCTTGTGATAACTCTTGGGGGACTGAAAAATATGAGAATCTAAAAATGACTCACTTTGTGTAAGTGGTCCCATTGGGTGTGCCATAACTGTTGGAGACTTAGGTTGCACCCTAGCTAAAAATACAAATGTTTAAGTTCTACTTTCAAACCTAGTCTAACATGGTAATGACCTTAGGCTGTGGGTTACCTATGTTTCGATCAAACCTATAAGATTTTTAATGAGGATAACTCCTTAGATATGATGATTTGGACCTCTCTTTCTAATACCTAAACAAGTTGGGGTGAAAAGAGTCAAGATATTACATAAAGTAAAACCTATTATAAAATGTGGTGATGTATCAAAATTTAAAGATCCACTCTCAAGATTGAACTCATTAACACACTAATGGGATATGAATAGAACTAATGAAATGTTTATTATAACTTGAAAACAATAATAATTCATATAAAGGTTAATTTTACTAGCTATGGCTAGGGGGAAACAAAGACAAGGCTTTATTGAAAGCACTTATAACCAACAATCCACCTTATACCTGAGACATCAAAGCTATGACACACTATATGATCTGTAAGGAAAATTTGTTAGTATTTAAGTTTAACTCAAACTTGAAAAGGGAAGATTAGACAAATTTTTCATATCAAACACACACAAAATACTAAACACATATGACAAATACTATAATGGCCTTTCCCATTACTCCAAAAGGTGCAAAATATAATTTTTAGTAGAGTCTAATTATACCAACCTGAGGGATCCATATCAATATCTCAAAGGATATATTTATAGAAGAAAGGGAAGTAAGAGAGAGAGAGATTTTAGCTCTAAAAAAGGAATCAATGAGGTTAAATCCATTTTAACTACAGTTACAACTACCTCTGTATTTAGGCTCATTCAAGCTTCTTAATTGATCTGAGTCACTTCAATCCATTGCACAGTTACATTATTCCTTTACCGAAGCTTATTTATTTCTATAACAGTGGGATCAAGTTGTTTTGAGATAAGTTTTGACATCAATGTAGTTACAAAAATCAAATCAATCTATTAGAATTATGTCCCGGTGCTAACTACTCTTCACTGGTTCATCATGGCATACAAGAGTGGAGAGAAGGGTCACTTTCATGTAACTAGTTATGGTTATAAAGCTATTGAAGTCTATGTGTCTACTTTGGTTGAAAAATTTCTCTTTAACCCTTGTTAGAAGCTCCCTGGGCTTGTCAACCAAATTAAGACACTTGGCAACCTCACACTTGACTTAAGCCTTATCGACTTTTTGACCTCTCTAACCCTCACTCACCATTGATCTTCCCTATATGAATACATGTGAGCCCTAGATTTGCCTTTGAAATTTTAACTTAATCTAAACTAGTGTTACTTGGTAACCCCACACCTCTTCTTAAGATCCTATTATTAGTATGCCTACTTCTTTACTTATGCCATGTGGTGGTCTCGCATTCATCCTTAGAAATATTAAATATTTGACCTAATGCATACCATTGATTTCCTTTGTGTGATTAAACATGAGCCATTGATATTGCTAGGACCCACTAACTCTATCTTTGCCCACTCATTATTATATCTGATTTTACTCCTAAGATTGTGCTACTTGGTGCTTGCATGTTCATTTTGGATATCCTTTATAATTTTTGAAACCAAATGGTCATTTCCTAAGGCTTTACTTTGATGTTTTCATGCCAATATTTGACGTATACACAAACACATTTGACATTTATGTGGTTGTAACTCAAATATTTTAAATCCAATGGTTATTTGTTGTACCTATTTTGACATTTATGCACCCATCATTCTACATCTATGTGACTATCAATGATGTTTATGATACTGTCAATATTTGGACCCCAATGGATGACTACTGAGCTTGAACTTTGACACTTACGTGAATGTCACTCTACTAGAATAATTTCCTCAAAAGAATTAAGTCTTTGGGACTTTTTCTTTTGAGACATTTGTTGTGGACAAAATGTCCAAAAGAACTTGGTCCTCAGGAAAATTGTCTTGACATAATTCACTTAGCATTCTATTGTAGATAAAATGTTCGAAAGAACTTGCACTTCAGTTTTTTTCTTTGGATATTTTTTTTGAAAGAACTCCCAACACTTAGAAAAAAAACCCAAAACCATTATCCCAAAAGAAATATTATCACTTAGCCCAAAATATTAACACTTAGCCAAATCAAAAGGCCCACAAGAATTGAACTTAGCCAAATAAGAGACCGAAGTAATATGCCAAGTAAGGACTTAGCCAAATAAAATGTTTTACACTTAGCTTTTTTTGGCTTGTAGGCTCTTCTAGACTTGTTCATGAAACTATTGATTGAATTTTTAATGATCTGAATGATACTATGAAAACTTGAGCAAACGTACTTTTTCTTGACCTTGAACTACCTTGATCACCATAAGAAACTACTCAAATCCTTTAATTCACTCTGTAGATCTATCCCTCAAAAATTAACAAAATACACTTTAATCAAGCTTAAAGTATTTCAATTTTCAATCTTCATGTGATCCTTGGACCACTCATTCCATCTAAAAATATATTCAAGCCTTAATCCATACTTGATCCTCAAGACACTGCACTACATTCAGGTGAGTTTGGTATGTGGGCCAAAATTAGCCAACACTATCACTGCTATGTTGAAGAAGAATCAGGTGTTCACTTGGACAAGAGAAGGTAAAGTAGGATTTGAAGCTATCAAACAAGACATTGATCAAGAACCTACACTCATGAATCCTATTTTATCAAAAGATTTCATATTGTATGACTTTTCCAAGATTGATAACATATCATCTATGTTGATGCAAAATAATGGAGAAGGGCTTGATCAACCAATTGCATTTTTTAGCCAAGGGATTGAAGGGTATGAAGAAAGGTACACTTTTGTATAGAAATAAGTCCTTGTAGATGTGAGAAGTCTAAAAATGTTTAGGCCTATGCTATCCAACAACAAAATATACCTTATGATGTCTCATCCTGGAGTGAGATACTTCCTTCTCAATAAATACCTAAATGAGAAGAGGGATAGTTGGATTACAATTGTCATGGAATATGATGTTGAAATCAAAGTCACTAAGATAGTAAGAGGTAAAAGCTTATGTGAACACATGGTTGATGACCTTGATGAATAGAAAGAATAAGTTTTGGTGACACAAGATGACTTACAAATAGCTGCACCTCCACCTCACACTAGATGGGTCCTAGACATGACAAAGTTATTGCTAATAGGTGAATGCCCCCAAGACATGAATAAAACAAACATAAGATAATTGAGACTTTAGTCCATAACTTATGCCTTGATTAATGGTGTTATCTTTAGAATATACCTCATTGGAGTGCTACTAAGATGCATAGATGATGATCAAGTGACTAGACTCTTGGAGCAATTCGATGATGGACCTGAAAGAGGTCATTTTGACCCAAGAAATACAAATACAAAAGTGATGAGGGATGGTTATTATTGGCCTAACATCTTCAAGGATACATATGCATGGGTGAGAAGGTCCAAAAGTGTTCTCTCTTTGTAGGAAAGTAAAGGTTGGGAGCTCTTCTTATTAATATCATTAGGTAGAGTAGCCTTTTATGTAGTGGGGCCTAGACTTTATAGGAATGATCAATCCACCTTCTAGTAGAGGACACAAGTGGGTACTTAATGCCAGTAATTACTTCACCAGGTGGGTGGGGGAAATTGCTCTAAAGGAAGCCAACAAAACAATAATGTTGGACTTCTATGATAGTATAGTGACAAGGTTTGGTGTACTGACAACCATAATTTTAGATAATGCCTTAGAATTTATTAGAATGAAGATAAGTGAATGGACACTTTAGTTGGGCATATACTTAGCACATATTCCAATTACTATTCCAAAGGCAATGTGATTTCAAAGTCAACAAATAACTTGATTAGAATAATCAAGAGGACTATGGAGGAGAACCAGAGAGTGTGGGATTCAAAGTTAAGGATAGCCTTATGGGCTGATAGAGTGACCCCCAAGGTTTCCATTGGAAACTCACCATTTGTCCTTGTATATGGGAGAGAATCCAAGTTGCCCATCTCTCTTGAGTTACCTACCTTAGAGCTATCCCATCAACTTGAGTTAGGTAACTCAAGAGAGGGATTTGGAAATGAAGATAATGTTATCATATCAAGCACAAGTCAAGCAATCCTTTGATAAGAGATCTATGTCAAGATAATTCAATGAGGGTGATCTAGTCCTCAAGTGGTATTCAAATAAGGCCAAGCCAGACAACCATATTAAGTTTGATAGCTTGTGGAGTGGCCCTTACTTGATCCACGAATGCAAACAACAAAATTCATTTCAACTTGCCCAAATGGATGGAAAGGTATTACCAATCCTAGTGAATGGGATTCATCTAAAACCTTGTTACTAAAATAAAGTTTCAGCCTTGTATATATTAGATTAGATTTTATTATTTTCCTCCAAGTGCCTTGTGCATATTTCCCTTTTGTTGTGTGTTTACCTTACCTAAGTGATTTGAGCACATTGTTGTTTTATTTTGGGTTATCCTTGATATTTTGAGATTTCTAATTAGAATACTTACAACCTTGTGATTAGTTCAAAATCAATTGAAAAAGACTTTTGTGACTCAAGAAGCCCCATGCATAGACTAAGGTAACTAGTCTTTTGAATAAACATGTATGTAATCCCAAAAGGTCACCAGAAATGTTGGCCAAAATTGGACTACATTTAAAACTTTTACCTAGATGGATCAGGCCACTCTCCTAGACCATTTACTGACCTCTTGCCTTCATGACTAGTCTTAGTGCTTTGAAGATGCTCTGAAGTGCTCCAAAGATGCTTTAAAGATGATTTAAATATGTTCTAAGGTTATTCAAATATTTTTTAAGGTGTTATGAAGATGTCCCAAGATGCTCCAAATATGCTATAGGTAGCTCCAAAGATGTTTTAAGGTTCTCTGAAGATGTTTTGAAGAATAAGGAGTCCTAGTGCAGTGGATTATCTAATGGTGGAAAGAGAAGACTAGATTCATGACCCTAATAAGTGTTCTCAACCTTCTTGAGTTACTTACACACCATGTTTTAGGCCTATATAATCAATTTTTAATGAGAAGATCTTCTCTATGAAAAATTAGTGTTTTGGCTATCCTAGCTCAAAAACATCACCTACAACCAACTTAAGTGCCTTGAGAGCCAAGTGTGAGAGACATTAGATTATGAGGAAAGTATTTGGTCACCATAAAAGTGATGATTATAGGGTGAATTTACATAATAAGTGTTGAAATATTTGAAGCTATGGGGAGATGCATTTACCATTTTCACCTATAACCAACACCCCAAATCTACACCTACATCCATCCAAATGGCAATTTCATTGACTCATTCAATAATTTTCCCTAAAGTGAAACTCAAGAAATTTACATTCAAGGTTAATATTTTGAGGTATAATTTTCAATTCAAGTAACAAATGGACATATCCAAGCCTTCATCAATACCACTTAAGTAGTGTCAGCTCAAGAAGATACAGTACATAGTCAACTTTTGAAGGTTTTTGAATTTTTAGGGCACCTACTCATGGATTCAAGACCTAAAATTTGGTACATAAGGTACTCATGACATATTATATCCAAAAATTATTTATATTTGGCATGAAAAACAAGTTATATACCTGATATTTTGTTACATACCTGAATCACTCTCCAAGTCATTCACACAAGCAGCGTAGGCCAATCTTGGAGAAAGTTATGATTTTAGAGCATCTACGGGAGGATTTAGGATATAATTTTTGGTAAATATGATCATGGTGAGTATATAAATATTTATATTTCATAATTAAATCCTATAAAATAGTTTAATCATCCATTTTTTTGTTACATACCTCTTGCAATCATAAACAATCATAAAACTAGACAACCAACTATCTAGTTTTAGGAAAAATCAATTTTGGGGCATCTAGGGGTAAAATCAAGTATAAAATTTGGTAGAATTTATGGTAATGAGTGGTTTTAGATATATAATCTTTGTTTATTCACACTAATAGTGGAATCATCCACTATTTTGTCACAGTCCTATGCATGTCTGTTGATAGTCAACATAGAACTAGGCAAGCTTCTTGAAGGGCTTTAAGGTATGATGGATGGTTTGAACATCATGTGAGTGTTTTTTAGGCAATTTAGGGTTATTTTAAATCTTCCTGCACTTTTTTATAGTGATTAAATTCATATTTTCAATTCAAAATGAAGAAAGGTGCAAAATTGCAAAATTTAGGATTTTGGCATGCAAGTGGGGACAATCAGAAAAGGCATTTTTGAAGAAGTTAAAGGGTTGAATGGTAAAATATAATATTTTTATAAGTTATATGGATAATTAAAATTTAAAAAAAAAATTAATGAGATATTTAGACCTCATAAATCTCAATATACACCTTTTTATTTCTCTATGTCTTGTAGTTCACAATTTTTGAGTGTGCTTGCGAACAGAAAAGGAATTTTGGGGGATAAATAGGTACATCCAAATTTTTAAAATTATTAAATTAGATTATTATGACCTAAAATATCCACCCATTATGACCTTTAAGTCACACTATCAACCTATATATCTACTCTTTTGTCTCATACCTTATGCACTCTATGGGAGAGAGATAGTCTTGAGGCCTAAAAGAGCAAAAATAGGATTAATTGGTGGTAATTTGATTTGGATTGAAGTTTAAGGTTATTTAAAATGTTTTATAATAAATAAATATACCTAATTGGATATGGGATGGTATAAATAAGGAAAAGTGTGGCTAAGAAGCAAGAAAAATCAAGTTTTCATCCCTCTATTAATGCAGTCTTAACGCCAAAACCAGGTCTTAAAGTGAGGATTTTAGAGGTAAAAAGGAGGATTGATGTATGTAAAAGTGATTATGAATTTTTATAATAACAACCATAATTATTTTATTGAGTTGGAAAAGGAAAAATGGACTCCAAGTGGCTCAAATTAGTAAAGAAACCTTTCTAGACCTACCTAGTGAACACAAGGTTGCAGACCTTCCCAAGTTAGTTTAAGGAGTTTACAAGTGAATTAGTGGCTGATAATGGTATAAAATAATGGTATGACACAAAAAAATATTAATAAATATAAATAAATCTCATTAAATCTCTAAAGAATCATGGAAAGGCCTAAAATTGTTGCAAGCTGTAAAAGAGTCTATTTTGACCATTTTTGAGTTTTTGAACTCATAGGTCCATAAAATGACTTGGAATCACTTGGAAACCACATAAAACGTGTAGGGAAATATTTTTACATATTTTTAATAAGAAATTGGAATGTGTGGTTGATTAGGAGGCCCAAAATGGCCTTAGGAGTAGGTTCTTGCATGACAGGTTGAAAATGGCTCAAGTTTGGAGCCCTCCATCAATGGAGTCCAAGAGTTTTTTAGGTTTAATGGTGTTTTTTCTAGTTTTAGGAGTAAAAATGAGTGAATAAAAAACAATAAATAAAATAAAACACCCAATGTTAACCTTCAAGGTCAGTTTCAAGCATAGAGTGCCAAGATCACTAACCATGTTGCCAACTCAAGCCAAGTGGAGATGGGGCGTAGAAGTCAAGTGGAGTAGATATTTGGGGAGTTGAGGAGAATTGATGGAGCATGGGGGAATTAAATATAATTAATGGTCTATAGGAGGGATTATATAATATCAAATACCTTTTGGCAATTTGAGTGGATGGTGACATCATCTAAGACAAGAAACATTTAGCCTAAAAGTGCCTAATAGGCCAAACTAGACCTTTTTGGAGCCTTTTGGAGCTTAGTGATTTAAAAGTAAAGATAAAGGAAAAAATAAAAGAGCTAAAATATTAAAAAGGATCTTCCCTCCATTTCCTACATTGGAAATCAATTATGAGAGCTTGGAGAGTGGTTGGAAACACATTTATTGAAGAGCTAAAGCTTTCTCTCTTATCCTCTCTTCCTCTTCTTCCCTATATCTCCCATTTTTGGTCTCATTTGTAAGATATACTATCATTTTACAAGGAAAAAACCTACTAAATTTTTTAAGAACTATATTTTGAAGTAATAATACTATTATTTCAATTATCTCTTTACCTTTAATTTGTGCTTAGTAAGCTTGTGCATGATGGCTTTTTGAAGAAGTGTTCTTCCATGGTTATTTTCCTTCTTTATTGCCTCTTTTTATGTGTTTTAAATTTATTTTTAGGTTTTAACTTATGATTTTATGCCATTAATGGATGTTTAGTGTGAGTTTTAGAACCCTTCTTTACTTCATCTCTTGCTTAGTGAGCCTAGTTTCAAAAATACTGATGCAAATTGGCTAGTTTGGGAGATTGTGTGAGAAAAGATTTTTATTTATGATGAATTGGTGATTGTTTAAATATTATTAGAGTGTCATTTAATTTTGTGCATCACCCATTTATTTATCTTAGTCATCCCACACCCCATTTTTATCCCTTTTCCAATTAAAAGTATTAGTTTAAGTGATCTACCAAGAAAAAGCTGACCTTATCCAAAGGTTCAAACTCATTACAAGATACCCATAACTTGAGGTTGATCCAATAGTGTATATATGAGTGAGTGAGATAAAAAAAACCCTCACAGGGTGTAATTATATTCTACAATAAGTCCTAACTTGTTGGAATGGTTACATAGTAGGGTTGTTATTGTTGGCTATGTTCAATGATATATGTCATTTGATTAAGGTATTATGCCTTTTGTTCTTTCTCTTGTCTTGAATAAGAAGGTGTGTTAACTAGGTACTATGTTAATGGTTCCTACCCTTTTTCTATATATGGGGTAATGTAAGAAGGATATGGATCCATCTCATATGCTACATCATCACCATAAGGTTCTTGAACAAAGGAGTCACTAGTTACAAAGTTCTCATAATAAGATTATATATGGTCCCACTATGCATATAGTGAGTCATGTTTAGATTTATGATGTGGAAAATGAGTGAGATCTAACACAAACAACCTTTAACTCTTTAGAAGAGGTCCAAAGGTGAAACATGTACTCTATATCTAAGGCAAAGGTAAAATGAAAATATGAAACCGATCTTTGGGAAAGTGTTTGGGCAAGGTAAAATGGTCTTGATCTAGGTCTAACTAAAAAAGCAAAGGTGATAGGTCTTTGGTCAAACATCATAAATCTAAACTTATAATTTAGGTCTAAAGCATAAAAACAATGCTAAGTCTTTGGTCAAAAGTCACAAAGCTAGACTTGGAAATAAGACAATTTAAATAAGAACTTTCAAATCAATCCAATTCTAAGGTAATTGGCTCATAACACTTCGTAATTGGCTCATAAATGACTCTTGGTAAATGGAACTAAGACATTATACAACTTGGCATAAATAACTAAGACATTATACAACTTGGTATAAATAACTCTAAACTACATACGTGGAAACAAAATAGCCCTAAGTCTAGGCAAAGGTCTTTAAGCCAAATGAGAAATCAATCCAACTTTCACAATCCAAACATAAAAGGTAAACCACCTAAGCCAAAATTATATAAGGCTTTGACATATACCTAATTAGTTTAGGATCTGAACTTTGAAAGATTGAATTTTAAATTTAGTATAAAAGACTTATATTTTCTAAAGGTCAATAAGATAGACTCAAATAGGTAGCATAACCATGCATTTTTGGAAATAAAGGTATGAATGGGTTTGAAAATTGGTCTCAAATAAGACAAGTGTTTTGAAATAAATCTACAAAGTGACAATGCTCCTTTGAATAAGGGCTATAAAAATGGTTTTAGAAAATTCCAAGGTAAATGTTTGGAAGGATTTTGACAATGCAACATCTCTTGATTTGAAGTGGTCTATAACATGTGTCTTATTTTGAAGGTTTTAAATCAGTTTGAATTTGGCACATAAATAATTTTAGACCCAAAAATACATTCTAGTAGAAGAAATAGGAAAAACACCTAAGTGCACATCCTACCCTAAAACTAACAAGGTATGCGTAGCTTCTACCAAATTTTCTATCGATATAACAATACTTAAAAGGATTCAAATGTTAATAGAAAAAGTAAAGAGCTTATGTAGGTATATTTTTTAAACCCCCTTCATCTCTCAAGCATTAGTACATGGCAAGGAACTTGAAGTGTTGAAGCACTCGACATTTGGCAAGATATTCCACAAATAAAATCTACAATTTTTTGAAACAATCTAAATGGTCCAAAGTGTGGCTAACACAAGGGTGCATCATGTCAATTAGATTCCTCACTAACTTGTTATGTAAAGGTCTATTCCTTTACATAATTAATTTATCCATGTAATACTTAGTGAAGTATGATGTTTAGCATGAATTGATTTGAGGTTTTGTTAGAATTGTTAGGCTAGTCGCTCAATCATGATCCTGGGAGATGAAACCCTAGGTAAACACACCCTTAAGGAAATTGTGAGGAGATGAACTCCTACCCATAAGATAATGCAAAAAAATAAACAAATTAAAAATTATAAGAAATTTAGGGTCATTTTTAGGTTACCCAAGTCACTTGGGGATTGGGGAGAGCATATGTAACTTTTTTTCTATTCTAGACTCAGCCAAATAAGGCAATAAACAAGGTGCTTTTGATCACTTGAGTTCCCTAAGGGGACAGGGGGAGAGCATACACACGATGTTTATTTTGACAAAAAGTAATTAATCTAGGAAATTGAACAATGAACAAACAAAAATCTCTTAGGAGCTCTAATCTAATGTGGTTGTTCATTTTATTACACTAAACAAGATATGAATGAAATTTTGGTCCCTTGGATTTGTTGTTTGCTCTTGTAAAATTGAAAGATGAAAAGTAAAGTTTGTTAGGTAGAATTTAAGCACTAAAACATAAGTGTGTATGAAATTTTGAAGTGTTTAAACCTCCTCTTCTTCACTTAATTTCCTACAAAAATGTTATGGGGTTCACTTGTTTTTATGCAAAAGAGTTAACCAACAAACAACTTGTACTTTTAAATTCTCTGGTTTTTTACACATAATGAAGTCATCAATTTTTCAACATAGTGAAGTCACTGTGTTGGGGCTAATTAATTATGGACCCAACATAGATAAAAAATAATATCTAGTGAATTTTCCATTAGTCAGGTGTGAAGTCATTGATTAGGTTAGTCAAAGTCACTATATATGTCTAAAAATAGATTGAAATCACCAAAATCATGAGAAAAATTACCTTATGAAGCCACCAAAAGGCTAGATCAAAACCACCATTTTCATTTTTCAAAGTCACCATTTTGACATAATGATTCACCATAGGTCATTATTGTCGATTTAAAAATAGATATATGTCACCATTTTCTATGAAGTCATCGATGTAAAGTCACCATTTCTTCCAAAAATAATTTCATACCGAGGACAAAATAGGCAAAGTCATTGTTTAGCAAGGTGAAGTCACTAATTAGCAACTAAATGAAAATGACATGAAATTTAGGAATAAAACTAAAAACTTGAAGTCATGAGTGATATTTTTAAATAATTTTTAAGGGTCTACATCACTCATTCATTCCATGTGAGCTGTGTGGTCCCATTGGGCATGCCATTATGTATCATTAAGATTTAGAAGAGTCAAATTTTGTTAGTTTCTTGTTAGTGAATCAAAAGAGAATTCAAATCAAATAATAAAATATAAAATAAACCACTCTTACCAAAGTACTTAGGTGAGCTTAACACAATGAACAAAATTACAAATAGAAGATAAAAAATTAAACTATGTTACCCCTTGTCAAACTAGTGCTCATTTGTTGGCATAGAGGATGTTCTTGTTTGACTTGTGGGCAATAGAGACTTTGATCAATGTAATTTCCAATTTATCAATGGTTTTCTAAAACCGCATGAGGCTTTGAGGCTTAGCTTGGGTTGGCATGTGAAGCTTCTTGAATCAATTTGGCATTACAACTTTACTTGAGATCTTATTAAAGGCATTCCTATAGAATAACCTTATATACAAAAGCTTTTTGGAAGAGAGTGAGGGAAATTATATTTATAGGTCTTAAAATAAATCTAACCTAAGTGTGGTCAAGTTTAGTTTTAACCTTGGTTATGTTTAGATTAACCTTGGTCAAGTTTATATTAACCCTGGGTTGGGTAAAAACATTTATGAAGGCTTAACAACTCATTGAAGATATTTATGAGCCTTGACAACTCATAGAAGATATTTATGAGGTTGTGACTCACATTTTCTTTGAATTTTAGGAATGAACAAAAGACATTATTAATTCCCTTGAATTTAACCTCATATTTATTGAAAAATTCCCTTTTTATAAAATGTAATTCCCTATTTGAACTTAGAATTTTTATTTAAGCAGCTAATTGAAATTACCTTTTGATTAATCCTACTTAGGGTTTTTGGCACTTAAGAATTGTTTTAGTGTTTTGCATTAATAGATCAAAAGGTCAAAAATGTTAATTTTCTAGGTCGCAATTTGACTAGGGTTGAATCCAAGATAGGTTATCATTATGTGCATGATAATACCCCAAATAAGGATACCTTGACACAATTATATGCAATTATATCCCATGCACATAAAAATTTAGTAAATTCAATGACTTCCAAGCTTAAATTATGTCATTTACTAGAAATTAGTTTGATACCTGGTTTAGACACAAAATTGGCCAAAATTGAGTGTTTACACTATTCACATGAGAATAGGTATGTGTAGATATATCATGAAAGAGATAATGAGGGTAAGTGTGTGAGAGATTTAGGGAGCAGGTTAGGGATAGATTTTATAGATTTGAGATAAGAATGATCTCCCTATTTATAGGAGATATTTGCACTATAAATGTAACCATTATGCTAATGAATATAAATTTTGGATGATTGACAAAAACATTATGGTGGTGCATTTGCACACCTAAGTTTTGACTCTACCTAGATATGAGGAAATCACTTTTTGTAGTCGCAAGTCATGTTTAGTCACAAAGATTTTAAATTGTGATTGTTAGGTCTTGTCAAGTATTCTTTGAATAAAATACATTCCAAGCACATGTTTGCAAGAAAAAATATCAAATAATTCAAAGGCAATCCAAATATCATTAATAAATGTTTAATGATTAATGTATTATTTTCTAAATAATGGTTGGATGTGTTTAAAGTCCTAAAGGGTGTTGTGAAGTCTTAAAATGTTTTTAATAGTGCCTATCTAGGATTTTTAACTTGTATCAGTCTACAAAAGCTTTCAAAAATTATCATTTAGTTCTATTTGATCTTTAAAACCTGAAAATATATTTTGTTATTTTCAAATAAGTATTCGTTCAGTCCTATCTTACCTTTAAATCCTGCGTATGTCTTGCATGGTCAAAATGACTTTTTGTTTCAAGTGGTGATATTATAATTCAATCCCTGAATTGGCCTTTTGATATTTTTATGGAGTTTAAATAAAAAATTCCTTAGAGTACAATAGTCATCTCCACGTAAATGAAAGATAAAAAACTAATCAAAGTCACATTCAATGTGTTCTTCTTAAGTTTTAATTGGATTCTCCCATGAAAAACCCTTTTTGTGACTTCTAAGAGGTTTCTAATGGGTTCTAACCGGTAAATAAACTTTGAATAGATCTCAAGATCATCAAAATTATTCATTCAAGTTCTAACCAACATCCCAAGCTTGTGTAAGTTTCTATTGAGATTTTCACATGCTAAATCAAGTTAGAAAACTACTTATCATATCCTGAATAACATTCTCAAGAGATCTTAACAAATTCAAAATAGTTCTAATAGTTTCCCATGTAATATATTATATGTTTCCAATTATTTAAATATCCATTCAAGTTTTAAATCCAATGTAAATGGTCCTCAAAACTATTGTAAGTTTGCAATTGTATCTCAAGTTCTCCTCACAAATTATAATTGGCTTTCTCTATTCCATACAGCTTGCTCAATGATATAACAATATTATTGAGCTTTACCAATTTTTAATCCAAGTTATAAGTAGATTTTGAAGCTCACAATTGTTTTTATAAAGATATTCAAAGATTCAAAATAAGTTTGGAATGCTTTTGGCGAGATCATAGAGGTTATACCTTGAAATGACATGCATGTTTACAATTTTGTTTAACTGTGGCAGACTAGAATTTTTTTTATATATGATGTTATAAAAACTCTCTTCTATGTTCTACAAGTTAGTGCAAGTCTATAATATATCCGTCAATCTTTTCCAAGCTTGAATATCATCTTCAAAAAGTCAAAACAGATTTTATAGCATGCACAAGCTTGTGATAACATCAAAACATAAAAAAATCACATGCTATAGATATTCATGGGATTTAATCTAACTCTCCAAACCTATTTATATTTCTAAAAAAGTTAGATTCATTGTAAAAGGGATTTTTAACATAGACAAAATTTTTGGCAAAGGAAGAAGAGGAGTTTTGTATATACAACTCTAAAAATAATCAATACATGAAGAACTTGCAGGATTTTGTGATATTGAATTTATATCTTGAAAAATGATTTATGTGAGTTTTCTAATTCATTTTTATTCTTTTATTTTAAATCTATTAGAACATAGTTTTCGAATCATCAAGTGATTTGATATTATTTATGTATAAATATGTCAAAATCTATATAGAGGATTAAAAATTAGGAAACTTAAGTGAAAGTAAGAAAATAAATATGTATTTTTTTCTCACACAACATACATGATTGTTTTTAAGTCCTTTAAACTCAAAATATCTATGGTGTATATACTTCATGCTTATGTTTGAATCTTGTATTTTTTCCCTTTTTTATGAAAATGAATTCCATCATCATATTGAATACCCGTCCTATAAACTTTGGGTAGTTTTAACACTTTTATATGTTTAAATTTTTAAATCTACCTTCTTTATTTCCTTTCATTTTCCTTTCTCTCTCCTCACTCCCTAAACTTTTTCATGTTCTCTCAATTTTATTTTATGACACCTTTGTGAACTTTCAAGTTAAAAGTACAAAACCCCCATAAAGACATCATTTTTACTATAGATATTTTCATTTTCAGTTTTGCATTTGATTTTAAATAAATGTATTTTCACTTGATAATTAAAGAGGGACTTCATCCCCACATTATTGATAAAAAATCCACTTTTTGTCTCCTTGACAAATTTTCAACCAACAAGTTTTTGGCTCTTAATGTGGACACATTTTAGGTTTTTTCATGTAACCCAAATTAAATGTTTTGGCCCATATGATTCTCCAACCAACTCAAGGACTAACTCAACAACTATAAATTGAATGGGATCAACCTACACAATTAGATATTACTTCCAACATTAGGAAACATACTTGTGAATGTGATGAAGTTAGTGTTGCTCAATTTTAGATAATTTTAAATATATTTAATCAAGAATTAAACCATGTAAAATTTGCTCAAAGGATTATTGAATGTAGAATAGCTCATAGAGCTTGTTAAAAATCTTAAAATCTTGAGAATAATCTTTGTATATGACTACTTTTATAAATTAATATCTTGATCGTTAAAATAGTCTTGATTGGATAAAAGTCACATAAGAAGATATTGCTTCAAGTCTCCAATTTCTCACTTGGGATAAAAAAATAAGTTATACTTATTTCAAGGCTATTTATGTAGTAATAAATGAAGAATAAGATCATGCTATTATTACTTGAATGACTAAAACAATTATTTCAAAAAAACAAGCGAGAAGATAAGTAAGAATGCTAGTCCATATATCTTCCCAAAGATGTTCTACAATAATGAGATCTTCTCATGAATATCCTAATAGTTTAAGCTCCCATCTATCAACTAAATCTTATTTGGATAAACAAAACACAAGAAGACATTTCTTCACATTTGCAAGCATTTGCATGGGATAATAAAACCAATGCAACTTAGTTTTGAAGAATTATTGACATATTAAAATAAGAAGATCATATTAT
This sequence comes from Torreya grandis, assembly GCA_037957365.1. Classification (NCBI taxonomy): domain Eukaryota; kingdom Viridiplantae; phylum Streptophyta; class Pinopsida; order Cupressales; family Taxaceae; genus Torreya; species Torreya grandis. The sequence goes on from JARHVA010000064.1 coordinate 5,441,770, forward strand.
CCTCACACAAAGAGTCAAAGCATTAGCTATGTGAAGAGTTCAAAAAATAATATCAGCTCATAGAACACTTTGAATCTAAACTACACCTGAGCAATAATAGTGTTTCATTCAAATTGGCATACAAATAATTTAATAGAACAAATAAATATCAAAGAAATAGAGATCCATTATATCATTTGTAACATATTTTTGAATTTAAGTTAAATCTTGAGCATAAAACTAAAATCAATAAATCAATTAGCCTCCCATCGAGTCCTAGAAAAGACAAACAACTGCAAGGTGGTTCTATAGTGATTCAACCTCTTGTCCTTTTAGGGATTGTTCTTCTTTTGTAATAATTCTTCCCTAAAGTGGTAGTACCATGGGGTAATGCAATAGGGCCATTTATCTAGGATAGTTACACAAAATTCCCTAAATTTTTACAAAATAACTTCTCTAAAATTTCAAGTGATGGTAAACAACATCTAGACAAACATATCACAACCTTTTTTGTGGCATGTGGAATCTTAGGGGTGGAACATGAAGATATTGATGTTAGGTTGTTTGTGGAGCCTATTAAAAATGGATATGTTGATTGGTTCTACCATCTTACTCTAGGTTCCATCATTAGTTGGAATAACATGAAAATTAAGTTTGAAAGCAGGGTCAAACCGATTGAATATACACATGCATTGCTTACATAACTTAGCTAATTGAAAGAAACTATGAAACCATGATGGATTTTGTATCCAAATTCAATAAGTTACTTAATAATATACCAATGATTTCTAAGTTTACAAAGGAGAATTAAAAGTTATTATTTATCAACTCATAATTACCAAAGGTAAGGCATCAATTAAAGAGAGATAGAGTAGTTGACTTGGAGTAAACACATACATTGGATATTAATACTGAAGAGGACATGATAATGGATAAAAAGCTAAATAAATAACCTTCAAAAGGTAAATCACAAAACTTAAATCAATCTTTTACTAAAAATTTTCTACAAAAATGGTTGACGATATAACAACACTGAACAAGTAAATACCTCAAAAAGTTATTGTTCCTCCTTATTAGGACATTCCTAGAAGAAACTGTGTACTTTTCCAAGGAAATCATCCATGATTTAAAGCTCATTAATAAAATATTTCTATATAAGCACTTCTAAATCCAAACACAAATACTCCTATGAATGCTATTTTGGAAATAAAAGAAATCTTTGAATATGAAGAAACATAAGAAGAAATTGAAACAAAAAATTTGGATCTTCAAGAATTTGAGATAGAAAAATCTAGTGGAAACTCCACTAATGCATACCTAGAATATGATTCAAGAGAAGATGATTATGGTGAAAATATTATAGATATGAATGATCAATCATTAGTAGTCTTCACCAAAGCACACAATTAGAAAATTAAGCATCCTGAAAAATAGGAAGAAACTCCAAAAGTCATCCTTTCATGAGCAATTGCATCACCTGGGAAAATTAAAGAAAAAAATCCATGGCAAAGGTATGTGACCCTCCCCAAACTACTGCTTCTATTTATCCTAAAGTTAATTCTTTTACTAATAATGATGCAAATGTATCCCAATCGATTGATAATTCTTTAGCTACTAGTTTACCAACTTTTAATATAATTGAGCATGTAAATAAAACCAAAATTAAAAAATCCCCAGATAAGTATCTAAAATAAAATCTTGGTCAGTCATATAGGCTATTAAAATTTATCAAAGGTAAAAATCCCATTGCAAAAAATACAAATACTAAAGGGATACTTATAACTCCATCATATTCAAGTCCTGTAAACTCTATGGCTACTATTACTTCTAAATCCAGTAAAGTTAAGGATGCAAAGTGAGTAATTGTATTATATATACTAGAGCTTCTAATAATGTAATTCCCACTAAGGTTGTTCATGCTCTAGGTTTGACATGCATTAAAATTTTTGGTCGATGCTATTATATGGAAGCAAAACAACCCTTGATTTGGTCAGATCAAAGATGCTCTAGTTGCTTTAGCTTACCTTCCTCAAAAGATAATCAAAATGACCATCTTAGTAATAGATATCCTAGCTACATATGGCATTATAATAAGAAGAAAATTATATAAAGAATTAGGTGGTGAAATCTAGTACGATCTATCTCATGGTATGATTGTGATTAAAGGAGTTAAGTAATGCCTAGAATCTATGTTGAAAATTTAATACACAATGCAAAAGGTGGATGATCCTAGAGCAAACATTTATATGAAGACATAGGGATAGGAAACTACATGCTCATGGAAAAAGAGGAGTTACTTATCTCTAAAGTAATAAAAAGTGATCTTAATGAGATTTGGACACTCAAATTTGATGGTAGTTGCTCATTAGTTGGTGAAGGTGAAATATTCCTTCTTATGTCTCCAAGCAAGGAAGTTTTTCCTTTGTCATAAATAGTTTAGTTTGAATTCACTAAAAATACTACCAAATATGAAGCATTACTCCCAGGCTTGCAAATTGACAAAGAAATGGGGATAAGAAATCTAAAAGTTCTAGGAGATTCATAATTGGTTGTAAAGAAATTTAAAGGTCAATATCAAGTAAAAAATAATTGTCTGAAGCATTGTCAAAACAAGGTATGGGATAACATAGATACTTTTGAAGTTTTTTCTATCATAAAAATACCAAGAAAAAGTAATGTAAAAGTAGATGCCTTTTTATTATCTGATTCTATGCTAATTCCCCATTCAGATATTGGAAAATATAAATACACTATTGAATTGGAGTACATGCCTAGTGTGCCAAATAATTAAGAAAACTGGCAGTTTTCAAATTTGATCAATAGATTATCACCTTTCTTGAAAAAATAGATATTTTCAAAAATATCTATTTTGAAGGAAGTGAATCAACATACAGGAAATCTTTAGTGCAAACTAAGAAAGAGGGAATTGTCAAAGAACATAATAAAAAAAGAGTAGTTAAACTCAAAGATAACAAAATTCCCAAAGGTTTGGTCTTTTAAAAGAACTCTTTGATAAACATGATAGGTTTATCAAAAAGAAGATGCAGAAAAAATATCTTGACTTAGCTGATTATGAAAAAGTGAATATCAGATTTAAAGAACAACCAAGATTGTTAAGCATTGGTAAGTGTTTCTCACCTAAAGAATGAAGAAAGTGTTAAGTACATGCTTATTTTAAGAGGGGGTAAATTAGTATAATATAATTTTTTACTTAATGAAACTTAATATCCAAAATCAAAGCATTCACATAAAAATGACATAGATTGACACCATATTTATGTGGAAAGCCTTTTGGTGAAAAACCACAAATGAATAGCTGCCTAGAATTACCATCCAAATCTAGTCATATAATAATAATCTTTTTACAAAATTCATAGGCACCAACCTACTAGAGACACCAGTATCCTATTGCTAAGTACGAACTTAGTGAGAGACACCAATATATTTCTCTAAGGCACTGACCTCTTACCAAAATAATATTTCCACCTTTTAATTATTATTTTATCAACATATGATGGCAAATTCAACTTCCTCTTTTTATTCTCCTTGAAAAACTTCTTATGCCTAAATGATTAAAAGAATGTTTCTTATTTTATTTCTCCAATGTCCTTTCATCTTATATAGCCTTCAAAGGCTTTTCCCAATATAGGCATCCCAATCAAAAGACACCCTTTCTCAAAAGGTGTGTGTTTAATTTAATTTAATTAACCTGTTAGGTTATGGAGCTAAAAGCTTCAACTATGTAGACATGGAGGAGGTTACTGAAGTTTCAGAAGTACCAGCATTGGTAGTATGACCGACGTCGGTCATGATGTATGCAGAAGGTAACCGGCATCGATAGGGAGTTGGCTGACGTCGATCACCTGTGTGTTTCAGAACTGTTCATTGCACGAACAGTTAGTTTATTGAACTGAGTGTTTGCATGTAAAGGCTATTTTGAGTCTTGAGCTGTGTGGATAATTATTCTAAATTAAGAGTCTAAGTTATTGTTTAAGTCTAGGATCTATTTATAGACCTATTGGCATGTATTTTAATTATGAGCTGAAAAGGAAGGCAAGGAAGATCCTTTTGTTAGGTTGTGGAGCTAAAAGCTTCACCAAGATGCAAACAGGAGAAGTCACAGAGCTTGCGAAGGTTGCAGAGAGTTGTAGAATCAGTTGCAGGGAAACTGACGTCGGTCTGATCAACTGACATCAATCAGATAGCAGTGAAGAACCAACCAGCATCGGTTACCAGTCGGCCGACATCGGTCATGGAGGAGCCGACGTCGGCAGCCTGTACGTGAACATGCAGTTTGCATGTTGATTCTAAAGAGTCTATTTTTGGACTGTTAGTTTGCATGTTAGAGGCTAGTCATAGTCTTGAGTTACGTGTCTAATTATTGTAATTAAGATAGTCTAATTACTGTAAGCATGAGATCTATATATGGACTCATGGGCTATATTGTAAAAGTGTAACTAGAGAGTAAGAGAGCAATAAGCTCCTTCTGAGAGAGGAGAGAAATGGTGTGTTCCTCCTAGTGCCGCAAGACCAAGGTGGGTACTGGTTTGGAGAATCAGTAGGGTTCTTCATATTTGTATGATTTTAGTCAGCAAGTTAGCATGGCTTCTTTTGGAGATCTACAATGGTGAGTAAGGTCTAGTGATTTGCAGGTAGCAACAGAGAGTAGGAGATCTACTTGGAGTATGGTTGTGTACTTGGTGTACTGACAGTGTGTTACTGACTGGTTGGAGAGGTGAACATCAGTTTTGTATTGGAGTTGATTGTTGGGACCAGGAGAGAGAGGGAAGGAGGTCTTGAGGTGTGGCAAGCCTTTGAGGTGGACAAAGAAGTGGCATCTTCTTTATTGTATATTCTTCTGAGTGATTATTAATACAATTGTGTATTGTCTCTCATATTCCTATGTTGTTTCATATTTCTAGTTACTTATTGATTTTGGTTAAATTCTGTGTTTAGTTGCTAATACAAGAAGTAATCATATGTGCTCTATTGGTGGACCAAGATCCTGACATGTGGTATCAGAGCATGTTTATTGTTCTAAGTTCCTAACACCTTTCATTGTAAGATCATTGAGTTACATGTTGTTGCAAGCTCATAGGAGATCTACATGTGTAAGTATGGTCTATTGAATTGCAGGTTGCAGGTTCATGAGATCTACTTGAAGTACTTTAGAGTGCTTGGTACTGGCAGGGTTATTACTGACTGGTTGGAGAGGTGAACACCAATTCTGTGTGTGAGTTGTGTGTTGGGACCATTTTTGGTAGGAGAGTGAACTCTTGAAGAAAATTACTGAACACTTGAGGTGTGGGAAGCTTCTGAGAGGTGTGGAGAAGAAGTGGCATCTTCTTTATTGTATTTTCTTTCTGAATGAGTAATACAAGATAGTGTATTGTCTCTCATATTCTGTGCTATTTGTGAATTCTAGTTACTTGTACTTCTGGTTAATTTTGCATGTTTAATTGATTGTATTTGGTAATCATATTGTGCTCTTTCTGAGGAGCAAGATCCTAACAAGTGGGATCATAATAGGTGTGTTATTCTTGGATTCCCCGACAAATTGGTATCAGATATTTTAGGTTGGGATACTAACAGGTTGGATTAGATCTGGTTAGTGTGTGTTGATTATAGGTTACTCACATTCAAATATTGGAAAATATAAATACACCATTGAATTGGAGTACATGCCTAGTGTGCCAAATAATTAAGAAAACAGGCATTTTCAAAATTTGATCAATAGAATATCACCTTTCTTGAAAAAATAGATATTTTCAAAAATATCTATTTTGAACCTAAAAGTTGGGAAGTGAATCAACATACAGGAAATATTAAAAGTGGATGATAGTGCAGGAAAAACTAAGAATGAGAGGAATTGAGATCAAGGTCAAAGAACAATATGTGGAAAGCAAGGGCACTTAAAGAGAGATTGTCGGGTGAAAAGCATGAAGACATGAAGAAGAAGATGTTGTGGATTTCATTGCACAAATGCTCTGGTATGTTCAAAGCCTCTTTTCAACAAATAGGGAAATGAATGTCCAGGGAACTTTGGAGAAATTTGTTTAGGGGATGGTAAGCCTTGTCAAATGGTTGGCAAAGGGAAAGTGAAGCTGAAATTGTAGATAGGTAACACATGAGTGTTGAAGGAGGTCATGCATGTCTCAGTTCTGGAGTGGAATTTGATTTCTTGAGTTTGGGTGATGAGGGTTGCACAGTAACTCTGACTCTTGGAAGGTTTATAGCAAGAGGTAAGAAAAGTACACTTTATCTATCTACTTATATTACTGATTCTCTTTTTGGGTTAACTTCAGCTGTAGATTTGAAATGTGGCTTAATAGGCTTGGTCACATGAATAAGAAGGAGATGCAGTTCTGTATACTTTTATTGAAGAGCATAGATTGAGATTTCTGTGCAGAAGAAGGTGACGTTTCTTGAGGAATCTGATGTTAGTAACAGGAAAGCCTTGGTTTTCAAGGAGAAGATGAAGGATAATCAGTCAAAGAGGCTAAAGAATTTTGAGCAGAGCAAGGGTGATTTGGACAAGGGTTTGATCCAAAAGGAGCTCACGAGTAGAAGTTAGTTCTCACAAGAAAAACACAGAGACCAATGTCGACTAGAAAATTGGCATCGACATCCAGACAGGGACCGATGTTAGCTATGTTAAGTACATGCTTATTCTAAGAGGGAACCGGGGGTAAATTAGTATAATATAATTTTTTACTTAATGAAACTTAATATCCAAAATCAAAGCATTCACATAGAAAATAGTGGGAGCTTGCATTCATAGGATTGATTCCTTGGAGGAGAACCAAACGGGATTGGGTGGAGTTGCCAGCTGGAAAGCCGAATGGATTTTTGGTGAAAAACCACAAATGAATAGCTGCTTGGAATTACCATCCAAATCTAGTTCATATAATAATAATCTTTTTACAAAATTCGTGGGCACCAACCTACTAGAGACAGTTCACAGAACAATGTCTTGATTCACATAATGAGGTTAAGTGCATGGTATGTACTAGACCTAAGTTTTCCCAAGTAGTGGGATTTGTCAGAAAGTTAGGAGCCAATTTGGGAAAGAAACATTGGAGGGCAATTCAGTGGATTCTTAGAGGGACTAGCAGCAGGTGCACATGCTATGCAGGGTCAAGTTATTTTCTACATGGGTTTGTAGATGCAGATGTGGCAGGTGATTTGGATGACATGAGGTGCACCACAGGTTTTGTGGTGGTTGGTCTTCAAGAGTGATTTTGAAGAGGGATACAAAGCCAAGGGAACAAACTGGATGATGTACAAGTATAGGTACAGTTGTAGCTGTTTATCTCCAAGTGGGAGATTGTTAGGTTGTGGAGCTAAAAGCTTCAACTATGCAGACATGGAGGAGGTTGCTGAAGTTCCAGAAGTACCAGCATTAGCAGTATGGCTGACATCAGTCATGATGTATGCAGAAGGCAACCGACATCGGTAGGGAGTCGGTCGATGTTGGTTAGCACCAGTTAGACAGGGACCAACGTCGATCGCCTGTGTGTTCCAGAACTGTTCATTGCATGAATAGTTAGTTTGTTGAATTGAGTGTTTGCATGTAAAGGCTATTTTGAGTCTTGAGCTATGTGGATAATTATTCTAAATTAAGAGTCTAAGTTATTGTTTAAGTATGGGATCTATTTATAACCCATTGGCATGTATTATAATTAGGAGCTAAAAAGGAAGGCAAGGAAGATCCTTCCATTGTAAGATCATTGAGTTGCAGGTTGTTACAAGCTCATAGGAGATCTACATGTGTAAGTATGGTCTATTGAATTGCAAGTTTCAGGTTCATGGGAGATCTACTTGAAGTACTTTAGAGTGCTTGGTACTGGTAGGGTTATTACTGACTGGTTGGAGAGGTGAACACCAATTCTGTGTGTGAGTTGTGTGTTGGGATCATTTTTGGTAGGAGAGTGAACTCTTGAAGAAAATTATTGAACACTTGAGGTGTGGGAAGCTTCTGAGAGGTGTGGAGAAGAAGTGGCATCTTCTTTATTGTATTTTCTTTCTGAATGAGTATTAATACAAGATAGTGTATTGTCTCTCATATTCTGTGCTATTTGTGAATTCTAGTTACTTGTACTTCTGGTTAATTCTGCATGTTTAATTGCTTATATTTGGTAATCATATTGTGCTCTTTCTGAGGAGCAAGATCCTAACAAGTGGGATCAGAACAGGTGTGTTGTTCTTGGATTCCCCAACCCAAATGGGATGATTTTCCCAAGGCTGCCATATATCAAATCGGTCATCCCTTATTTGATAATCATTGTTCCATGTGTTTGGTGGGGCGATTAAGACATAAACAAAAACATAAATACCTTCTTTTAGTGCTCACCAAAACTCCTCTAATTTGTTCGACCTTGCTCAATTATTACTGCAATAAATTAAATACATTTTTTATTATTGGTCTTTGTTTACTATTTCTGGTCCCTTTCATACTTGGGCACCCAAACAAAGATAATTTGTCCTTCCATCCTTTGGTATTGATTTTCAAAAATACCATTTTATGTATGGTAAAACTTTTTGACATTTTTGTTACATTTTGATAGTTCTATTACTTTTCTATTTGATATCAATGACAATATTCCAACAATCTCCCCCTTTATCATTGATGGAAATCCTATAATGAAATAGTGCATGAACTCCTTGTTGCAGTTCTCTTCCTTTGCTCCCCTTACTTCAATTCTCCCCATTTGACATCAATGGAAAAGGGATGTATAACACAATAGATCTTATCAACACATCAATGGAGCTAAATAATACAATGATTAACTCCATTTTAACCCATGCTTCTCTTGATGAGTTTAATGTCTAGATAAAGAATGAAGTACTCCCAATTTCTGCCTTAAACTCAAAAGTTTCTTTTGGGAGGGGCTTTGTGAAAATATTTGCTATCCATTCCTTTGTATTAACATAGTCCAACTTTACCTATTGATCTGCAACTTGTTCTCTCAAGTAGTGATATTTGATTGGAATGCATTTTGTCCTTGAGTGCATAACTAGATTATTCAAAATATTAATTACACCTATGTTATCACAAAGGATGGAGATTGGTTGTTCATACTACATCTTAAAATATTTCAACATCGACTTCATCCATAGGACTTGTATACAACAAGACATTGTTGTGATGTATTTTGCTTCATTCATGGATAATGAGATAGAAGGCTATTTTTTACTTAGCCATGACACTAGATTTATGCCTAAAAAGAATGCTCCTCCACTTGTGTTCTTTCTATCATCCATGCTTCTTACCCAATATGCATTTGTGTATGCTATTAGTGTGAAATATTCACCTCTTGGATACCATATGCCGTAATACAATGTGCCTTTTAGATATTTGAATATTCATTTGACCGCTTGTACATGTATTTCTTTTGGGGCTGCTTTAAAACATGCTACCAAAGCTACAACTTACATAATGTTTGGCCATGATGCCATGGTGTATAAAAAGCTACCAATCATGGATCTATAAAGTGTCTAATTTTCTTCAGGAGATTTATCATTTTTACTTGACTTGCATCTTGTAACCATGGGTATGCTAACAGGTGTGCAATCTTCCATTCTAAACTTCTTCAACATCTCATTTATATACTTGGTTTAGGAGATGAATACTCATTTGCTGGATTGATAAATTTACAAGCTAAAGAAGAATGAAAACTCACCCAACATGGACATTTCAAATTCCATTTTCATATTTTTACAAATTCTTGGGACATTCATTCATCATCTCCTCCAAAAATGATATCATCCACATATATAAAAATAATTAATTGATTCTCATCTTGAATCTTGATATAGAGATTACTATCAGTAACTCCCATTTTAAAACCCTATTCTTGTAGATATTTATCAAACATCAAGTACCAAGCTTTGGGGGCTTGGTTTAGCCCATATAGTGGCTTCTTCAATTGGCACACATAGTTTTTATTTTCTAATATAAGGAAACCTTCTGGTTGTTCAATATACGCTTCTTCCTCTAATTTGCCATTTAGAAAATCAGATTTGACATCCATTTGATAAACTTTGAAATTATTGAAAATAACATAAGCCAAAAACATTCTAATGGCCTTTAATCTTGCAATAGGGGCAAAGGTTTCTTCAAAATCAATACCTTCAACTTGAGCACACCCTTTACAAACCAATCTCAGTTTGTTTCTTGTTTCTTGACCATTTTTGTTCAATTTATTCCTAAAAACCCATTTGGTACTAATCACATTTTTATCTTTTGGTCAAGGAACAATCTCCCATGTCTCATTTTTCTCAATTTGACTCAACTCTTCTTCCATAGCATTAATCTAATGCTTATCATTGCTAGCTTCTACAAAGTTCTTAGGTTGTGAAGTTACAACTAACTCTCTTGAAGAGCTTGAGAAAAGAAATAAGAACATGTACAAAATTAATATTTTTTCCTTTTGTAAAATCACCTACCTCACCAAGGCAGTTGAAAAGTCATTTATTTTCCCATTCTTGATTTGATTTTTTTATTTCAAAAAATTCACAATATTAAATGAATTTTTTAATTTTAAATTTTACACAACAAAATCAATTCCAATAAGGAATTAATTTATCAAATGACCAAAAAGCGGATAGTCATCTAATGACTTTAATTAATGCTAATTAATTATAAAATAATTAATAACATAATTAAGTCAATAAAACCCACCACATCAAATTTACAATTTATATTTTTTGGGCTAATCAAAAAAATTTCCTTGTCCATTGGGCTATGGGGTCCTGAAAAATATTACAAAAATAAGACAATATGGAAAAATGATGGGAAATGATAAAAATGTGGTAGTGAAATTTAGATAATCAAATTTCACCACAACAACTAGATCCAATTATGGGACCATGTTCCTTGGCAAAATGCAAGAGAACTCTAAAAGACACTGATGACCTATGCCTCATCCAACCTAAAAGTGCAATTAAATATCCTGGTTCAACTAATTGATGACCAGTTTGCCTATCCCAATCATATGGAAATGAACACAAATTATTGGGTTAGATCATACCTGCTCAAAATCCCTAAAAAATACCACTACTCTCATTCCATGATCCACATGTGAAAAATCTACCTAATGCATACTGAAACAACCTATTTTGAAGATAAATCTACTTGATTTTGCATATATTTTATGCATATTTCTCTATATTTTTCCATAAAATGAAAAATGTGTATAACCTAGCTGAGTTTTGGAATAACCTTCTTGTCTATTTCATTGATCTTATTAGTATAATTCTTTGCTAGCTTGGCTAAGACTTGTCTAGAAGCATCACTTTTCAAATGTGAAAAATTCATAAATGGATTATTGGAAGCCCTAAATTTAAGTTTCAAATTACATAGAATATATCTTGTATGGTGAAATTTACATATTATCTTCATCATACTAATAAGAGTCTAGAGGAGGAGGTTATAAGAGTGACCCAAATTATAGTTTAATGTCTTTATTCAAATGTCTTTCCATTTCTCTATGTACACGTGTTTCCTGATCCTTATTTTTATAGAGCATCCATATCGTAGAAAGCTAGAGGGCACTGACAAAGGCCACTGAAAATAGTTTTTCATATCATTCAAATTTATGCCTAGGATGCTTGCTAGAGTCCTTTATTGACACCTATGGTTGGGGACATCTGTTCAAATTATTTTAAAGACTTGAATTGCCTACTTTGGCATTGATCTACTTGTAACTACATGTCATGAGTCATTGATTTGACCTACACTTGTCAATTGTATTACTCCACCTTTTCCCATAACACAAAACATGAATAGAGATCAAAAGTAACGCTTATTAGAATTGGTGAATTCAAAAACTTAATACATGGGTAAACACAAGAGGACTGAAAACTATTTGATAAAATGCTTCAATGAAATTTATACTGAAGTTACCAGCCATTGACTTCTTGTTTAGGCTAGGAGGATGCTTGGAAAGTTAGTAGAAATTATTTACACTTGCTAATAGAAATTATCTTTAAAACCTTCAAAAATAGTATGGCCCACATTATGACATGATGTTTGTAGCTATCTCTATCCATTCACACCACTGGTAGGAAATAGGCTACCTATTTGATAATATGACTCAAATAAATGTTACAATTCATCACCTAGCCATCGACCCACCCATTTGACATGAGTTGGGAGGGTACTATAAAAGGTTATAGAACTCAATTTTACATTTTTCATTAACATTTAAATAAAAATATTTCTATTTTTGAAAATTCATCAAAGAAATTTAACAATCTAAAATGTTTGACAGAATATGCCAAAGATAATTTTTTATGAGGTGCATTTGACCTGATCCACTTGGCACCAACTGGGAGGATGCTTAGAAAGGTTATGAATATTGAATTTAAAAATATCAAGGGTATTCATTTTGAAATCTTCCATGACTTTTTCAATAATTCTCATTTGTTGCTTCATGTTTTGTGGCTAAGAGATAACATGGCCAAAAACATTCTTTATTTGAGAATTTTTACTCAAAGGCAATCATTTTGAGAATTTTCATTCCATTTCAATCCAAAAATTTTAATTACTTGAAAAGTATCATTAAATTTCATTATTTCCAAATGCCAAGTGATCCTCACTCTAAATTCATGCCACATACCAATTCTTGAGAGACAGAGGGGGGCGTAAGATCTCTAACTACACCTGTAATTTAATTTTTAGATTAACACTTAATTTCTCACAAACATTAGTATATCAATGGAAAATTTGGTAGAAGCTATATACACCTATATTAGTTATATAGATATAGGATGATCCATTAGTGTTACTTTTATTTTTATTTGATTTACATTCATGTTTTAGACTAAAACATTTTATTTGCATTATCGCATCAAAACAAGTCCAAAACTATCACATTGTTTTCATACCCCTTCAGCCTAAGAGGTGTTACTCTATCCATTTTGTGTCACACTTTTTTACTTAGATATTGATTTCAAAATTACTTGTGTGTCACATGTTGAATGAGCATCGTTATGTAGCTCATTTCATCTCAAACATTCTCCCTAGATTTTTGAGTCCAAAAACCTTTGTCATGACATTTGTTTGAAGGAGTGTTGTCATATTGCCTAAATCATTCTAGTATCTCATCACTTTTGAAACAAAGTTCCAAAACTATTATTATACCTATGTTATTTCAAATGTGTAGTTATGCTGCCCATTTTGGTTTAGCTCTTTTGCCTTAGAACATTCAAGTTTTTTCGTATTAAATATGAAACTCAACCTTTCAAAATGATAATATTAAACTAATTAGGTTCAAGCCAAAGCCTCATCTAATTTGGGATTAGGTTTTTTACCTTTTGTGTTTATATTATGTTACTTGAGTTGATTTACTATTTGATCTAAAAGACCCCTTTGCCTAGACCTAGTGATTATTGTTTGTTTTGTGCCTTGTTTGGAGAGTCGTTTGAGCCAAGTTGTTTCCATGTGCCTTGTTTAAAATTTTTTGTGCCAAATTCTGAGTGTCCTAGTTCTATTATTATAAAAGTATATTGTGAGTCAAATATCAAGTCTTAGTGAACCAATTATTGAGTGTCATTTGAATCAATTGCCTTAATTTAGTTTATTTTTGAGTTCTTATTTGAGTTCTTTGTTTCTAAGTCTAGCCTTGTTTTTCATGCCAATGATTATAACTGCATTTGGGCAAATCATTTTCACCTTTTTATCCTAGTTTGCAATTATTCTACCTTTGTCTAGACCCTTTAATCGATGATTATAACCACCTTTGGTAAAATCAATGTCTCATCCATAGACGAGTTTTGAGATTTCGTGTTACTTTTGCCACTGATTATAACCACCTTTGGGTAAATCAATATCATTTGTTAGACTAATTTTGAGTTTATTTTGTTTTTTACCTTTACCTAGTTTAGCTTTTTTACCCTTTGGGCCTCTTTCATAGAGCCAAAGGTTATTTTTGTTTAGAACTTAGTTGTTTGTTACCTTTGGACCCTTTATTTTTCATGAGACTTAACTATAGATCTAAACATGCCTCATTACACATGTAGTAGGACCATGTATAATCCAAGATATGAGAACTTTGTGACCAATGACCCTTGTATTCAAGAGTCGTATGATGGCGTAGCTTATGAGATGGATCCCTATCCATCTTATAATATTTCATACATTGAATAGAGGCATAACCCATTAGTACAATATTTTATGACACCACCTTCTTATCCAGACCCTCCTCCTATAGCTTGTATTAAAAACTAGGTTCCACAATGCCCAAGGGTTATCATTCTAGGCCCTCATCCTTTGGCCTACATTAGTAACCAAACTCTATATCACCCAAGGATTACCTTTCTAGGCCCTCATTATTTATCCTGCATTAGTAACCAATCTCTATAATGCCCAGGGATGACCATTCTAGATCCTCATCCTTTGGTTTACATTAGCAACAAAGCTATGAAGTGCCCAAGGACTACCACTCTAGTCCATCATTATTTGGCTTTCATTAGTAACCAAGCTTAGCAATTCCTAAGTATTACCATTTTAGGCCCTCATCCTTTAGCTTATGTTAGCAACTAAGCTTCATGGCACCCAAGGATTACCATTTTAGACCCTCACCCTTTAGCTTGCATCAGTAACCAAGCTCCATAGTACCCAAACATTACCATTCCATATCATTTTTATTTGACCTATGTTAGTAACCAAGCTTTGTAGTGCCCAGATATTACCATTTTAGGCCCTTGTCCTTTAGCCTACATTAAAACCAAGCTCCACAACACCTAAGTATTACCATTTTAGGACCTCATCTTTTGGATTGCATTAGTAACCAAGCTACATAACACCCATTCATTACCATTCCATCCCCTGCCAAATATGTTATCTCATTATCCCAACAAGGTTACATAATTAAAACTAGACGGATCATAGTTACCATCTTAGACCCAAAACCAGTCTTTGTTGAGCCCATCTTAGATGAGACTATTTAAAAAGATCTCATTATTGAACCACATATCATTCTTCATCCATTGCCAACCTTCCCCTAATTTAGAAAATCCAAATCGATCTTTGAACCATAATAGATCCAATCATTACCTCTCTAAGTGTCATCATTCAAAGAATAAGATGTGTCCAAATATGAGGTTTTATAACCAAGTGTAATCCAAGGCTAAGAGAACCAACCAATCCATGATGTTTGTGTTGAATTACCCTTTGACCCTTTCCTTTTCTTTGAGGAGCCTCACTTTGACAAGCTAGTCTATGTGGAGTTGCATGTTAACCCTTTCCCTTTGGTTGAGGAGTCTCACTTTGACAAGCCAGTATTTATTGAGTCACCCCCTAATGATTATAACTACATTTGGTCAAATAATTATTTCAACCATTTCCCTATTTTTAAGGAGCATCACTTTGACAAGCCAATCTCTATTGAGTTACATGTTGACCATTTTCCTTTTGTTGAGAAGCCTCACTTTGATAAGCCAAATTTTGTGGAATCCTTTTTAGCTGAACCTATTTTTGAAGATCCCATTGTTTAACCATAGGATATTACTCATAAAATATCAAATATTCAATATAAAATCTTTATTAACACACTAGATGAAAAATCAACATCAAAGTTAGGTTCTATTTTTGAAATGATATCATATTTAGCATTAAACACAGAATCAACATCAGTCTCAACATTGAATTTAGAGTCCCTTGAGTTAGAATCAACTTCAAAATCAAAATACATTCATGGATATTACAACATCATTACACATTCCTTGAACATCAATTTGAATATATTTGTGATCCTTCCACAGTTTTTAAGGATGATTATTTAAGCATCAACACAAGTTTTTCTAGTATATTCTACGAGGATTGTGATACCTATTATAATTCCATTACTATTCCACATTCCATTAACACCAACCAACCTAGCCATTATGTTGAAATTCCACCTCCCACAATTATAGATTGGGACTGATAGAATCACACACTATTCAATTGCATCCATGGTGACATATCAATTATAGAACATTAGTGGGACTAAGACCACATTCATGCAAAATAAAAGCAGTCTCTTAGTGAAACCATTTTGGAGGTGTTATGGGGAAATCAAAGTAAAATTAACATCTTCTAGTGAAACCTTGATTAAGGCACTAGAAGATAATCAAAGTCAAAAGTCAACATTCATTAGTGAAACCTTTTTGGAAGCACCATGGGATAATCAAGACAACTTTATTGGTGAAAACCTCTTCGAGGAGCCAATAGCTGAGCATAATAGTTATTCAATGCTTGATGAAGACATTATTAAAGATAACATTTGTACAACTTCCAATCTAAAACATAATCAGATGGAAGCGTATCTCCTAGGCCCAAATAATAAATTTTTTTGGTGGTCCTATCAAGAGCATATTCATAAGTCTTTGGCCCCACCACAACCAAAATAATGTCAAATATAGAATCAATAACATTGTGTATGCCTAAAAATATTGATCTTACTTTGTTGCCCAATCATTATACATTCCATTATGATCCATTTCCAAATCAAACCTTTTATCCAATGTTTATCCTCATTTACCATTCTTGGTTGCACTTTCCTTTAAAAAGGATATGAAGACATCTTGTTTTGAAGTTTGGAGGAAACAAAATAAACAACCAATCAAGATCACAACACCATCATTCGAGTCCAAATCAATAGTAGGTTCTTGATAGAGAAGCTATTCAAAAGGGGTATGGGCTATCAATTTAAACATTTGACCATTCTAGTTGTATCATATGTTGATCAAGATGAGCATCTACACATCAAAAAAAATAACAAAATTATTTACTTTGCCTTGCCCTTTTCATTGTTTCATACCTTGCCATTTACATTACCTTGTCAATTTGGGGAAACCCTATTACCATTATAGCCCATTTTCCATTCTGGTTGTATCATATCTTGATTAGGATATGCATATCTACATCAACAAGAAAAATAGAATCATTTATTGTGCCTTTTCCTTTATCTTGCCATTTCCCTTACCTTTTGCCTCACCTTACTGTTCTACCATGACCTTAACCCTTCATCAACTAGTTATTTTTACATAACCCCACCTACCACATTTGGTTTTAGTATTGACTCATTTGTACTTCAAGCATGTTCAATAATTGATGAAAGATTCAGTTTTAGCAATTTTTTTAGAATTAAACATTTGAATGGTAGTATATGAAAGCATTATGATAGTGGTCCTGGTAATTGCATCCTTCATTTATTGTTACGTTTGATTGGTGCCATGGATTATAATCACATTTGGAAAAATCAATCTCATTATACTAATTATAATCACGTATGGGTAAATTAGTGCCACTGGCCTTTTGTCATTTTTTACTAATTATAACCACCTTTGGTCAAACTAGGATCACCTTTTCTATGCATTATTGCATCACCTTGCCATTATTATTACCATTTTCCTTGTCATTTGCCTATGCTTAAAACTTGCTAGTACTTAGTTGAATGCCTTTTGTGTAGGCATAACTATAATGACTTGAGGTTTTATTTAGGACTATATAGGTGGTGCTCAATTTACTAAGGTTTGCTCAATTTACACTAAGGTTAGCTCAATCACCCCTTTCCTATGCTCTCACCATTTTGTGAGCACAATTTAAGTTTGAATGCTCTCACCATTTTATGAGTTAGACCATTATATATCTCATAATTATCAATTGAGTGGAGATGCTTTAAATTATAAAAACATTTAGAAATTTTCAAAATCCTAAAAATTGGAAAAATTGGCTTATAATCTCCTAGAGCGATATAAAGCCCCAAAAAATCCAAAACCACTTGTCCTGTCTAAACCTAGTTAGTCATCCTTGACCCACCCTACTAGGAAAAATCCATTATTGGTTAAAATCCATTCCACATCCATTAAGGGTGTAACCTTCCCTTTGCATGTATCCTTGTTTAGGGGTATCATCTAATTCACACTTTTAGGCCAAACTCATAGCTTTCACCGTGTTGGGGTAAAATGAAAGCATGCAACTTATATCAAGATATCTTATCCCTGCATGTTTTTACCTTGATAATAGCCTTAATTGAGGGCATCACTTATTTATCATTCCGTTGAGCCTTCAAATGTAGATATTGACTTGGTTAATGACATGATGCTTTTTGTTGATTTTATTTTTTAGCTTTGTGTTTGTTTGCTTAGTTGTTTATTTGTTTGCTTGATTTCATTGTTGTGCCTTGACTCAGTGTATAGGTGTTAATTGGGTGATTAAATTGCACATTGATATTGATTCCATCCATATTCATACGTTAACATTGTCATCATGGTTTTTATCATTGGTGCATAGACCTACATATATGCATAAGAAAACATACCTATAGTAAACCCCAATGCACATAAAGATGCTATGGGTGGAGGAAAAGAACCTATAGAAATTGGATTTGCACATATCCATGAACAAGAGTGACCTATAATAATTTATACTCCACCTATTAATGAAGGAACATGGCTTGAGGATTCTACTATTATGATAATCCAAGCACTTGTTTCTATGGAATGATTTGTTTTAATTAGATTCTTACCCATTTGGAAGGATAAACAAACCACAACTATTATTTACATAAATCATGGCATTATGTGTGATGAAAATCACCTAAAAAAAAAATTGGATCATTTTGAAGGAAGTTTTGATATAGCTAAATTAGGAGAAAAAATAATTTTTGAAGGAAAATTACAAGGATAAAAAAGAGGAAAAGTGTGCCTGGATTTAGGGGCTCTGCCCCTTGACTCCTTGTACTATGATAGGAAACACACCTAGGGCACTACCCAAAAAACCCACAAGGGCTATGATCCTCAACCCTACTAAGGGATATTGAACCTAGACCCTTGCTTCCACTTCTACATACCAAGAAAAATTAGTGGGGGAGTTACACCTACTAAAAATGATATTTTTATGATATATTTTCTTAAAAAACTAGTTCATAATTTTCTATTTCTCTAGCTAAAAAGCCGAAAATGTAATCATATTTTTTTCTTGTGACTAAGGGTGAAAGCATGAAATAGGATGCAAGAAAAAAAAGGATCATGATGTATAATACAATAAAGTAAGGTCATGTTATTCAAACACATCTTAAAGAAAATTTTATTATTTCTCACCTTGATGATTGCAACAAGAAGAATGCACATGGATTTCAATATGGTTGGCAACATGAAGGAAGCATAAAAAATGAGATACAAGCTGGACAAAGAAGATAACAAGATTTATTTACAACTTATATTATAACTTGGATATCAATACAGACAAAACCAAGTATGTGTAATGACTTATTTAATTTATGTGTTTATGTTTTTCCTTCCTAATATGCATTTATTTCTTGGATTTATGCTCCACTACCATCCAAAATTTCGTTAAAACACTACCAAAAATCACATGTCTAATGGCCTTGGTATCAAGGTCGTTCATAGTAACCCCTACCCCAAAACTAAGAGCCACAAAAAATGTTGGGTTTCAACAAACCATCACAGGTTTGTTGGTCCAAAATACCCAATAACCAAGCCCAACCTTTACTATGACAGAGAATTGTTAAATTATTTGTCAAACTGATAGTTATATAAATTTGATGGCTCAGTTATTTGCCTAAGAATTATTGGTTTAATCTTTTTAATACACTCAACCTTCAGGTTAAAATTTTTCTTGCTCATTTTGCATATAACTTAGATTACATACTTTGTAATAAATAAATGATAACACACCCAATTACATTCATAAAAATCCATATCCATTCAAGGATTCTAAACCACATTCATGGACATAATAATAAATAGAATACCTTGAGAAATTATTTCAATCTAAATAAATAATCCATATCAATAATGAGTCAATCCTTGACTCAAAATCATTAAAAAGTTAGGTTGTACCACTAATAAATCATGCTTACAATAATTATCCTTGTACACATTTCACTTTTCTAAATAAATTTTAAAATTTTGTGTCACTATGCTTAAATAGACTTATTGAAATAATTTTAGTAGTGGAATAATATTAAAAATCACCACTAATTTTTTATTTAATTTTTCAAATCAATCATAGTCCTATAATAGCTAGTAGCCAGACCTATAACACCCACATGGTAGCCTATAAAAACTATTGGATTAGCCCATAATAACTACAAACATGACCAAACCTTATTGTAACAACAAGTGATGTTACTTGTAGCAATTATGGTCATTTTACACTTAATGTTTTTCAAAATTACTATATATTCCAGATAGGATATTGTTCAAATATGATATTTATTAGCCATCATAGAAAAACTTGGTTATTTTAGAAGATAAAAATATTACAAAACACCCAATTCTTAATAGAACCCAACCTATCATGTGGCTGAAAATCCTATAAAATGACCAAAAAACCTATTCCCACCATTCACTAGAAGCTATAATTATATGCACATAATGTAGGCACATTTATATTTATCTATTTAAAAACTATCAAAACAACAAATTTCACTCATTTGCATCATTTTTCTCCATCAAATTTCATGTCCTTTTAGATATATATCCCAACCGTAGGATTAGTAGATCCTATTGGGGATGATATTGATTTCCATTAAATCTCACCACATTTATTTTGGGAATCTTCTAGATAAAACTAAGAATGCTTATATGTATCTAATTGAAACATCAATGAAATCTAGACTCACAACACCTAATAAACTTCACATCAATTTTATTTAGGATGATATAGCTAAAAATTTTCATACCTCAACCATACAATCGTTGTTATAGATACCCTTGATCATGTTTAAGCTTCACAACAAATTTCAATATTGATTTGATGTAACACATGATGTGGATATTTTTTTAGGTTATTTAAATGTACTCTTATGATAGATAAAGATTGATATATTCACATATACCCAACAATAATTTTGATCCATGCCATACACCATATCATAACAATGTTTTGGCATAGGAAATTTATCTTTGTAGATAGAAAAACACCCATAAATGTGATACATGAATAAAAACATCCTAAATAGCATGATGATCCACCCCCTTTTTTCAAAAAACCAAATCCCCATCATGACGGATTAAAATGTTGTTCATATACTAAGATAACAAAAATATTAACCTCCCTCACATCCCTCAAGTGCTTGAGGAAGGAAGTCTAACTTTTATTGATAATACTATAGATGTTAAATTTAGTTCTGAGGAACAACAAATAATCCTTGAGTTTAGATATTCTCTCTCTTATAATGATGAATATGAACATAAAATACTTCTCACTGATTTTTCACAATCTTTTGCTTTTTCTCACTCGAATATGATAAGGCATACTAATATGATCATGCCTTATGATGAATACTATCAATTTCATAAGAGTGTTCATGAGCACCATATCCAAGTTGGTGACCTTTTCCTCAAACTTGATAGTAGAATTGACAAGAATGAGAGAGAAGGTTGAAATTTTAGACCTAACTAGTTGGACCAATACTTAGTTACATAAGATTTTTAGATTAAATCTTTTCACTTATTCACTTTGGAGGGTAAAGAGTTTGATGAATCAGTGAACTCTTTACACTTCAAACATTAATTCATATAGATATCACATCTCACATTTCCCTCTTTACATTAATAAAATCATCATTGTCATTTTGTTTTTTTGCATTTTAGTTATTTTGATAGGATGACTATCTAACTACAAGTTCACGTGATAGAAAATTTTAGTGTAGTATATCATTTCATATTTTCCCATTCCCCTTTTTCCTTTTATAAAAATAATCTCAAAACCAAAAATAAAATAGTAGTTTTATCTTAATTTTTATGGGTGGCATACACCTCATTTACATATATCTTCTTGAAATATTAGACAATCTAGCCTAAAAACTAGTCCAGAAGGTTGTCCATAGAAGATTCCCCTTTCAAGTTCCCTTTAAGAAAAACATTATCATGATCTAACCAGGTAATATTATCCACCTAATTTTGTCCTTAATGATAATCCCTTGCATATTACTATTTTTATGGGTCCAATGCTAAAGAGTTAGAGCCTTCCCATAAAAAAAGACACTATACAAAGTCAAGGTTAGCAAATCAAGAAGCAATTCCACATATTTAGCATTTTATTGATCCTCAGTGATGAGCCCTAAAATATTATTGGTTGTGTGGGGATAACATTGAAGTGAGATGCCCTTACTCACCTATATTTGGTCTTTGGTGATGAGCTCGTACAGCTGCTTATTCACATGAGGCTAAGCATAAGAGTCACAAAAGCAAAAGAAAATAAAAAGCAAAAGTAAAGAAATATAAAAGTGTCAAAAATTATTAGTATTAAAATCACTAAGAACCTTTCTTATATGTATATGATAAAATATTGAGCCTCCCATTTTACCAATTTTGACTTAGATGGCCATCTATTCATCTAAGTCTAGACAATATCGATATAACTAGTGTTTTCTAAGCCTAACATGAAGTATAAGTATCCCATAACCCATATTATTTGTGAGTTTTTTTATGAGTACATTTCCTATTTTTATTATATTGTATATCCTATCCTCACTTCATTTCCCACTACAAACCGAGTGCCACTTGTCACATTGACAAACTAACTCAATCATTTCCTAAAAAATAGTTGTTAGCACATTTGTATTTTTTAACCATGATACATTTTCATATATTATATTATAACATTAAAATATAAGAATATCCACATCATTTTGTCACAATAAGATATCCATAACATTCCATCATATTCCATCCATCCACAGTGCATAAATTAAAGATCTGACATTATAATAATTTAAAGAGATGCTAGAAATATATCTAAATTAAAAAATGCATCATATTTATAAATATCATATTAATTAGATAAATTTATATTTATATACATATTATCCAAATATATCTAAATTAAATAATGCATCATATTTATAAATATCATATTAATTAGATAAATTTATTTTTATATCCATCATCTCCACACTGAGAATAAAAGTGTGGCTAAAATCCCCAAAAGTATAAAAAATTAGATATAGAAGCTCTAATCATCTATGTCTCTAGACTCCTCTTAAAGTAAAGTACCCAGGGTTCTTACTCCTCTTCCTCTAATAACCTTTAATGTGGAGTGTTGAGGACTCATGCTCTTAATTTGGTGCCTCCTACAGATAGTACCAACCTAGGAGGCCTCCCTTATTATATTATGTTAGCTCAAGGAAACACACCTGCCTCTCAGTGCCAATAGGTCATTTAGGGTCTTGACCTGAGCCTTAGAAATCATTACCTTGGCTTACTGGCTAATGATCTTAATCCTTTGGTAGATCATATTTTTCACTCCATGATAGATGGGGGAAGATAGGTTGGAGTGTTTACCCATGATAATATGTAGACCCAAGTATTTGATAAAATTATCCTTGCTCAATCCATAAGTGACGTGGAACAAGTCCATGAGAGAATCCCAAAATAATCTCCATTACTTCATTGTAGAATTTGTAACACATGCACATATGAACAAAGATTAAAATCTAGTCATAGATTAAATCAATGAAACAAATAAAAATAGCTAAAATTTTAATAAAAATAAAATAAAACATTGACTTATCTAGATCCCCATCATGTCAGTCAGGGTCAGAGTCTTTGTCAGGGCACATATTCACTTCCTCCTATTTGATGGGCTCATCTCTTACAAGATCCTACTCCCCCTTGCTTGATACTCATTTTTATACCCCTTTCTTATAGCCACTACTAGATGTTGTGATTATGATTGTGGTTTTGGATTTTTTTCTACTAATGATCTCCACCCAATGGCCCTTGTGCCACTTGGACTATTGCTATAGGGACCTAATTTACACCTCTCTCTCCTACTATTATTTGCTAAATAGTCAATTTTATGACCCCTATGACTTATCCTCTTCATTTTATCCTACCACAAACCAATTTGGTGATAGGAATATCTAGTGTTCCTAGTCTCCCAAGCCTCACATATTGAACCTCCCTCTCTCCCCTATAGAAAACCTAGTGGCAGAGAGATTAAATACATAGTGTAGCCTAAACTACTTCAAAAATTGATGTACCAAGTATGACTTAACATGTTCTCATTTTTTTCACACCTATCATGAACTCTTATAGGACCTCATAGTGATGACCTTATCCCCCCACTAACCCACCATGCCTTAATATGGTTGGGAAATCATGTCTCCCCTTTTTAATTTTCTAACCTCAAGCAGTGAATCTTGTAATGGCAGCATTCATGTTCATCTAAAAGCCTTGTTGGTCCCTTCATCTCCAATATAAATTCACCTATAATAGGGGATCATGTGCTCATACACCTAACACATTATGATATTTGGTTGACTAATAGACAAAGCTCCTAATCTCAAGATGTGTTATAGGTATTTTTAAGTGTGGGAAAGCACATCTTGGGCCCATGTAGACCTACAACTACACTCCTTGATTCTCCTTACAATTGGGACCTAGTTGTAAATGAGATGGTTTATCCCCTTGTCCCTTACCAAACATAAGGCCAAGATGTAGATAATATCCTTATAAAGGTTGGGGATCATTTCTCTCTTGATCATTTTTAGTCTCACACCCTATTTTTCACTAATGTTGAGTGCATCCAGGTCACCAAAATGCTTTTCCCATCCTTAGGCATATACTTTTCCATGGTCTCTTTGAGTGTCATTTTCATCCCTATAATCAGTATTAGAACATTGGCCAGGAACTCTAGTTCTATCAAAGGCATAAATTTTGTAAACAAGAGCAAAACTATTACATATATATTGTTGTAAGCAAAAACAAGAAAGTGAATATTGCACAAAATAAGACAAATCATCCAACACACTCAAATATGGAATAACTCAAAAATAGATGTAAAAATAGGATATTAATGTGTAACTCATCCATGAATGAGCACAATCCTTAGAATAGGCATGTAATTCCTATGTCTAAAATGACCAATCAAAGAGTAACATCTACTAGCCAATCATAAGGAATAAGAGTAACTCCCTATATCTAAGTACACCTAAAAAAGATAACTCAACTAGAGGAATAATCCATGTGTGTAGGAATAATATAAATAAAAAAAGACAAGGAAAATAAATACTTACACTAACACCCTCCATAAGCACAACTTAGGTGGGTAGGAGAAATGGGTCCTAACAACAAGGCTTGATGAGGTACCCATGTACAAAGAAACTCTCATGAAGTGGAGAAAAGGAGAAAACTTATAGGAATAAATTCCCTCCCCCAAAAAGAGATAAAAATAAGAAAAGAGGGCTAAAACTACCCACTAGAAACTACAACTACCTACAACCACCCTGTATCTTGCAAAGGAGATCTCTAGAGTGACTGTGGATCAATAGTAGATGCAGTGAAGAGTGAATCACCTTGGAATATTGAATGTCTCTATAAAATCCATAATGGATATCCAACCAAGATGTATTCCATATACAAGGAACTTTGCTCTTCATGCATAGTAGATAAGACACTTACTCCATGTGATGATGGTGTATCTATAGCAGAGGTAAAAAAAGAATGTAGAATGCCTTGTAACTATTTAGAAAATTGCTTGATGTCTGATGAGTCATGAATCAAATTATCTAATCCTTGTAATGTTTAAAGTGGACCAAAACTAGGTGATTCAAGAAATATCTCCTTAATATCTATAAGCTAATAATAATATGGTGGAGTTATGTCCCCATCACTATTGTAGTCATCTATGCTAGATGAAGAGTCCCCAATATCAGACATGAGCTCAGGCTTAGAAATGTCATCAAGTCTAGGTGAATATCATGAAGAATAATATGAAGGATATTTTGTGATAAATTGGGAAAAGGTATATAGTTGAGTCTGATGATCAATCAATACCACTATCAATATAGTATCATTATGAAACTCTTAGACATACATTGAATTTGGGGTGAACTCAACTTGCATGCCTAGACCAATGTGAGTATTCTAGTAAATAGATAGGATATTAGTTGAAAGTGAAGGAATATAGATAATATTATTGAATGTTCCTACACTCACTTCAATATACCCTCTCCTAAAAACTTGTGTAGAAGAGTTATCACCCAAATGAATAGTGGACATGTCACATGGTCCCAAAAAGTGAACTCAATCTGTGAAGAATACATGTGATGTGATGCTCCAAAATCATTTACCCATGTAGTAGTCATGGGTAAAAATATAATCAAGGCCCTACCTTTTAATTTCTTCTCACCTTTTTCTTTTGGCTTTTCTTTACTATTGTGATTTGACTTGGAGTATTCTAGGGTTGATGAAGATGGTTTGATAGACTCAAGAACACTTATATTATTCTTCTCAAGAAGGATTATTAGGTTGTTAAATTTGTTTCTTCAAATTTTTTTTTTCATTATGCTTGACCATTCAATACCCATACTTGATCCTCTCTTTCTTAGGCTTAACACTAGACTAGGAGGTGTAATTGGTTTATTTGAAGGTAGGAAGATTTTGTTCCTTTTCTTGATCCTTTTTATTATGTTTCTTCCCTTTGTTGTTTGAATTCTTATCTTTCTCATTCTTGGTAAATAGTGCTTGAGGATTTCAAGAATTCACTATACCCATATATATCAATTTATCTTTCTCTCAAGTTAAGTTGGAAAAAAGGTATCTAAAGAAGGCATCTTCCATGTGGTCCCAAGAGCACTTTTATGACATGGAAAGTGAAGACAAACATAGATTAATATGGACCCAATTTGGAGAGAGTTGATAGAATAATTTGATCATATTTATTATATATACCACATTATTTTAACTCTAACCTTATATATTTAAACTTAGTAAAGAAATATTGTAGTGTGTCAAAGTCACCTGGGCTGAAATTAATGAACTCATTCTCCAATTTATGACCTCTCATCACACCAAGCTTCCCAAAGAGTTTTACCAATGTGGTTCATACTTCATTAGGTGTTTTAACATATTCAATGTAAAATTTTAAGTTAGAATAAATAGACAAGCTAAGATAACCATGTGTTTGATCACGTGTTAAACCATTTATTTTTATTTGCATCTACTATAGGTTGAATTTCCTCATTCATAGTTATCCTATAGAAGAATTGTTTTCTTAGATCCAGTTGCATGTTGTTTTTCCATTCATAATAGTTTAATATAATAAGAAGTGAAAATGACCAGTAATTAATGATACAAGAAATGAAATTGTGGAAGTGAATGTGAAAGAAGAATAATATGCACCACAACACCCCCTTGAGTCAAAAGATGATGACCCCCAATCCACCCCAATTTGGCACTTTATAATTATTATGTTTTACAAAATAAATTATTCCAATGGAACACACACAAAACATCATACACTTTTGAAAATAATGGCACTCAATTTTGAGCCACTCATTAAAATTTACAAGGAAATATCAGTTTTCATCTTTTAAATGGTCTATTTTAAAATGAACAAAATTCAAAATGCTCTTTACTAAAAAAGACAATAGACCTAGCCTTGCATAGAGGCATTGGAAGTATAATTTAACTCCTAAACTATTTAAATTAATTTTAACTCTTAACCACTCCACCTATGCATCAACATGTGTAATTAAATGGAAACAATTCCACTTAAAGGGAAAAATAACTAGCTATTAAAAAAATTAATAAAACAATTTTTTTAAAGTTTTAGGGCACAAAAATAAATCATTTTGACTTAGATTTGGAAGATAAATTAGAGAGGCACCCCTAAGGGAAGAAGAGTGAATCTCTACTTAAAAGGGCTTAGGGTTTTATTAGACTATTATTGCCACCATGAAGGAGGAAGAAACTTAGGTTGCCATCATTATCAAAGTACAAGTCTACTTTTGAACTATGACAGAGAGAAAAAAATATCTACAAGTTGAAATCACCACCATAAAATGGATAACGAGGTAGAGGATTAGCTTAGGACATCAATAAAATGGCAGTAATGACTCAAAAATGCCTTTAGTAGTCTGGGAAGAATAGGGAAAATGCCATCAGGTCTAAAATGATTCAAAAAACTCTTACAAGTTATGGATGTGACATTAGTAGGTTAAAAACATCCTTATAGGTCATGATATTTAACATTCTAGTAACAGGTCCAAAATGTCTAATAATAAGTCCAAGCATTTGAGTAATAAGTTTAATCATTCAAGTAACATGTCTAAGTATTCTAGTAATATGTGCAAAAATTCTAGTAATAAGTCCAAGAATTTTAGTAATAGCTCCAATCATTCCATTAATATGTCCAATAATTATAGTAACATGTCCAAACATTCCAATAATAGGTCCAAGCATTCTAGTAACAGGTCCAAGCATTCTAGTAACATGTCTAAGTGTTACAGTAACAGGTCCAAGGTCTAAGTGTTTCAATAATAAGTCCAAGCATTCTAGAATAGATACAAAAATTATATTAATAGGTCCAACATGATATTATAAGGCACCATTAGTAACATATAAGAAACATATGTCAATGAGACTTATCAGAGCAAATTGAATGTCACTTGTCACATTGATAAACTAACTCGATCATTTCCTAAAAATAGTTGTCAGCATATTTTTATTTTTTAACCATGATACATTTGCATACATTCTATTATAACATTAAAATATAAGCATATCCACATCATTTTATCACAAGAAGACATCCATAACATTTCATCATATTCTTATCCATCCATGGTGTATAAATTAAAGATCAAACATTACAATAATTTAAAGAGATGCTAGAAAAATGTCTAAATTAAAAAATGGGTCATATTTATAAATATCATATGTTTTAGATACACCAATTTTTTTATACATCATCTCCACATTGAGAATAAAATTGTGTCTAAAATCCCAAATAGTATAAAAAAGTAGATATAGAAGCTCTAATCATCCATGTCTCTAGACACCTCTTGAAGCATAGTGCCTCAGGTTCTTACTCCTCTTCATCTGATAACCTTTAGACATGGAGTAGTGAGGACTTATGCTCCTAATTTGGTGCCTCCTCTAATTGGTCCTAGCCTAGGAGGCATCCCTTCCTATAGTCTATTAGCTCAAAGAGACATGCCCACCTCTTGGTGCCAAAAGGTCACTTAGGGTCTTGACCTAAGCCTTAAAAATTATTACCTTGGTCTAAAAGCCAATGATCTTAATCCTCTAGCAAATCATCTCATACATTCAATGATTAATGGGGGAAGATACATTTGAATGTTAACCCATGTTGATAGGTAGACCTAGGTCCATGATAAGTGTCTCCTTGCTCAAGCCAAAAATGATGTGGAACAAGTCCATATGAGAATCCTAGAATAATCTCCACTACTTCATTGCAAAATTTACAACACATGAAAATATGGACAAAGACTAGAATCTCTTCATAGATTAAATCACTACAACAAAGTAAAATAGCTAAGATTTTAATAAAAAATAAATAAAACATTGACTTACCTAGATCCTCATCATGCCAATCAGGGTCAGATTCCTTGTTAGGGTGCATCATCACCCCCCCTCTATGATGGGCTCATATGTTATAAGAGTCTACTCCCCCTTACATAATACTCCTATCCATCCCCCTTTCCTACAACCATTAGATGTGTGATTATGGTTGTGGTTGTGGCTTTTCTTATTATTAATGATCTCCACCTAGTGGCCCTTATACCATTTGGACTATTTCTATAGGGACCTACCCTACACCTCTCCCTCATATTATTGGTTGCTAAATATTTTATCATATGGATCATGTGACTTATCCTCTTCCTCCTCTTATCCTACCATAAACCAATCCAATTATAGGAATATCTAGTTTTAGTGAATGCCAACCTAGTCTCCCTAGCCTCACATCTTGAACCTCCCTCTATCCCTTGTAGAAAACCTAGGGGTAGAGAGATTAAATATGTATTATAACCCAAATTACTTAAATCCCTAATCTACCCAATGTGACTCAGCATGTCCTCATATTTTGCACCCCTAGCATGTACTCTCGTAAGACATTATAGTGATGACCTTATCCCCCCCTAACCCAATATGCCTTGGTAAGGTTGGGAAATCATGTATCCCCTTTTTAATCTTCCAAATACAAGTGGCACATCCTACAATGGCACCATCCATGTTCATATAAAAGCCTTGATGGCCCCTTCCTCTCAAATAAAAATTCCCCTCTAGCAGGGGATCATGTGATCATACACCCAATACATGATGATATTTGGCTGATTGATAGACAAAGATCCTAATCTCAAGATGTGGTAGATGTATTTTTAAATATGGGAAAGAACACATTATGCCCATGTAGACCTGTAACTACACTCCTTGATGCTCCTCATAATTGGGGCCTAGTTGTAATTGAGACAGTCTATCCCCTTATCCCCTACCAACCACAAGGCCATGATGTTGATAATATCCTTGCAAAGGTTGGGGATCATTCCTCTCTTGATCCTTTCTGATCTCACACCCTATTTTTTATCCATGTTGAGTGCATCCAAGTCACCAAAGTACTTTGCCTATCCCTGAGCATTTAATATTCCATGGTCTTTTTAAGTGTCATTGTCCTCCTCTAATTGGTAAACCCATAATTAAATACACATTAAAAAAAGCAATGTGCTACTCCCATAAGCCCTATGGGAACCATAAAATATTCTGATCAACATCCTAATATGTGAATAATTCACATAGTAGCTTTCTAGTTGAGGCAACTATCCCCACCTATGCCACCCTCCAAATCCCTACCCTATCAAGAAATTTAATCTCCTTTAGTATCAATAACTAGATGACCTAGGTAACCATTCCTACTCTTTGGCTCTATTCTAATGCATATAACCACCTTGCAATCTCAAAAATAAAATAAAAGTTAGTCAAAATGCCTTTAAATTCATTTTAGCCCCTACCATAAATAAATTGCCACTATGTGCAGGTGGTGATTTGTGACCACAGGTCCAATGGATCAGTAGTTACATAACCACCACTACTGGTGAGAAATTATAACTACCAATTTATAAATATGGTGGTTCTACTCATTGTGTCCCTAAAGCCAAAAAATCCCTAAAACATGAAAAACTTATCATAAAATCCAAAAAATATAATTTATTATCATGTGCACTACCACAAACATATTCTAACTTGAAATTTTTAATTTTATGGCCCTGGGTGTTTTGTAAACAAAATCCTAAACCTAGGTATTTGGTGAAAAAACTTATAAAACTCACTTATGCCTACATGTTTCATGTTTTCAATACTCCTATTATCCTCTTCTCACACTCTTTGATTTGACTATATTCTCATGTAAAATTATCACAAGAAATGATCTGAAGGATATTTTTAGATGTTCCCTAGTTTTATTTAAACATGTTCCATTATGTATAGATCACCAAGAGCTTTTTAACAATTGTTAGAATGCAAAAAAGTGACATCATATAATCTAATTATCATTGGTCAAAGTTTGGTCAATAGGTGGTCAAATCTAGTCAAACCAGAAAAATTGATTATCTTGGAACTTTTCTAAACTAGTTCTATAGTGTAAAACTCATCACAAGCTTTCTGACATATTTTGAATGGATAAATTTTGAGTTTGTATGCAAAAGTTATGGCAAGTTAAAGTTGTGGTCAAACCTAGTAAAAGTGATGACATGGCAACATGGACCAATTAAATGTTGGCACATGGACAAATTAGGATGGGACATGTGGAAATTTTTTTAGGTGACACATGGCATATACTAGTCAAAATGTGGAGCATTAAAATAAATAAATAAATTATTATTTCCCTCCATCCCACATATGAGCCTTATTTAAAGGCATAAATAATGGTGAATCCCATATATATGGGATAAGTGGGGCAATAATGTTAAATCCTACAAATATTATATAGGGATTACTATCCAAACCTCAAAAATTAGATCATCCACAAGTATATAAAGGGGGTGGAGTTTCATTTTAGGAAGGAGAACTTGATTGGAATTCTAAGAATTCACCCTCAAGCCACTCAAGCCTAATTCATGCAAATGAATTAGAGCTTAATTCCAATTTTCAATCCTTAAGAGAGACTGTGAAGGCATTCCAAGTGTATTAAAATATATTTGGATTTTTATTACTATTAGTATTTCTTTATAAAGGCTTATAAAGACTAATTTTGGTGTTTATTACTCGAATCTCAAGAAAAGAGCACAGAGGTTTTTTTTGGAGCACTAAAGGAGCATTATACAAGACTACGAAAGCTCTGATTCTCTATTATTCATAGGTTGTTATTAATCTGAGTATTGTAATAATAGATCTATTAGAGAATTTATCACTACTTAAAGGCTGTAAAGAAGGATCATTTATGGAGCTAATGATTGATGCCTAATCTAACTTAGCTCTATGTAGAGGCTCTTGGAGGCTATATAATAGAGGAGAAGTCAATAGGAAAGTGTGAAGTAGGGAGGCCATGCTGAAACATTATGCAAGACTTCCAAGACCAATCTGGGTCTTTACAGGACTGATTGGTATTTGAGTTCATGATGGATTCATCATAGTTTTATAAGTTTTAAATTTTTACTTGTAAATGGTTTTTTATAATGAATCTGTTCATCATTTAGAGAACCTGGAGATGTAGGCATCTGTCAAACTCCATTATCAACTTGTGTGCAATGTTCATTATTACTTGTATTGCATTTTTTTAGTTGATTATATTTCTAGAGTTTAATTTTGGCATTAAAACTAATCCATCTATAAGGATCTAATAAGTAAAATTTTTAAAGTAGGAAATATACTTGTTTACAAATCATTTTGGTATTAGAGTGGTTCAAATGCAGGATTTGATTCTAATTGCGTAGCCTATTGATATTAGTTTCAATTACTTGTAGACATTTTGGAATTGTTTAATCTTCTAGTGCAGTGTGTAGTTTTTGGAGATACAAGTTATTTTTAGGAGCAAGAAACCATGGGCCAATACCTTAAATCATGAAAGGATTCAAGAGCTTGATGCATTTGATCGACAGATCCAAGATGAGAATACTTTCCTAAGATCCAAGTTTCACTCCTTAGAAGAGGAAGTTGAACACTTAAAAGTTGATTTTCAAACCAAAGATGAGCTCTTGGCATAGTTTCAGAGTAGTGAATAAAAGGAGTTAACTTCCACCATAGATTCAGAGACTATGACGAATGATTGTACTGTAAGTTCATCATGTAACACTTCTTCCCAGTCAAATTTTTATGTAAGTTTTGGTGATTTTGAGAAACATACAAGAGGTATTGGCTTAAAAATATTGTTTAAAATGGGTTTTGATGGAAGAGGTATTGGAAAGAATAGCCAAGGTGTTACTAACCCAATAAAGGTTGAGGATCATCCTCATTTTGTAGGTCTGGGTTACATTAGTGAGCAAATAGAAATTGAAGAGAGTTCCAAATTTATTGAAGGAAGACAAGCTTTCAATACCCAAGTGATTACACCACTTGTATAGTAGAATTCCTCCATGCACAGGAACAAGTCATCATAATAGGATGATGAAAGGTGTAAATAAATGACCATAAGAGGCAATGAAATTCCACCTCCTCATTCTTACACTCAACTTAGCACTAGATAGAATTGTGTAAATTCTAAAACTCCTTATCATCTCTTTTCATATAAAAAATATGGCTATGATATACATAAAATGTGGCATGTTTTTCCTTGCACTTTTTTGGGGTAAGTAACCATTCTATTTCTTATTGTTGTAAGAAAAGGTCATTACTGAAGAAGTTAATGCTTTTCATCAGAAACAAGGCAGGTGATAAAAGAAAAATCTTGCCATTCAAAGGTGAGGAATGGAAAATGTGATTCATCATCCAAGAAGGAGGCCAAGAGGAACTTTAATGCTCATTATCATGTGAATGGGCATCAGGTTGAGTAGTGTTAGAGACTTCATCCATCTCAAAACAATAAGACAAAGATGGAATATTGACCTATTGCAAAGGTAAATAAAGTTCTTAATCTATCATTAGTTGATGAGTCAACCCAGGTATCTATTGAGGAAATAAAAAAACCTAAATGGGATAATCTAATAAAATGGGTTGGTAAAAAGTTCCTTAGTTTTATATTTGCATAGATGGAATTGTATATTAGCATGCAAATTTTTCAAAGCATCTTTTGGATTTATGATGATTGATGAAAGGAAAATTAGCCAATATTTTAGATTTGAATATTTTTGAAGTAACCAAATGAGGAGAATCTTGAGATAGGTTTATCATGCTTGATTTTTCTCATGTTTTAATTAATTCCATTGTGAAGTTGATAATAATATACACAGGTTGTTTGGGACATATTTAGTGTACCTACTTGATACTTGTAATTGAAGTAGTTGTTATGAAATTACATCTAATGATAGAATGTGTAAGATGTAGTTCAAGACCTATACATGGGAAATATTTTGTTTGTAGTTGTACCAAGTAATATTTTGCAGTTATAGGTAGTTCAATAATTTGGGAATGCAACCAATGATACATAGAAATTCTACTATCCCCATGCTATATAGGATAGCTTATTCAATGGCATATCACCAAATTAGTCAGACATGTGTCTCTTTGACATTGAGATGTCTTTTTCAAACTAATCATTTTGTGTGATGTTGTGCTTATAATTAATTGATGATTTTAAATAAGAAAGGAATGGCATAGCCTAACCATATCAGAATAGTAGTTTCAGAGGCCACAAAATCCATTGTAGAGATCTCAATGAGGCATCACAAATAATCAAATCCATTATTGGTAATATGAATGTTTCAGATTTTTGTGGAATAAAAGCCTTCTCAGTGGGGAGGCATGATCCAGAGGATATTTTTAGATGTTCCCTGGTTTTTTTTAAATGTGTTCCATTGTGTATAGATCATCAAGAGCTTTCTAAAAACTGTTGGAATGCAAAAAAGGGACATCATATGCTCCAATTATTATTGGTAAAAGTTTGGTCAACAAGTAGTCAAAGATGGTCAAACTAAAAAATTTATGATCTTGGAATGTTTCTAAACTAGTTCCATGGTATAAAACTCATCACAATATTTTTGATGCATTTTAAAGAGACTAATTCTGAGTTTTTGACGTATTTTGAACAGACCAATTCTGAGTTCATATGAAAAAGTTATGGCTAGTCAAAATTATGGTCAAACTTGGTAAAAGTGATGATGTGGAAACATGGACCAATTAAATGATGGCACATGGATAAATTTGTAGGTGACACATAGCATAGACTAGTCATAATGTGGAGTATTAAAATAAATAAATAAATTATTATTTCCCTTCATCCCACATATGAGCCTTATTTAAAGGTATAGATAATGGTGAATCCCATATATATGGGATAAGTTGGGGGATAATGTTAAATCCCACAAATATTATAAAGGGATTACTATCCAAACCTCAAAAATTGGACCCTCCCCAAGTATATAAAGGGGGTGGAGTTTTATTCAAGGAAGGAAAACTTGATTGGAATTTTAGGAATTCACACTCAAGCCTAATTCATGCAAAGGCATTCAATCTTAATTCAAATTTACAAGCCTTAAATGAGATTTTGAAGGCATTCCAAGTGTATTAAAATACATTTGGATTTTTATTACTATTATTATTGCTTTGTAAAGGCTTATAAAGCCTAATTTTGGTGTTTATTACTCAAAGCTTGGGAAAAGAGCAGAGGGGATTTTTTTGGAGCATTGGAGAAGCATTATATGAGACTATAGAAGATATGATTCTCTATTATTCATAGGTTGTTATTAATCTGAGTATTGTAATAATAATTCTATTAGAGGAATTAACACTACTTGGAGGTCACAGAGAAGGATTGTTTTTCAGAGTTGATGACTGATGCCTAAACTAACTTAGTTCTATGTAGAGGATCTTGGAGGCTGTGCAACAAAGGAGAAGTCTATAAGAAGATATGAAGTAGGGAGGCCATGCCAAAACATTTTTGCAAGCCTTCCAAGACTAGTTTGAGTCTCTGTAGGACCAATTGGAACTTGATTTTGTGATGGATTCATTATAGTTTTGTAAGTTTTAAATTTGTACTTACAAATAAGTTTTTATAATGAATCAATTCATCATTTAGAGAACCTGAAGATGTAAGTATCTACTAAACTTCATTATCAACTTGTGTGCAATGTTCATTATTACTCGCATTACATTCTTTTCAGTTGATTATATTTATGGAGTTGAATTTTGGCATTAAAACTAATCCGTCTATAAGGATCCAATAAGTAAAATTTTTAAAGTAGTAAATCTACCTATTTACAAATCAAGAAATCCAAAGCTCCAAATTGATAAAATTCACAATGCATAAATGATTTCCAAATTTTGAAAGTTTTTCAGTTTATAGTTAAGTATTTTATTGTTTTATTTATAAAAGCTTCCTTTTTTAGAAAAGTTTCTCCTATAGATTCTAATTTTCACGTACTTAAATGAATTTGTGAGGTTTATAGGTCTAAAATAACATAGGGTAGCTAGAATGCTAAAAATCAATGTGTTTTATTTTTCATAGTTTTGTTAAAAAACATGTTATTTTCAAATTTTAGTCTTACAAGTTAACACCTCTTTACACAACATCGAGCTCGGTCCCTCGATAGGATGGTTTAACTAGTATTTTCATCCCCATAATTCTTATCCTTATTTTGATTAATTAGTATAATTTATTTCATATTAATGTTGTACTTGACTCTCGTCTCTTCACTTATAAGTCACAAATGTGTCTCGGCTAGATTTGTTGCATCACACAAGTAAGTGAGGTAAGTTATCTAACCCTCCTTTTCCTTTTAGTGGGCCATAACTTAAGAAAAATTCCATTGTCAACTCATGGTAAGGATCCTCCCTGAGGGAGCAATATGTGCACACCTAAATTTTGTGTAGTGCAACATTTTTTGATATCCAATGATGATGCAAGGATCTTAAATAATAATATGCTCAAACCTGATCTTCTCCCTCATTTTGTCTTTCCATGTCTAATCCAAGTGTCAAAGTTGTCAACTTTGAGATTAAAACTCATAAACTAAAGATGTTTAGGTGGAATATAAAAACCACCATAGTGGTTTTGAAACTATCACGATGATTATGTAACTTTTGCCTACATATAACAACAATTTCACCACCACTGCATGTTTTTTAAATTCACTCTCAAGACACATATTTTGACCTATTTTTCATGTTATAACTTGTATTTTAATTTTTAATTTTCTAAATTTAACTCCATAATGTTCCAATTCACTCTAAGTCATGTTTAAGCCAATTTTAGCTAACTCTGATTTAAGTCCAACAAGCTCCCAACTAGCTCTTGTTAACTACCACATGTAACATCTTCTCTTCTCTTAAAAATAACTCATTTTACCTTGAATTTTAGATCTAAAAATTACATTTAAAAATGATTATATAGGTTTGAGAGAGCTATAGTCTATATTTTTTAGCTTCCTTGAGACATCATCATAAATCCCTCAACAACATTCTGGTCATTGTATAAAATTAGTGGAAAAAGATATAAACTTGCATCACGTTACTTTATTTTTTGTGATAACTAACCATAGTCCAAATACCTATTCTCTTCAATTTGTGATTTTGTTCTCATTACTTCTTGCTTTCCTCTTGCATGAGAATCCACAAGTCATCATTAAACAACAACTAAGGAGATAACAGCCTAGGGATCAATTAATTTTAGTTTCAAATCGAGTTCTTCTTCTCCATCTATCATTTTATTTGATTAGGTTGTTTTATTTGCTTTTGTATTTAGATTTTTCATTAGATTAAATTATTTAATTTAATTAATTTAGTTTTCATAATATAAAATATAACATAAAATACTAAAAAATATTTTCATATTTTGTTATATTACAAATTATTCAATCTTTATTTGCATATAGGAATTTTGAAATTATGGTAGTCTTGCATGTTAATTTTAGAGTTCGATAAATAAAAATAATTTTCATTTAAAAAAACTAATCTTCTTCTAGTTTAGCTTATATCATACATACACACATATACAAAACAAACAACAACCTCTACATTTACTTACATAGAAATTTTTAGAAAATTAAAAAAAAAAGAATTGCATCTGTAAAACCTTAGACATATTTTTGAAATTTATCAAAACTTAATCATAATAATAAAGTATAATTATTTATATGCATACTAGGATTAATTTCATTCAATTTAAATATCAAAAATATAAAATTTATAATTAGTTTACATTTTCATAATATGAGAATCTTGTTGCATGCGTGCAAAATTTGAAACTTAAGATTTGGTTTTCATTAATATATCTGAACCTTAGAGTATTCAATCATCTTTTATCATAGTCAATTAGAAACATAAATCAAAACATTCATTTTCAGCAAGCATAATAAAATTTGTTCACTTTAGAAAATTATAAAATTAGGAAAAAACAACATTCACATAGTTTAACTTCAATTCTAGATTCATTAGCATATGCATATATTATTTTTAGAAAAGAAAAAAATGTTTTACTTGTTTTTATTTCAACACCCTTTATTTTCAGTAGTAACATATTTTATTTAATCATTTCAACACCCTACTTTTAAAAAAAACAACAAATTTTTATTAAACCAAGCATTCAATTATTTAGACTATAAATTCAAAAATCATATACCTTTGAAAAATAATACAAATCAACCATACAACTCTTATAAACCATAATAAAAAAAATTAACACTTTAAAACCTTGAAACAAACATTTTCCTTGCCCTTGGATGATGCTTCTTGAACATATGCATTTACACAAAGCATGTATATTTCCTTGAGTACTAGCCCCCATCCCAACACACAACATCTAGGGAGATATAGACTCTAAGCTTAGGTTTCAAGTGTTCCCCTTCACACCTTTACCCAACCTCATCATTAGCCAACAAAATTCTCTAGACGAGTAAATTAGGTTGTGTGAAACCCAGTTAGCCAAACAAATTCACATATTGGCCCACTAAACCTAAAACCTCTAATTATAATTATTATTTCATCCTTAGGTCTAGACTTTTATAATTTCATTCACTTCATGGATGACATTATCTAGGCAAGCCCAACATGATAGATTCAATCAAATACTTAGAGTAATCCAGCTCCATTTTAATCTATTCAGATAACCCAATATAGACTAATAACTACATTTTTTGGTTCTTCTAAATTCTATATATTATTGGGATATTATAACACCATAATTTTTTTACCTCAATGATAAATTTGATGCAACTGAGCTATTTTGGTATAAACATGAGCAACCATTACCACCAATTGCTCAAAATCCTATGCAGGTAGCTTGCTCAAACTAACCAGACCATCAAACGTAGCCTATTAAACCACCTCAAACAAACAAACTAGATAAATAGCTTGACCATTATATCATTCCTCTTTGGTTATCTTAACCTAATGTTAGGAGGTCAAATGTATAGGTTAACCATGTTGCTTTCTACATTTATAGTGTCCAACTCCATTTTAACCCATTTTTCAAAGATCATCTTGTTTTAAAAGTATGATTAGGGTTTCAAAGAAAAGACAAGGATAAGAAATATCAATGCACTAGATTGAAGGTGAGTTCACACATAGGATATATCTATAGGTGAAATTATAATGGTGGTGTTATAGATATGCACAATAAACATGGATAGAGTTGGTAAACCCTGGTAGTACTAATCATTATAAGGATCTAAGTTTTAATAGCAACATCTGTGTAGGGTTTAACCTCCTATTTATTGATCCAAGTAGTTGAATTATTTTAGGGTTTATGTTGAATACAATAAGTATAAAAATATTATAATAAGCAAAGTACCTCTCTTCCATTGTGTTTTTTCAAATTTTAATTATCTAAGTGTAATCAATCTCCCATTTTACATTCAGATTTTTATGATTTTTGATCTATTTTATGTAATCTAAATATTCATATATACTTCATTTATATCACATTAATCCAAAATAAATAAAAATAGGTATTTGAGAGGCCCCTAAGTAGTGGAAACGACTCTAGAAAAATATACTAAAAATAATAATTATGTCAGAGGCGTGTTACATGAAAGAAGGCATATTAGATTCATCTATGGATATTCAAGATGTCATTCACATCATATGACATAAATTGAATTAAGATAGCTATGATATTATGTTAGTTTAATAGGACACATCAATGAGATTGGTTAAATATTATTGTGATGAGTAAGACAACTAATAGTGGACTCACTATTACTGTATTTTTATAACTATGAATCATTGCACCTGAATTCTAGACTTGAACAAGATAATAAATCAATAATAAAACTAAATAAATTATTCATATCTAATTAAATTTCCAAATAATAGATGATAAAATTATTCTTATTGAGTGATTATAACTTAACAGGTTGATAGAATTATGTCAGGGTGAGAGAAAGCTAACTTCATGATCTGGCAGGGCTCGAATTATCCATTTATGGTTGATATCTATTACTACTTTACCCATCAATCTAACCATATTTTTACATAAAAAAATCATAAGAATCATAAATATTATTCACCATATCATAAATTTTGAACAATGGGTTGGGTTCCAATCCATAGTCCAAATCCTTCCTTAAACTACATTCAGGGCCATGAGGCTTGGACTATATTACAGCTGTGGCACATGATCTAAATTCACATAATCCATCTTCCCAAACCAATATCTTGAATTGAAAACACACCCAATCAATCAACTCAATCAAACACTTCTAAATGATACTCAAATAAAACACAATTCCAACAGACAAAAGGAATCCATGCAAATAGTCTGTAAGTGGGAGAATAGGGGAATATGAAGCTAGTAATCAAAATATATTCACATTATTTATGAATTAAAATTGATATTTATTCAACATCATACACTAGAAAATTAGGGAAATAAGACAATAGGTGTTTTATTTTTTCCTTAGTTTTATTAACTCCATGTTCACAAATTTGTTCATCTTCATCCCAATAGCCCACCACATAGTTGGACACTTGGAAGTACATAGAACAGGTGTCCTAAATCATGCATGTAATGAACCCTTTCATTATAATATATTATTATTAAATTTTAATTATTTTAATATATAAAAATATTATAATATATATTATATAATATAATATATATTATATATATAATAATTAACATTAAATATATATATATCATATTACAATATAATTATATTGTATATTATATATATGAAAATATATAATATATACATGAGGGCCCACATTATACACCAAACTAGGTTTTAAGCTAACTATTAGATTTACATGAACTATAAAAATTACAAAGGGGTTTGCATCTTGTAGGGTGGTGGAATATTTGACTGGGCATTTTCTATTGTCAAGGTTGGATAAGGACTGTAACCGTACTTCCTATGACCTTAATCCTCCTTATGATTACACATCAGCTCACGTGTATACTATCAACCATGGTCATCCTAATTTGAGACATCCACCACCTACTTGGACCTCTCCTACATCATATTCCTACCCCCCATGCATCCTTAGTCCATATTGACCCTTTTGCACACAAAACAAGTCTTCTAAAGACCCCCTGAGGGCTCTTGGGAGCCTATTGACCAACCTAGGGCCCTATTTAACCTAGTTCATGACTTGTGTAAAGGAAAACCATAGCCTAGGCCACATGTTTCCTTTACCAAAGTCATGTCCTAGGTCATGGCCTAGGCATAATGTGTCTAAAAGGCCCAATATGAAGCCAAACGGTAAAAAATGGCTAGTTTTAGGTCATTTGGTGGAGATATATGCCTCTTTATCATTAATTTGAGACTCTCTCTTCTCATTCCATCTCTCTATTGATTATTATTCCCTATCTTGACTCTCATGCCTTCTTTAATCTCTCTTGATTGATTCTTGGTGTGATCAAGGAATTTGACAAAGAGAGGAGGTTAGATCAAGTGTTAGTCCATAAAACCATGAAATCAACACACTAATGTACTAACATATATAATCCTAGATATTAGGGGGAGCTTAATGAACAAAAAATAATTGAAAACCCAACTAAAATGCAAAGAAAAATAATCTTTACCTTCCTTGAGAGCTCCAAATGATTTATTTGTTGGCTTGTTCAGTTTATGCATAAGCAGTCTTCATCAATGACATATGGTTAACATCATCTCCTCTATGCACCATTGTTGAATGCTTGGCTTGATTGATATGGCTTGGCTCAATTTCAAAATTATAACACTAGGCTTTTGTCTTCATAAATCTATTCCTGCATTATAACTCTACTTTGATTGAGCTCCCTAAATGAAGAGCTCTAGGCTTGCTTTTATAGGCTTTCAAATACCTTGAAATGGGTTTAATCTAACCATGGTTGAGTTTGATATATTCTTAGAATATTCTTTTAGATATTTTTCAAAAGGGAAAACTCAGAACCATGGTTGAGTTTACTAACTTTGGTTGAGTTTGGCATATTTCTAGAATATTATTTTAGATATTTACAAAAGTGACAACTCACAAAGGTAAGATGCTCTTGAATTTTATTTTTAGTAATTGATTTATTAGCTCATGGGTGAACTTAATTAGGATTTGAAATTGATTTTGATTAGGGTGTGTAAGTTAATTAATCCTTTTTAGGCATTTGGTCATTTTTTTGATTTTGACTAATTCAATGTGTGTATTTGCTTTGTTTAATTGTTTTAATAGGACAAATTGATTTAATGCAAGGTTATGAAGCCAAATTTGAGACTAATATAAATTTTTGGGATAGATATTCAATGATTAGCAAGAATTAGTCTAAAGTTAGATATGAAGCCATTGGTGGCCAAATTTAGGTGTCTACAGTTTGCCCCTATTTGGGAAGATGTTGCAAGATGTAAGCATAGTAATGAATTTTCAAAGAATGAAATGGTTCTTTATGCTTATGAATACAATGGTAATGATTGAACTGTAGCTACCCCCTTGAGGGAGTGGTTAGCAAGTGGGTTGATAGACAATCCCTCAAAAGAAAGAAGCAAAATGAGGGGACCAAAAAAGTGAAGATGATGGCATGAAAACACAATGATTTACCCAAATTTGGGAAAAATCACTAAAAAATGCAAGTGGGATGGTGTACAATGGTTTACCCAAAGGCCGTTATAAGCATTATACCCCAATTGTGGTAACGTGGTATGATAACACAATGATTTTCCCCAATAGGTGATATAATAATTTAGAAGATGGAGCTACCTCAGTTAGGATAGATAAACAAGAAAGGAAAATTGGTGATAACACAATGATTTATCCCAGTAGGTGATATAATCATTGAGAATGCATGTGTGATAGTGTATAGTGCTGATGTAGTATACCTTGATTATGAAAATATGATTGATGGTTAATGATTGATAAGTTGATATAAAGGATAAATATGAATTAGTACAACTTTTTAGTAGGGATATGCTCATCCAAACTAACAAAGGTTGAAATTCTTTTGTTACTTAATTACTCTATTTGGGATATGATTGGGTATTGGATTAGGATTGTTGCTGATGTTGGTATCAAGGAGATGGTGATGTTGCATTGATGTTTTAGACCTCTCAAATCTGATTTTATTTGTAGCATTTGATGGTAGGCCTCATGATAGAACACTATGGGGGATTGGCCAAAATATGCACAAGGACTAACTCTTGATATCTAATACTCAATGGAAAAAAATTACACCAATGATAAAAACCATGATGAAAATGTAGATGTTTGAATATGGATAGATTCAAGAATAATTTACAAGGAATCACCCAATGAACACACATAGACTAAATCATGGCCACAGTGATGAAAGCAAACAAACAAGCACACAAACAAACAAAATAGACAAACAAAGAAATAAACAAGATAAATAAAGAAATAAACAAGTGTTAGTCCTTATGTTAATATAAACAACATGACAAACATTGCCCCTAGAAACTAGGTGATAACTGAACAAATAAACAAGATGGAGGAATAGAAGAAAAGGAAGGGCATGGCTGAGTTGTCTCCATATACACTTGGTAAGTGGGCACTGCCTACATAGTTCCATGGATATGAAAATCCAACAAAACTTCAAGCTAAATGTAGTTCTCCCAGGAAATGGAAAGAAAATGATGATTGATAAAAGACATGATGAATGTGATAGAAGAATAGGGATGAATTTGCAAAATGAGGATAGTTTAGGAT
Organism: Torreya grandis; assembly: GCA_037957365.1. Classification (NCBI taxonomy): domain Eukaryota; kingdom Viridiplantae; phylum Streptophyta; class Pinopsida; order Cupressales; family Taxaceae; genus Torreya; species Torreya grandis. The sequence continues at coordinate 5,485,732 of JARHVA010000064.1, forward strand.
AAAAGGCTAAAAAGGATGGGGAAACTAAGGAACAAGTGGTTTTTTTGTGAATTAGTGAGGGTTCCTAGAATCCTTAAGACAAAGAAGTGGTCAAGTTTTTTGGTTTTTCTAAATGATTTTAAAATGTTTTTGGAATTTTCAAAGCATCTTAACTCAATAGAGAATGATAAGACACTAAAATGGTCCAAGCTCACAAAATGACAAGAGCATTATAACTTGAAGTGATGCTTGAAAAATGGTGAGAGCGTGAGAATTTGAAATGATGATCATAAAATGATGAGAGCATGGCTAAAGGGGGGCTAAAATTACCTCAACATGAATGACCCACATAGTCCCAAAATGGCTTTATCTCACATTAGTTCACCTCGTAGCAAAGGAATCTAACTAGTGTAGTAGCCAATTCAAACAAAATAGGTACAGTTGGTATGATGGCATAGTATGACATAGGAATGACTAGGTGATATGTCAAGTCATAATAAACAAATGTTACCCATAGTTTGCCCATAAGTGGTTATAACTAGGATATAACTAATAGATCAATGATACCAATTTACCCCAGCAGGTGATATAATTAGTATCAATATCAATAAACACTAATTTGTCCTAGCAGGCGATATAATTAGGCTCACATAAAAAAAACTTGATAAGAGGGGAATAAGAAATGAAGGATGCAGCTGCCAATACTTCTATCATACTGCTCCAAAATACTACCTCTATTTTAAATGCTTGAAAAAAACTACTAAAACTGATCTGATTATATATGTTAAAAACATAAAACCAATAGATGAACCAAGGTCAAATAGGCTAGGTTGATAGGATTCAAAACATGTTTGGTCGAGTAGGAATGGAATGGTTGGATGGTCTAGTAGGATGAATTTTCTTAAGATACTAATGGTTTGATAGATTAGATAAAATGGTAAGAGGGTTTCCCCCAAGTGATAAGGTGAATAGCTAGGATATGTGACAATGACAAAAGGATTGATAACTTGATATGATATGGTACATGTTTGGATCTAGCCTGGGTATGATGAATGATCCTATTATTCCTATTGAAGTGGAGATGTGCATCCTAATCAACAAATGATATAACTATAATATGTGATCATGTTAATTGCTACCCCACACCTCTTTTGAATAACTAATCTGTCAAGAACTAGCTACAAATTTAGATTCAAATGATGTTGTTGTGATATTTATTGGTTGTTGATTCTGATTCCTTCAAGTATCGAGACAAGATATCCTCATAGCCTCTACAAAAGAAAGTGCAACCAAGGATGGTAAGTATGGATAAATATTGGTTGATAGGTTTGTTTTTGAAATGGAATGGTGGAGGATAATGGAATGTATAATGTATTAGAAATAAATAAAAATTGGGATTTTTAGGCACACACAATGTTGCTGATTCTAGATTCGACATAACTTTAGATGTGGTGGGGCTGAATACTTCTAAATATTCTCTCAATAAGACCACCAAATTCTTCTGTTATTTAGGTCTAAGAGTAGTTACCATCTGATTAAGCTATAGAGTGGAAGATATTTTTATTTGATCTTTGATGATGTCTTCCTTAAGTAGTAAAGAAATTTTGTGCTCAGCCATTGGTGCCTTTAAGAGGTTTATACCAATGAAGTTGTCTTAATTGTCTTGTAGTGCCTCCAAGAAGGTTTCACTAAGTAACATCAAATTTTGACTTTGATTATCCCCTAGTGCCTCTGTCAGGAATCTAGAACAACAAACATGCTCTGATCCCACTTGTCAGGATGCGAAACCGGAAACATACAATTGATTACCAAACTTCAAGCAACTTAATATGCGGAAATAAACCAGATTTACCAAGTAACTAGAATTCAGAATAACACAGCATATGAGAGACAATACACAACTTGTATTAACACTTTATACAGAAAAGAATACAATAAAGAAGATGCCACTTCTTCTCTACCACCTTACAGAGGTTTCCCACACCTCAAGTGAACAGTACTTCTTCTCCCCAAAGCTCTCCCTCTCACAGGTCACAACACCCAACTCAAATACAGAGTTGGTGTTCACCTCCCATGCTCCACGCATAACACAAGTGCTCCACGCACTCCACAAGCACTCCACGTGCTCCACAAGTACTCAAGGTACTTCAAGTAGATCTCCCATGAATCTGCAACACCTTGCAGTTCAACAGACCATACTTATGGAAGGAACTTCCTTGCCTTCCTCTTGCTCTATCCGAGTACACACCTATACTCCAAGTAGATCCTGCCTGATACTGCTCCCTGTTGTGTTGCTGTCTGTATGACCTTGCAAACCTGCAAATCAAACAACGGTTCTGCTCACCTGTGAGCCTCGACCTTGCATACACATACACCTGCAGATCAACGATCTTACTTACCATGTAGATCTCCTATATAGGCCATGCAACTGTGACCAAGATCCTACACTCCTGAAGAACCCAGCTGGCTCTCCAATCCAGCACCAACACCCCTGGTACTGTGGCACTAGGAGGAATGCACCATTGCTCTACCTCACACACAGAAGGAGCTTATAATTATGCTCTCTTACTCCCTAGCACATTTTTCCAATACAACCATGAGTCTATTATATAGATCTCATCAAACAATAATTAGACATCTAATTACAATAATTAGATCCGCAGCTATGAGTCTAAAATTAGCACTCATCATGCAAACACTTGGTTCGTTAGCTAACTGCCCGTAAATAGCTCGCAGTCGAACCACACAGGCGACCGACGTCGGTCCCTGTCTGCCTGGAGGTGACCGACGTCGGCCGATATATGACCGACGTCGGTTGCTTCCCTTTGCTATCCTACCGACGTCGGCTGATCAGACCAACCCCAACTTCTCTGCAATCTTCAGCAACCTCCTCTCCTGTTTGCATCAGTGAAGCTTTTAGCTCCACAATCCTAACAATCTCCCACTTGGAGATAAATAGCTGCACTGTACCTGTACCTGTACTCTGTCTAATCTGTTTCCTGGTTTGTATCCCTCTTCAAGCTCCCACCTGAAGACAACCCACCACACATCCCGTGGTGTACCTCCTGTCATCCGAGTAACCTGCCACATCCGAACCTACAAATCCATGTAGTGAAGTCTTGACCCTGCATAGCAACACCTGCTGCCGGTCCCTCTCAGAAAACCTGAGAACCCACTTCCCCGAATTGGCTCCTAACTCTGACAGCTCCCACTGCATGGGAATACTCAGATCTATACCAGACCTCATGTGATTTCAGACATTGTACCTGTCTAGCCCTTAGTGTGCTCCGGTTCTGCATCCCGAACCTCACCAACACCTGATTCACATCAGCTCCCACTCGAGACAAAATCAACCTGTGATCTCCATGCCTCCCATGTCAAAGAATTCTGCTGCTCCAAACTCCTCATGACATGCCACTGAACTAATCTTACCCTTAGCTCAGCAAAACCCTGTATGTACAAACCTGCTATAGCAAAACATACCGTCCACATACAGTAACAGAATGATGTCATGACCATCATCCTCCTGGTAAGTCAAACCACAGTAGTTACCCTGACATCGACTGAAGCCATGCTTCGTCCTCCACCTGTCAAAACCTGGTACCACTGTCCTGCAGCTCCTCAAGACCATATACCTGGTCTTCCGTCTCACGTATCCGTTCTCTCTATTCTTCTACTAAGGAATCCATTCGTCTCTGTGCTTTCATCCAACTGGCAACCCTACCAAGACACACCTGTTTGGTTCACCTCTAAGGAATCACATCCTCATCCATGCCAAGCTCACACCTGTTTCCTGGATCCTTCCTGCTATACAATCAGCAACAAGTATGAAGAAGAGGAACACGAATTTGAGGGCCTACTTATGCCTTCAGTCCTCCATATGGGTGTTTGAGACTCCTTGACAGCTTGCTGTCTACCCAAAATTCGTTACAGTGACCGACCTCGGTCACTCCACAGTCTGCATCCGACCGACGTCGGTTCTCATACGTCTGTACCTGACTACCAACCTGCCAGCACTGGTGTCCCTGCTACCGACATCGGTCCTTCTGACCGACATCGGTCTTACATACCGCCGACGTCTGTCCTATGATCGACGCCGGTCTTACCCTGCCCGACACTGCCGGCTTCGGTCTGCACATGACCGACATCGGCACCTGTCTGTTCAACGCCGGTTCCTTCTGACCGATGCCGGTACCTGTGTTCGCCTGTGAGTGATGACTTTTTACCCGCGAGCTCCTTTGGATCAATCTCCATGTCCAAACTGCCCTGCTCAGATGTATCCAGCCTCATCCACTGAACTCTGTCCGCCATCTCCTCCAAGAACACCAAGGCTTTCCAGTTCTTAAGCCTGTCAAATATATCTGTCTTCTGCTTAAGAACATGCATCTCCTTCCTGCTCATGTGACCAAGCCTACGAAGCCACGTCTCCGCAACAGAAGAAGAATCAGTAATATAAACAAGTAGATAAAGTATACCTGTTTTCTTACCACCAGCTAATTCAAGTGCTACCACTGTGAGAGTTCTTATGCATCTCTCATCACCCAATCTTTCTGAAGAAATTAGCCATATCTCCAAACCTGGGACCTGCATGACCTTCATCAACACCTGTGTGTTGGCCGCCTGCAATTTCAGCTTCACTTCTCCTTTGCCAATTCTTTGGCAAGGCTTACCAGCTCCTCTACCTGGGGCTGCATGGAAAGAGGCAACTGAATCTTTTATCCAAGATTCAACTTTATCCAAGAAACCTGCAAACACATCCTGTGCAACAACACCTACAACATCTGTATCTTCAGTTTCTTCACGCTGATCTGTTACCAACCAACAATCTTCTTTTACCTGCTCTTTCTTTCCATTGGACCGTGAGTAACCGTCTGTGCTTTTCAACTCCTCCATTCTTAGCTTACTTTGATCTGCCGTTGCTCTACTCCCACTCAATCAGAAACCCCTGAGAGTGCCCTGTAACCAAAACACAACCTGCTTCCTGCAACCTGGCTCTGATACCACTTGTCAGGAATCTAGAACAACAAACATGCTCTGATCCCACTTGTCAGGATGTGAAACCGGAAACATACAATTGATTACCAAACTTCAAGCAACTTAATATGCGGAAATAAACCAGATTCACCAAGTAACTAGAATTTAGAATAACACAGCATATGAGAGACAATACACAACTTGTATTAACACTTTATACAGAAAAGAATACAATAAAGAAGATGCCACTTCTTCTCTACCACCTTACAGAGGTTTCCCACACCTCAAGTGAACAGTACTTCTTCTCCCCAAAGCTCTCCCTCTCACAGGTCACAACACCCAACTCAAATACAGAGTTGGTGTTCACCTCCCATTCTCCACGCATAACACAAGTGCTCCATGCACTCCACAAGCACTCCACGTGCTCCACAAGTACTCAAGGTACTTCAAGTAGATCTCCCATGAATCTGCAACACCCTGCAGTTCAACAGACCATACTTATGGAAGGAACTTCCTTGCCTTCCTCTTGCTCTATCTGAGTACACACCTGTACTCCAAGTAGATCCTGCCTGATACTGCTCCCTGTTGTGTTGCTGTCTGTATGACCTTGCAAACCTGCAAATCAAACAACGGTTCTGCTCACCTGTGAACCTCGACCTTGCATACACATACACCTGCAGATCAACGATCTTACTTACCATGTAGATCTCCTATATAGGCCATGCAACTGTGACCAAGATCCTACACTCCTGAAGAACCCAGCTGGCTCTCCAATCCAGCACCAACACCCCTGGTACTGTGGCACTAGGAGGAACGCACCATTGCTCTACCTCACACACAGAAGGAGCTTATAATTATGCTCTCTTACTCCCTAGCACATTTTTCCAATACAACTCTTGGTCTATTACTATGATCAAACAATTTAGACATCTAATTACAATAAAGATCCGAGCTATGAGTCTAAAATACCAGTCATTGCAAACAATAACTGCCCGTAAATAGCTTGCAGTCGAACCACACAGGCGACCGACGTCGGTCCCTGTCTGCCTGGAGGTGACCGACGTCGGCCGATATATGACCGACGTCGGTTGCTTCCCTTTGCTATCCTGACGTCGGCTGATCAGACCGACTTCTCTGCAATCTTCAACAACCTCCTCTCCTGTTTGCATGGAAGCTTTTAGATCTGAAAAGGTTTCACTAGAAGATGTTGAGTTTTAACTTTGATTTCCCTTTAACATGAAAAGGTTTCATAAGAGAGGTTGAGGTTTGGGATGAATGATTAGTTCAACTAAATGATTGGTTGAGGCTGAATGATAGGTTGTGACCTCATGACTGGATTGATTGGTTGGGGTTGTAATGATGGATTGGTTGATAACCAATAACAATCAGGTTGGATTGGCTGATGGTTTTGATTCTACTTATGATAGTTGGTTCAAAAATAAATTGGACTCTTTATCTGATGGATACTCTATTATAATGATGTCTTGATAGTCACTAGATGAGAAATGGTTGGTAGTTGGATAATGGGACTATATTGGGTACTATGGATCTAATGATTACTTGCAAAAGCTAAGTGGCTCAACAAAGATTGGATGAGGTCCTAAAATAGAAATGATAGGTTGCATCACAAGTGATTGGTTCAACAAAAACATCTTGGATCATGGAGCTTGATTGCTTGCATAATTCCAGATTGGCTGAGGTTTTCTAAAATGGGGAATGATAGTCACTAGATGATAAATGATTGGTAGTTGGATAATGGGTGGGTACTGTGGATCTTGATTACTTCAAGCTAAAGGATGAGGTCCTAAAATAGAAATGATAGGGCATCATGGAGCTTGATTTCTTGCATAAGCCAAAGCATCTAAGTCCTCCTCACAAACCATATCATCCCAGGGTCTTGAATTGGATTATAAATCGACTCTTATCTTTGGTTCCTAAATGGATTATTGTAAGAATGGTATGAATTTATCTGGCAATCATCCTCATCATAGAGGTCTACACCTAATTCCTCCTCACCAACCATATCATTCTAATTGAGGTCTTGACTTTGGTCTTCAATTTGATTTGTTCAAGGTGGATAAAATTCTATCTCATAGACCATGTTATCATCAAAGGGGTCTTGAATAAAGCCATAAAAATCAAAGCCATTTTTTATGGCCATTCAATCATAGTTTGGATTGTACGTGACACGACCATAAGTGTAGCTAGACATATCCACATCAATGAATAAAATTCAAAAAATAAAAAAGCTTAGAGTTATACAAAATCTAAAAAACTATGTCTAAAGGACAAAGGGTTCAAACGTGATCTAGCTTGGTTAAAAGGGGTGGAGCTGAATCTCCAAAAAGTCTATGCAAAGACTTGATAAAAATAGTGTATCATCAAAAAATAAATGCTAAGTGTTTGATACATGCAGAGTTCACGTACAATAACCTAAGAATCAAACTACCAAACTCTAATGTTGAAACATGTTCCAAGTAGGTCTAAGATACTAAAGGGAAAAATTGCTAGATTTTTTGTCCAAACATGGAGTCAAAAGCTAGGCTCAAACAAGATATGTGAGGGATAATAAAAAAATGGTGGGAAAATATTGACTCAAAAAGGATGATTGATTAATCTAAAAAACTTGGAATAGCTTAACATAGACAAGGTACATGACTCTATGCATAAAACATGATCTAATTTGTATAAGATGCTAAACAAGATATGTTTGAAGATAAAATGATTTGACCAAAATAAAATCACAAAATAATATAATTTTCCAAATTTTAGTGATGAATTAACCCAATTTACATAATCCAAAAGAGGAAGATCTGGGTATCAACACCACGAATTGAGGTCTAAACCAAAATTAACTAGTATTTAAATTTGAACTTGTAATAGTTAATCAAGGACTCAACTAAGGATAAACTATAAATTTGATGACAAAGAACTAGAAAGAATTGAATAGCATGACCACACTAATCTAAGATTCAACAAGGCTCAAGTGATTGGTTGCAAACAAATGATAATAAATATGCAAGATGAAACAAGACAAGTCTTTTAAAATAAAATGGGTAGCCTAACAGTATTATCACTCTTGAAAGATGATGTGACAAATGATTTATGTTTCAAGACTTCAAAAGCACAAGATTTTGAAATGATTTAGGTAGCATAATGATGCCCTCTTGAATCAAGTGCTACTCCCAATGTTTTGGCACAAATAGAGAATGTTTACTAAGTTAAATCAAAGTTTCATATGAATGACATAATGCCTCCTAAAATAATGGAGTGATGTGGACTCATGACTCATCAAATGACATGATTTGAACAATACAAGTTTTACTCTAACACACCAAGCAAAAATGACCAAAATACACTAAGTATAATCATCCAAATCCTAACAAGAGTATGGCAATGTGGGGTTGACTAAACTAATAATTTTTTGAATGTTTTTAGGGGAATCAATTAGATAATGAATTTCACATCAAATAATGTAAAATAAAAGTATGAATTTTGGGTCTGTAGCACTTGACTTGTTATAAAAAGGTCTAGTCCTTTTTGCAACCACTACATCCTGCTATTCACTCAGTGTAATACAATGTCCAATTATGCACATTACGTCCCATGTACAACTCCATCACTAAAAGGTGGTTTAACCGCTTAAGCCTTTCGACCCTAGTGAGAGTGGGTGAAGTCAATGTTAGGAGATGAAACCCTGGGTCAAATCTTCCCTAAATAACTTGTGGGAGGTAATGAAGTCCCCTCGCAAGTCAAATTTGCATAGAAATAAATGACATAATAGAAAGACTTTATGGTCACCTCAAGATCACCTAATACTATTATGATTTTTTGGAGAGGGATTTAAACAACATTCTTTCCATACATTAGACTAGGCTTAAAGTGTGATGAGATGGTGATTTTGATCCCAAAAGTTCCCAAAAGGGGACGAATGAGAGAGCATACATGCATGTCTCTTTTCATAAAAACACACAATCAACAAGCAAGTTTGCAAATAATTGAAGTGAAGTTAATTTTATTGCACCAAATTGAAAGTGTTTGATTAGATTCATTACTAACCCCTTGGCTTTAATAAGTGAAAATAGAAATAATTGTAAACCACCTACAAATAAGTTGGTGCTTTTGATCCCAAAAGTTCCCTAAAGGGGACGGATGGGAGAGCATAGACACAAAACTCCTTATTTACTCAAAAAATATTAGACTAAACACATAATGAAAATAACTTTGAAGTGTATTCAATTTTATAGCACTAAACAAAATGTGTGGGGGTGTTCTTTTAGCCCCTTGGCTTTAAGTTGTGAACTTTGAAAGAAACCACAAAAACATAACCAATAAAACACCCTAAAAAGTTTTTTCAAACACCAAAATGAAGGATTCCTAGTTTTTTTTAGACATCCAAATGAATTTTAAAAAGACTAATTTAGATTGAAATAGTTTTCTCCAAACATGTCCTACAAATAAATAGTCAGAACTTTGTTTAGCCCTTAAGCTTATTTATCAAATGAGACAAGCAACTTTGAAGGGTTAAATATGTCAACCCAAAGGAAAAAACCAAAAAAGCAAAAATGTTAGGTTAGGAAAAGGTTAGAAAAATTATAAATCAAAAAAATCAAAAAAAAAAAGAAACTTAAAATAAATACAATAAACCAATGAAACATGCAAATAAGGTAGAAGGTAAAAAATAAGAAAACCGAACACAAAAATCATAAAAACCTGCAGTCAATAATTTAGCCATAACTTTTAAACTATGCATCCATTTGTCACGAAATTTTTAGAGGTTATATATAGGTCCAAGGTGCACCTCTCTTCCTTGAGAGATCCAAATTATTTCTTCATTATATTTCTCATTTTATGCATAAGAAGTCTTCATCAATGACATATGGCTAACATGAATGCTTGGCTTGATTGATATGGCTTGGCTCAATTTCAACATTATAACACTAGGATTTTAGCTTCATAAATCTATTATTGAATTGTAACTCTACTTTTATTGAGCTCCCTAAATGAATATCTCTAGCCTTTCTTTTATAAGCTTTCAAATTCTTTGGAATAGGTTAAATCTAACCATGGTTGAGTTTGGCATATTCCTAGGATATTCTTTTAGATTTTTCCAAAAGGGAAAACTCATTTGTTTTGTTTTGATTAATTTAATGTGTGTACAATTGATTTAATAGGCCATGGTTAAGTTTACTAACTTTGGTTGAGTTTTACATATTCTTAAAATATTCTTGTAGCTATTTCCAAAAATGACAACTCGCAAAGGTAAGATGCTCTTAAATTTCCTTTTTAGTAATCAATTTTCTATGAAAAGTGAAAATCCATTATTTTGTGTAGTGTATATTAGCTCATGGGTGAAGGTTATCTCAAATATAGAATAGGCATGCTCTTGAACCTTTTTTTGGAAACATATTTATTGCTTAAAAAGTCTTTCATTTGGCCTCAAAGTGCCTTAGTTCCTAGATTTGCATTCCTATTATTATCTCTCTCCATTTGGTATTGTTGTTCTCACTTTGTTTATGTAATCCATAATCTAGTCTTAGTTGTATACTAAGAATTTGACTCAAGAGAGGATGATTATTATTGTGTTAGTTCTAAAATGAAATCAAAGTGAAATAAACACACTATCTAGCATAACATCTCTAGGCCTAGTCACTAGGGGGAGCTTTAGTGAGGAAAACCCATTTGAAAACATAACTAGAAATGGAAAGAAATGAGAAATGTGAACACAAAACACAAATGTCTTACCAAATATTTGATTGCTCCAGAAGGCTCCTTATTTGTCTTGCTCAGCTTGTGCTTCAAGAGATCTTCTTCAATGGAGTGTGGCTACCTTCATCTCCTCTTGGCACCTTTGGCTTATGATGGCTTTGGCTCAATATTTAGGCATAATAAATCTACATCAAGATGTGGTTTAAAGATATTTGGGAATGGAAACTTTGGATTAAAAGAGATTAAAATTCAATAGGTAAGGCCTCCTATTTATAAATTTTGTAAAATGATCAAAATGAACCTAAATCATCCATCTCAAGATGAAGATGTGTGGCTAAAAATCCATTCAATTTTTGAGGCAAAATTCAATAAATGCCTTCATAAATATTTGGGATAGAGAGGCATTAAATATGCATGGAATGTATTAATGAGGCATGGGAGGGCTTGATGAGATATTTTATGCATTTATGGCCTAAGGATGTCTTTCCAAGAAATAATGTCATTTGATGATGCAGTTATTCAATATCAATTTTTAAAAATTAATACTCAAAAATATCCATGAAATTATTAATTAGGCTCATGATTCAAATTAATTAGCCTTAAGCATGATCAGAATGTCATATTATTGGCTCAAAATTTGATTGGATTGGAATTAGGATGCAATGTTAGATGCATTGGATCCATTATCCCATTTAGGATGTTGTCAACATAAAATAAAAAAGGCATGTGTCTTGTGTAATAAATTTGGTAGAAAAGATCAATCTAGAGCACTCAGGTGAGAAATTATCATTTTGACTTGAAATGATCTGATCAAAGTTAGTTATCTCATAAATTTTATTACCTCATTTAATGATACTCTAGCCAAAATCAACACTTGTATATGATAGGTTCAAATATTTTAGTACATTTTAGTGTTTTTAGGCCAAATTGTCCACTTTGGTAGAAATTAGTCAAAATCCTGGTTGGAGGTTATTGGTGGCCAGTTTTAGGTGTCTATAGTTTGCCCCTATTTGGGAAGGCATTGTAAGATATAATCATAGTAACATCTTCTCAAATATTGAAAAGGTCATGTATGCCTACACTTTAATGGTAATAGATGAATTGTATGATGCCCCCTCAAGGAAACAATTGGCATAAGTAGGTCGACAAACAGTCCCTCAAAAAGAAATAAGTGAAATGAGGGGACCAAAGAAAGAAAAATGATGGGGTGAGAGCACAATGAATTTGAAAAAGTAGTCAAAATCACTAAGAATGCAAGTGGGATGGTGTCTAATGGTTTTCCCAAAGATGGTTATAATCATTGTACTATGATAGTGGCAATGGGTATGATAACACAATGATTTTCCAAAATGTGGTTATAATCATTGAGAAGATGGAGCTACCCTAGTTAAGATAAACAAACTAAATAACAACATGCCCCTATTTTGGAAAAAAGAAAGTAAATTTGGTGATAACATAATGATTTTCTCAAAGGTGGTTATAATCATTGATAAATGCAGGTGTGATGGTGTACAATGATTTGCCCATATGAGGTTATAATCATTGGACCCCAATTATGGCAAACATGATTGATTAACTGATGATGAAAAATATGATGTGGGTAACTTGATACAGAGTATGAAGATGAATTGGGACAACTTACTAGTTGGGAAATGCATATTCAAATTAAAAAATTACTCTATTAGGGATATGATTGGGATTGTCAATGCTAAGGAGATGTTGATGTTGACCTTGCTGAGTAAACTTCTTGAAGCTAATTTTTATTGTAACACTTGACGGTAGGCATCATGATAGAACACCATGAGGACTAGGCTAAACTATGCACAAGGACTGACTCTTGAAATCCAACATTTAAGGGAAGATAATGCACCAATGATAAAAACCATGATGACAATGTAGATAGATAAATTTGGATAGATTCAAGTATAAATGTGCAAGGAATCACCTAATGAACACACCTAAATTGAATCAAGGAAACGGTACTAAAAGTAAAAAAATAGGCACACAAATAATAAACAAACAAATAATCAAAATAAAGAAACAAATAATAGTTAGTCCTAATGTTAGTATAATCAACATGAGTTAAACCTACGCAATGATCATTGCCCATAGAAAATAGGTGATAATTTATCAAACAAACATGATGGGGGGAATAGAAGAAAAGGAAGGGGATGTCCTAACTATCTCCATATGCACTAGGCAAGTGGACACTACCTACATGGTTCCATAGATGTAATATCCAATAAAAATTTCAAGCCAAATGTAGTTCTCCCAGGAAATAAAAAGAAAATGAAAATAGATGAAAAACAAACATAATGCATGTGATATAAGAATAGGAATGGTCTTGTAAAATGGCAAGTGCATGGGATAAAAGGCCAAAAAATATGGGGAAACTAAGTGACATGTCATTTTCTTGTGACTTACTAAGGTTTCCCTAAATCTTTAAGGAAAAAAAGTGGTCAATGTTTTTGGTTTTTATAAATGATTTTACACATGTTTTTGGAATTTTTTTTTGGAGTATCTCAACTCAATTGATAATGATGAGACACTAAATGTTTCAAGACCATAAAAAGGTAAGAGTGTTACCTAAGATGCTCTTAAAATGATGATAACATGGCTTAAGATGCTTGTAAATGGTGAGAGCATAGTGAAAAGGGTGACTAAGTTGACCTTAAAAAGTATTGAGTGTTGCCTACATAGTCCCAAGATGGGACCTCAAGTCACTATAGTTTTGACTTATAGTAGAGGAATCTGACTATCATAGTAGTGAATTCAAATAGAATAGGCACAATTGGTATAAAGGCATAGTATGATATAAGAAATGGCAAGTTGGTAAGTCAAGGCATGATAAACAAGTGTTACCCCTAATTTGCCCATAGGCAGTTATAAATTAGGAAACAATGACATAGCTAAATTATACTAGTTTGCCCATAGGTAGTTATAGTTAGTAGTAAGACCGATTAGACACTAATTTGCCCATAGGCAGTTATAACTCAGGAAATAATAACATAGGTCATTTATTCTAATTTTCCCATAGGTGGTTATAATTAGTAGTAAGACTGGTGAGACACTGATTTTTCTGTAGGTAGTTAGGATCAAGCACACCTAGTAGAGAATGGAACAAGAAATTAAGGATGCAACTGTCAAACTACTATTTTACTGTTCCAAAATCCTGCCTCTGTCTTGAATGCTTAAAATAACTATTGAAACTAAATCTAAATCCTCTTTATAAATATGGAAATGTAATAAATGGAATAAAACTAAGGTTAAAGGGCCAGGTAGGGAGGGAGAAATGAACTCGGTTGATGAGATTATATGATAAAATGGATAGGTGATAGGAAAAAGTGATAGGTTGGTAGGATGATAGGATGGTAAAATGGTATAGTACAAAGAAGAATATGAATAAAATGATACAACTTGAAACTGTCCTTATAAACAAAACACCAAGTCACTCAAGTGTATTACTACTTAAGGTTAATAATGTTCATCGGTTCATCAAGTTCATGTTCATATGGTATGGCAATATTTTATGCTCATATTACAAAGTTTGTCATAATGATTAAAGGACCCACCTAGTTGGGTTTTAACTTGCCTTTATGCTTCTTTTCAGCCATGGTATTCTTTTGGTTCTTTTTAAGGAAAAGATCACCAAGTTCAAATTCTCTATGTTTCACACACTAATTATAGTGGCCTCGAAGTTGATTTTGATAAGCTTGAAGATTTTTTACCACATCCATGCATTTTTCATCAAGTAACTCTAGTTCTTGTGATCGAGCTACTGGATAGTCATTATCATCTAGGACATGCTTGAAAGAGATGCATAGAGATGGAAACTTGACCTCAATGGGAAGGATGGATTTTATACCATAAACAAGTGAATATGAAGTGGATCTTGTGGGTGTATGGTGATTGGTATGGTATGCCCAAAGGGCATGGAATATCTGAAGGTGCCAATCATGACTGACATCATTGACAATATTTTTGAGAATGTTAATGATGGTTTTGTTTGATGCTTCAGCCTAACCATTGCCTTAAGGGTAATATGTCATGGAGAAAGTTTTGTGATGTTATATTCAATACGTAGATTTTCAACATCTTTATTTTTAAATGATCCTCTGATATCAGATATAATTTCAAAGGGGATATCATAGCGGCAAATGAGATGGTTGAAAATGAACTTGGAAATTTGCTTTCCAATCATGTGTGGGGTATAGCTTTAACCCACTTAGTGAAATATTTGGTGGTGGTAAGGATATGTTTATGGCCATTGGTTGAGGTGGGATTGATCTTCCTAATGAGGTTGAGGCCTCATGTAGCAAATGTCCATGGTGTCAATATTGGTTTTAAAGTTTTGGTTGGGGCATGAATTAGATTGGCATACCTTTGACACTTGTCACACTTATTTATATATGTAGATGCATCTACATCCATCGTGGGCCAATAATAACCAGTACACAAAATATTTTTGGATAGGACTGCCCCACTAGTGTGGGCTCCACATACTCTATGAACTTCCCATAACACTAGTGTAGATTCTACCAAAGTTAAACAATGAATTAGAGTTCCATAAAAAATACGTTGATAAAGGGTTGATCCAAGTAAGGTATAATGAGTGGTTTGATGGATGAAGGCTTTAGAATGATTTTGAGATAGGCCAGGTGACATAATTTGGCCATGGAGGTAATTTTAAAATTATGAGTACCAAATAGACCTAGGACCAATAATATCAAAAATCATCATTACAGTTGAAGGTTCATGAGCTAGTGATAATAAATTCTTGACAAGGCTTGCCCTTGGTATAAGCTCAAATTGAATGTTAGTAATCTACTTCTTGAGAGTGTCGATCATGACCTTGTATGGAACTAGCTTGTCATCTTTGGTATGAAAGTGGTTTGTAACATGATTGATGATTAATTGAGAATAACCATAAACCTTGAGATGATATATATTCTATTGTACCACTTGGATAATCCTTGAAACAAGTGCTTCATATTTATCCATGTTATTGGTACAAGGAAATTGATCTTGAATGATTTAGGGATTAGATCCCCCTATGGTGTAGTAAATAAAAGGCCTACACCCAATCCATGTGTTGTGAATGATCCATCAAAATAAAGCTTCCAAGGCTACTCCTTGAGCAGTGTGTCAATGATAGTCATTATGGATCCATTGGGAAATTGGAATGTCAATGGCTCTATATTAACAAGGGGTGCTTTAACAAGCTGATCTATAAGAACTTGCCCCTTTACATATTTTTGGTTGACATAATCAATGTCAAACTCACTTAGAAACATGATCCATTTGGCCATATGGCCTTGTAAATATATTTTAGATAGTAGATACTTGACCGGATCTACTTTTGAAATAACCATGGTCTTATTATTTAAAATGTAATGATGAAGTTTCTAAGCTACAAAAACCATGAAAAAATAGGCTTTTTCTATGGGTGTATAATTATGTTCATACATGACTAGTGTATGGCTTAAATAGTATACAACATACTCCTTGATGTTATCATTGTGTTGAGTAGAAGTGCCCCCAGGGCATTGTCAGTAGCTGATAAATACAATAAGAATGAATTTCCTAGCATAAGAGGCAACAAAATAAGTGGATTTGCTAGATAGTCCTTGATCTGCTAAAAACATTGTTTGGTAGTGATAATCCCAGTGAAATATGACTCCCTTATTTATAAGATGCATAAAAGGATGTAATTTTTATCTAATCATGATATGAAGCATCAAATAAAATGGATCTTTCCCTACAAACTACATAACTACTTCAAATTAGTTGATAATTTCATCTCTATTAAGCCTTGGAATTTAGATGGATCGACTTCAATGCCTAGATGAGACATAGTGAAGCCAAAAAAATTACCTAAAGTGACTCCAAAGTTACACTTGTTAGGATTAAGTCTAACTTTGTACTCACACAATCTTTCAAATATCTTGTGTACCACTGCTGGATGAATGACCCTGGTCTTTGATTTGCCAAGAATGTCATCGGCATAATCTTAAATAATGTCATGCATCATATCATGAAATATGATGGTCATGCCTCTTTTATAAGTGGCCCCAACATTCTTAAGACCAAACAGCATAACTTGATAATAAAATGTTCCCCACGGAGTGCTAAACATTGTTTTGTGTTGGTATTCTAGTGATATCTTGATCTGGTTGTACCCTAAAAAGTCATACATTAATGAAAGCATCTCATAACATATTGTGGAATCAATGAGCATGTCAATGTTTGGTAATGAAAATTCATCCTTTGGGTAAGATTTATTTATATTATGAAAATCAACACAAATTTAGATTCCTTCAGGTTTTTTTATAACTAGCACAACATTGAAGATCCACTCTAAATAGTTGATCAACTAAATACATCCTAAGTTTAAGAGTTTTTCTAACTCTTTCTTCACTAATATAGAAATGTGAGGATGCATCTTGTGTAGCTTTTGCTTTACTGATTTGTCATCAGGGTTAACCACAAGGTGGTGTAGAACCATGGTGGGGTCCAAACCTAGCATGTCAGAATATACCCATGAAAAATATCTATAAATTCCCCCAAAAGGGTTATAAGACCTTCATGCTAATTTCTAGTAATGGATGCACCTAGATTGATCCACTTTAGGTTATTTGGGGACCTGATGTTAACCTTTATTATATCTTCCACTAGAAGGGTCGAACCATCTTCAAGGATAGTGGGTAATGATCTTAACTAGTTGACAACATTAGAGTTTTTTGTTAGGACTGGCTCTTTGATTTCCCCTATGCATGATGAATTAGAATCCCCTAATGGGAGGTTTGGCCATGTAACAAAAACTATTGGAAATTCTTGAAGGATCTGACCAAAGGCTCATTATTCCTCAAAATTGAACTTAGAATCACAGACAAGTTTATCATTGGTCATCTCCTGAGTTATGGTTGAAGGCTGAAATCCCCATCTAATGAAGCCTAAAGAAAATTTTCACCGCTAGACTAGCCTTTTTGTTTTACTTTTTTCCTAGTCAAAAATCACCTTAAAGAGGTTTTCACTTTGTGACCTCAATGTTTTAATTACTTGATTTTGGCTAAGGGCATTCACCCACTCTCCAAAATAAGCTTCAAAATCCAAGTTGATTGAGAACCCTAATTTATGGTCCCCCAATGTAACATTGTCTTAAAGGTCAAGAAAATCACAGAAAGCCTCATCATTTCTAAACTCATAAATTGGTATGTTGGACTCTTGTTGGTCCCAGTCTATTATCTGGGGATAATATAATGGTTATGGGTTATGAGGAATGACTGGTCCAAAGGTACAAATGGAATGAGTATGAAATAAATTGGTCTAGGCTAGGTCATCAAAAAGGCTATGATTTGAATCTACTTCACTATTAACATCCTCATCACTAGTTTATGGTGATGGAACATAAGTAAATTATATGGGGTCACCCTTAAGTGGTTTAAAACCAAGTCCATAGGGTCCTTTGTATTTGGTCATAGAAATTGGATCAAGTGATCCTTGTTGGTTTGATCTGAAGCATCTTCCTTCATAGTCATGATTCTTCATGATCCTTTTGGGAATAGGATACTTTGCATTTTCATAAAAATTAGCTTGCTTGTCATTGTATAGCCATGATTCATCCCCTTCAAAAGGGTCCTATTCTAGGCCAGATAATAGTATAAATGTTATGGGTCCTTTACATTTGCTCTTTTGTTGCAATTCTAGATGAAGTGGCTTGGATTTATATCTTCCAAAGGACTTTGGGTTCTATGGAAGATTTGCAATGTAAAAGGTATCATTTGTTAGATACTCTCTTGGGCCATTTGATGAGATGGTATAATGATTAGATATCTCAAGAGGTGACATGTGAGAAAGGGAATCATGGATATTAGGATCAATACATTTATCCTCTAGTGAATCAAGGAGTATTACCTTTACCTTATCTTGTTTGGCCACTAGATTCATACTAAAATGATAGTTATAACTCTTGAACTTGGCCTCTAGGTGTTTTTAGTGCTCGTATGGATGCAAATCACCTAGTATACAAACTTCCATCCCTGAATGGGAGAACTTGATACATTGGTACAACATCAATGGGACAACACAAATTTCATGTAATCAAGGTCTACCCAAAAGCATATTGTATGACAAATAAAGATATAGCACATGGAAAAGTGTATCATGGGTCAAGGGCCCAAGGATAACTAAAAATAGATGGTGCCTTATGATTCTCGTTCTTGATTTTCATAGGTTTTGATGGTTATTGTCTCTACTTGAAGATCTATCATTGTGTACCCAAGAAGCTTGATGACTTTTAGAAACACAATGTTTAAACTTGATCCATTATCTATAAGCACACATTTCACTTTGTACCACTTTATGTAGACTTTAATGTATAAGGGATTGTTATGCAGTAGGCCAAGGGATGACATATCACTTTGGTTCAAAGTGACTTATTGAGTTAGAGCTAGGTGTCCAACCAAAGCTTAGAATTCATCAAGGGATATGTCACTTGAAATAGTAGATTGGCTCAGGAAGTTTTTCAAAATGTCTTTGTGGATTTTTTACATATGAAATAAATCAAAAATGGAGATTTATGTAGGCATATTTTGTAATTATTCCATAATTTCAAACGTATTCTCTTGTTTAGTGTTAAATGGCTTATTCCAACATTGAATGGTTGGTTGGGTGATGGGTGAAGTGGTAGATGGTGATGGGCCTAGGATGGTAATCTTCAACCTTTGAGTTATAATTGCACAATCAAGATTAAACACATGACCATGATTACTAACAAATGATGATGATGATAGGGGACCAAATATGATAAGTCTTAATTGTTGGTGCACTTGTGTGTGGTCATGAAGCAATGATGAGTTATCGGTATAGGGTCCAAAATTAGTAATTCTTGCTTGTTGATATGCCTATATATGGTCCCAAGTTAAGGAAGGATTATCAAAGTGAGTTGGTGGATAGGCATTATTTAGAAAAGTTCTTGATTGATTAGTATGTGGTCTTAGATTGATGTAGATGGTGTTAACGTGACCTCCTACAATATGGCCTACAACTCTATTGTAGTCATGTGTAACTGCATGATAGGTCTATTTGTTATTGCCACTCTAACCTTGGTTTTATCCATTATTTGAACATTTTTGGTTTTAATATTGGTGATTCTATCGATTCTATTGGTTTGACCTTGGTTGTTGAAACTATTGTTATTGGTGTTGCACTAGTTGTTGATGTTATTGTTGCTACTGTGGTTAGTTGTTATGTTGGGGAAAGGGGTTTTGATAGATTATAAGAGTTTAATTGGAAGTGGAAGCACCACCATCTAATTTTATCTCCCCATTATCCAACATATTCTAAATCAAATGTTTAATTTTCACACAATGACACAAATTATGCCTGTTAACCTGATGATATTCACAAAATTTATTTTGGTGGTACCAATTAGGATAAGGGATGCCTTGAGGATAATGTTTCAGTATAGGCTAGATAATCATATTAGTATCGATGATCTTAAAAAACATAGATTCAATAGGCTCTCCAAGGTCACTAAAAATGTAATGAGTAGGAACTATTCTCCTTGAAGGAGGAGCTTAAAATGGTAAAGGTTGCTACATTTGTTGCATGAGCCTAGGTGGTTGTGCTTGTTATATTTGGTAAAAAGATTATGGGTTAGGTGTAATTTTCATATGTGGCATGGGTTAATTAGATGATGTTGTCACCATTTGTACATGACATGACTTAGTTATTTCATTTCCCACAACATCTTTGTTATAGTTGAATTGCTTTGATCTTTCGTTGCTATTGGCCTGTGTCGATTGTGATGCTTACGTTTGGACTTGATGATAATTTTGGACATTTCTTGGATTGGTACCTTGATTCTAATTTGATGAGGTAAGATTGATAATCCCTTTGTTTATAAGGGCTCACTAGATCAATAAACCTTTATCAATGATTTCCTTAAAGGTATGTGCACACTATAGTTCTAGATGATATGATATCTCATTATGTAAATTTTTAGTAAACACAATAGCTAATTATTTATCTGGTAAACTATGGGTGAATCAGATAAAAAGGGCTCTCCATCACTATATATAACTTTCAAAACTCTCATCAGCCTTTTGTTTGGCTTACGTCAAGTCGACCAAAGAAATCTCATGTTTAAGATTGTATGAAAAGTGTCGCACAAACTTATCTAAAATATCATCAAAATTAGATAATGAATTTTTGGGAAACTTTAAAAACCACTTCTTCAAGTCTTATCCTACTAAACTCCTTAGGAACAACAACAAAAGGTAGATGTCACTATATGTCACTAGTTGACATGCAACAAAGAATGTGGTTAAATGAGCCTTGGGGTCACCTTCCCCCTTGTATTTTTCAAATTTTAGTGGTTCATATCCTAGAGGAAATACTATCTAAAATTACTCCATGTTAAATGGATAAGAAAACACATCATCCAACTTAAATTTTTTAGTTTGTTTCCTAGCTTGGATGGTAGTAATTGCATCCTTCATTTGTTGTAGTTCTTGGGATAGGAAACTAGAGGGAACATTGGCTTGAGGTGAAGTGTTAGCCTGGAGAGACATTTGAGCAGTCACAAGTGGAGCACTTTGACTTGGGTATGATGAAGGTATTTGTTGGGGTATGTTATTTTGGTTGGGGAATGAACCAAGAATATGCATGCATATATTAGGGTTTGCTTGTTGGAATTATATGTCCTACAGTGTGATATTCTAGTTTAGGTTAGGTAGATAGGTCTAAGTTTTGGGATTTTGAGGTTAGGATTGAGGAATATGGTTATATTATGCCTATTGGGGCTGACTAGGGACCTAGTGTTGACTGATCAAACCTTTATTTTGAGGGGCTATTTATGAACCAAGACCCTGTCATTAAACTAGTGGCACATTTTTTACAAAAGTTAAAGGTTTCCTAATTGGTACTTGAGGAACATTAGAACCTCTTTGTTGTGTGAATCCCTATTGGGAAGTTGATTATTGTTGGATATTCAACATTTTTCACTAACTAATAGTTTCAAATTGTTAACTAGACATCATTTGGATTTGAATTGGTATATTGGTCTATGAAGAAAGAGGTATGTTCACTACTACTTGGTGAGGTGGAACATTGGTTGCCCCTTGAGTAATATTCATCACATTTTGTTATGGAGACACGACATTGGTTGTTGGCTGACTACTTAATCCTATCAATTGAGTGTTTGAAGAAGTAACTGGTTGAGGATTAGTAGCATTAGTTGGTTAAGGTTAGGATGTAGAAACTCCTAATCCCTAATTTAAATAACCAATCATGGTGTTAACTAAAGATACACTCATTTTTGTGTACTCACACCACTTTGGTTTGGATTAGACATTGCTTGTGTATTGTCCAC
The DNA here is from genome assembly GCA_037957365.1 of Torreya grandis. Taxonomy (NCBI): domain Eukaryota; kingdom Viridiplantae; phylum Streptophyta; class Pinopsida; order Cupressales; family Taxaceae; genus Torreya; species Torreya grandis. The sequence continues at coordinate 5,507,768 of JARHVA010000064.1, forward strand.
TATGTTTTTCTCAATGTTTTACATAAAAGTAGAAGACACTTCTTCGATGGTTGGCACATGAAACAAGTTATCAACCAAAGTGTTTTGTGTAAAGGGATATACACCCTAATTATCCTAACTAATCAATTATATTAACACTCATGTTGAAGGAACTATATCTATGAGAGGCCTATTGGACATGGTCATTTGGTTAAAATTACATGTTAGGTTCAAGTACATTTGGTATGTTATCTGCATTTACACAAAGTGATCCTCCATGAGTTCTTTGCCTTTGAAAAACATACTAGGGTCTTGATATGGCATTTCAACTAGAGCTAAAGGATTTCTATAAGAATTTTATTGATTATAAATTATGTTATGAGGCATTCTTACTAGACTTGACAAGTTTTTGTGGGGGAAGTATATTAGAAACTTAACCCCTACTTCTATAGATCTAACCAAAAAAATCTCCTTGTTTTCCAACAAGTGACACTCAAATAGATAAAGATCATACATGGATGGTGCAGTAATATAGTATGGTTATTTAGGAACTAGTTCTTCAACTATAGGTATCGAAGCTAGATATTGCTTTATTTGTTATTGATCTTGCTCTGAGTATGGAGGTGTGTTTACCAAATAATGAGCTAATGGGTCTTGGTTTTGTGCCCCTGCTTGAGTGTTATAAGATGGATTAGAATCCATCTCATAAGCAACATATTCTGCATAAGGGTCTTGAACCATTTCTTATTTTGCAACCATATTACTAACTCCTAAATTGTACATGAGGCCACTATGAGTGTATTAATACATGTTGGGATCCATAGTAAATGTTTCATGATAAAAGGGAATAGAGTTATATAAACTTTGAAAATGAGATGTCTAAAAAGAAGTTCAAACTTGGTATAACTTGGTAAAAAAGATTGATATGAATATCCAAAAATGTTAATGCAAAGACTTATGATAAAACAAGATAACATCAAGTATCTAATGTTATACATCTCACACAAAAAGGTCAAGTAAAAGGACCGTAAACTAAAATGCCAAATTCTGGGTCAAAGTGTTTCAAATGAGTCTAATCAAAGAAGAATAAAAGTTGTTAGGTTTTTTGGCCAAACACGACATCAAAATCTAGGCTCAAATAAAACATGTGCTAGGACTTTTATCCAAATGGTGTCAAAAGATAGACTTTAAAAGATGATATATTTAATCTAATAGATTTTAAACACTTCTAACAAAAACTAGGCATTTGACTCTTGGACAAAAAACTTGATCAAAAAGCATGAGGTATGAAACAAAAGGCACTTAGGGATAGCTTTTTTCTCCTAAGTAATGGCTCAAACTAGATTATTTTGACTAATAATCTTGGAAAAGGTGAATGGTGTAACCATGTTAGACAAAGGATTCTCAAAGAAAACTCAAAATGGTTGAGACTTTTGGAACAACTTGGACTTTATGCGAATAGGCCTATGAAACAAGTTTCAATATAATTTGAGTAGTGTAACAATGCTAAACTACTCAAAAGATGTGACAAATGTTGTTTCAAGACTCTAAGGCAAGATGGTTTCAACATGATTTTGGCAATGTAACATTTCCCTCCTCAACTCAAATGATACCCACATACAAAGTTGTGAAAAAACCTATAAGGAAAACATGTGTTATCAAATGGACCTAAGACAAAAGGTGAAATAGGATGGATAACAAAATGTGGTCTAGGACTCAAAGCATAAGTGATATGCAAGATGACTTGAGTCTTAACAAATGATGGAAATGATGTTGAGTCTAAAAATGGCCCTCAATTCAAATTGGGAATTGAACTCAAGTTAAAACAAGTCAAGTGTAAAGTGGTGGACCTAATTTAACACATTAACCTTTAAAAATTGGAAGAGTCCAATTTTAAATTTAAACTACCAATGAGGGACTTAAACAAAATGTGTAAAAATGTCTAGACTCAAATGGGCAGCATAACTGTGCCAAATTGGAAGATATGACACAAAATGTATGATGATGACTTTGAACAAAGAAAAAGATGTTTTTACTTGAGTATCATAATGCCTCCTTGTTCAAACAAATTTGGGGACAATGTGTTTGGTTATGTTGTTTTTGTTAACACCAAGTTTTGACTCCACACAAAAACTAAGTAATCTAATATAAAGACAAATTAACTAACTAATCATCTTAAATCCTAAACTAACAAGGTATGGCAAAGTGGGGTTAATTAAACTAATTGGTTTTTGAATGTTTCTAGATGGATCTCATGCACAATAATTTCATGTTAAAATTCAATAGAATCAACACATTAATTGGTTTCACATCATATGGCTTGTTGTAAAAAGGTCTTTCCCTTTTTACAACCACTACATATGTCACTTGCTTAGTGTAGTACAATGTCCAACATGATCATATGTCCCATAGACTTAACCTAGTAATAAGATATGGTTTAACTGCACAAACCACCATCCCAATAGGTGATCTTGATTTATATACCCCCCATGGAGAGGGGTTGAATATAATGTCAAAATATGAATTCTCAAGTCAAAGATTCCCTAAAAAATTCATGGGAGGTAATGAAGTCCCCCTCACAAGCCAAGATGCAATGAAATAAATGACACAAGTAAAAGATATTTAAATGTTGTTTCTTGGTCACCCAAGCCATGCGGGTCTTGGGTAGAGCCTTGATAACTTCTCTATCTTTGGACTAAGGCACTTTGCAATGAATTTGGCACTTTTGATCCCAAAATTTCCCTAAAGGGGACGGATGGGAGAGCATACACGTGCAACTCCCTATTTGCTTAAACAAATCTAATCTAGGAAAATAATTATAATAACTTTGTAAAAACTTGAAGTGTGTTCAATTTTAAAGCACTAAAAAAAATGTGTGGTGATATTATTTAGCCCCTTTGGCTTTAAGATGTAAAAACTTGTAAATATTACACCAAAAAGACTATATGAATTAATAAGCACCTAATTTCATTTTAAGTCCAAAATTTGAAGTGTTCAAGACTTAGCATGCTAGATTCATTTTAGGCACCAAATACCAAATGTGTGAAAACTAACATGTTCATTTTAGACCAAATTTAAATTGTGCATGATTTTAACCAAAGTCTTTTTAAACCCTAAATTAAGTGTATGATTAGTTAAAAACACCCAAATTAACTTCCAACCTAGCCTTTCAACCTATAAAAATAGGATTAGGATTGCCTACTTTGAAGAACTTATGAGATTGAGCAAATAACTTTATAAAATAAGATCACAGGTTTTTCACATAGTACAATACCACTAATCCATAGTTCAATCTCATGACTCTACAAAATTATGATTCAAATAAGCAATATCACTATTTAAATTAATTTAACATAAATCCACAATCTTGCTAATCAATCCCACTATTTGGGTTAACAATCTCATGAGCTGGGTCCACAATCCCACTATTCAGGTTCAAAAATATCATATGTTGGGTCTATAATCCTTTTATTTGGGTCAAAATCCATGATATTGATACTTGGGTAGGCAAAATCTCTATTTGGGTTCACAATCCCACAACTGAGAGAGTTGTGGTATTATCACTTAACCCTAATAGTCTAGGTTAACCGCTAATGGTTTAGATACAATACTGTGACTCATATTGACAATATCGCTATTCACAAGTAGTGGTATTGCAATATCGTGACTTGAAAGTCATGGTATTGTAATATTTTTACTATCAAGTAGTGGGATCACAATATCACTATTAGTGAATAACAGGATTAAAATATCACTACTAGACCTACAAACAAAGACAAATATTAAGCTAAAAATAGTTAAAACACAATATCATAACTTGGAATGACAAATACATGACTATCTCAATGGTGGGATTGGGGTCCAGAGAACAAACCCATGACTTTGTAGGGATAAAACTGTGACTTCTGGAAAAACGTATTTTTGCTAAAATTTTCACCTTTTTTGATTCGACACTTCAAGATCCTGCATGACAATGGTTAGTAGTTTTCTTGGAGGTGATTTTCGGCCAAATTTGTGATGTTAGGTCTCACTTGGCATGTCATTATTTAGACTAGGAATTTGACTCAAGAGAGGATGGTTAGTATCGTGTTAGTTCCAAAATGAAATCAAAGTGAAAGAAACACACTAACTAACATAACATCTCTAGGCCTAGTCACTAGGGGGAGCTTTAGTGAGGAAAAACCATTTGAAAACACAACTAAAAATGGAAAGAAATGAGAAATTTTAACATAAAACACAAATTTCTTACCAAATCCTTGATTTCTCCAAAAGGATCCTACTTTGGCTTGCTCGGCTTCTGCTTCAAGAGATCTTCTTCAATGGAGTGTGGCTACTTTCATATCCTCTTGGCACCTTTGGTTTGTGATGGTTTTGGATCAATATTTGGGCATAATAAAACTACATCAAGATGTGATTTTAAACTATTTAGGCATGGTAAATTTGGCTTAAAAGAGCTTAAAATTCAATAGGCAAGGCCTCACATTAATAGATTTTGCAAAATGATTAGAATGAACCCGAACCATCCATCTCAAGATGAAGATGTGTGGCTAAGAATCCATTCAAATTTTGAGAAAAAATTCAATAAATGACCTCATAAATATTTGGGATAGAGAGGCATTACAAAGGCGTGGAAGGTATTAATGAGGCATAGGAGGGCTTGATGAGATATTTTATGCATTTATGGCCTAGGAATGTCTTTCCAAAAAATGATGTCATTTGATGATGCAATTATTCAATATCAATTTCTAAAAAAAAAATAATAATAAATCTCTATGAAATTATTAATTAGTATCATGATTCAAATTAATTGTCCTTAATCATGATTAGTCAGCTTTTATGCAAATCTTGGCAATTGATGCACAAATTAATCAAATTGATTAGAATGTCATATTATTGGCTTAAATTTTGACTAGATTGGAATTAAGATGTGATGTTAGATGTGTTGTATTTTTTATCCCATTTATAATGTTGTCAACAAAAAATAACAAAGTCACATGTCTTGTGCAATAAATTTGGTAGAAAAGAACAATCTAGAGCACCCAGGTGAAAAAGTATCATTTTGACTTGAAATGATCTGATCAAAGTTAGCTATCTCATAAAGTGTATTGCCTCATTTAATAATACTCTATCCAAAATTGGCACTTGTGTATTATAGGTTCAAATCTTTTAGTGAATTTTAGTGTTTTGAGGCCAAATTATGCACTTTGGTAGAAATTGGTTAAAACCCTAGTTAGAAGTTATTGGTGGCTAGTTTTAGGTGTCAACATTATTTACTCACCTTACTATGGTTGGACCCATTAGAGTAATTCACATATTTTATGTGCCTATTCATGCTGGCCCCAATCTAGTTTTCAAGTTTGTCTATATCTTGGTGCAATATGACAAACTAGATAGCCACTATAGATCTCTTGTAGCCCATAGAACCCCTGAGCCTTCTAGCCTCTTAGTGGTCTACTTTAGCACCCTGCCAAACACTGGTGATTTCATTTAGATTATTAGAGCTACATTTTGGCACACCTAGTGGGACCTCACATATAGTTTCCAATTAGTTATATCCTATTTAGAGCTCTCTTAGCCAACTCCCCTCTGTTAGTTGTTACTTTGCTTTCAGTTGTGTTTTGGATCTTGCCTTGGTTATTTTCTCCTAATTTGGTTTTATGTCTTTCTCTTATTTGATTCTATGTCAATTTTCCTTTTTTTTAATCTTCCATGTTTCTCATGCTTTATTGCATCCATGGCTGATCTTCCACTTTTAGGATGCCAATCTCGTTGGATTCAGGATCTCATCTCTAAGCTCACTAATGAGTAAGTTTTATTTACAATGGATGCCATAGACACCATAAGACCCAAGATCTTCCCTTGACCCAACATGTTAGTCTACACCCTCTCAAATTCAAAAGGGAAAAATATTGGAAAGATTATAACCAATGAACTTAGCTTTATTTCAACTAGTCTAAGCTTCATTCATCTGAGGATGTTTTATCTTAGCCTCATGTCATACCTCATTCACTTATTTGAGGTGATGTTGATCTCCTTGTGAAACTAGGGCTTGAGTATTTACATGTAATCATTAATAATTATCATAGACATATCCATGTGAATGAAGTGCTTCCTTATCCCCCTAGGAGTTGATGATGTGCTTCTTTTAGAAATAAAGCTTGTACTTGCTCAATGTTGAGTGCCTCGACTAGTTATAATGTGAATTCCCCACATATTTCCTAGCTAGATAATCTAGAGAAATAACACCCTCATATCCATGTTTTGGGTCATAAGTATTCTAACTTAGAAAGGTATATCCATCCTTGGGATTCCTCCCATCCTCCTAGTCCTTTTAGAGTTTTTGATGAGAATGTTGGTTTCAATCACCACTTACAGATTAGAGATCCATAGGATGCATATCGGGAGCATTAGTGGCCATCGATTAACCCTCATGTGATGGCATGTGACCAACACCATGGAAATATTGGTCATCATGACCATTTTTAAGAGTATTCCACATCTTCCCATCATCTTTGTGGGGATCATCACACTTCCCATGGTTATTCTCCACCCCATACTAGAGATGATTTCCATCTTGAGAATATTCCTTGTTAAGAACCTCCCTAGAACCATCTTCCCTATGGTCATGGTCATGGTGATGTCTATGGGCATAGGAAACATCATCACCATCATGATCCCCCTTTCAAATTTCATCACTTTTATGATATCAACCATGTTTATGAGGATCTCCATCAGAATCCTCTAGCCCCTTGGGTGCATGTTATTCCCCTTCCTACTCCTATCCTTGAATTACCTAAGTTAAATGGGATGCGAGACTCAAGTCCTAAAAATCATATCATGGCTTTCATGATGGCATGTATGGATTGGTAGTAGGATGAAGGAATGATGTTGGAGCTCTTTTCTCATTCTCTGTGAACCAGAGCTCTTATCTAGTTTCAAAATCTACTACTAGATTCTCTCTCTAGTTTTTAGCTCCTTTTATATGATTTCCTCCAATATTTCAATATTTATAGACCCTTTAACCTTTAAATCCAATCACTCACTTCCATGGTGGAGGCCAAGGGTGAGTCAAACTTTGATTTTATGCATAAATGGTGCTCAGTTATTCATACATGTAGGATTTAGTTCTCAAATGACCAACTTTATGATATATTCATGCAAACATTGAGGTAGGAGGTTTACCTAATGGTCCTAAAGCATGAACCTACCTCTTTTGATGAATCTATTAATAAGTGTATAAAGATTGAAGTGTTTGAGGTGTATTTGGGCATGTAGCCCATCCCTTCCCAAAATTCATTCTCTTTTTATGATCATAACTATAATATGACTGGTGATGGTGTCATTGACTCTCCTCCTAAGAAGAAGGACAAGAAGGACATCCATGAGGTCAATGCTCTAAAAAATAAGATAACTAAAAAGAAGGATTTTGAACCAAGCATAAAAAAATAATGAATGGTTTTTCCTTATGACCCCACTAAGTTTTGCAACTTTCATCAAATGAGGGGCCACAATGATAATAATTACGTTGTTCAAAAGTATGGTGTACAAGCCTCACCTTTGTCTTATATTTCTCCTCTTGTAGAACCCAATCACAAGTTGAATATTTTTAAAGAGCCTCTACCTAACCACATTAAGGAGAATAAGAAGAAGAAGAAGAAGAAATCAAAGGCTAAGGCCTCATATTCCCCTTCTTGCTCTTCCACCTCTTCTTACTCCTCTTCCTAAGCTGACCTGAGAGGGAAAGCCAAGCATGAGAGTAGCAAGGTTATTGTTGATAACAACATAGCCTGTACTTGGTAAAGAGTGCTTTATAAACACATGCTCTTGTCGGGACACCAATGTTTTTGGAGAGACTAATGGTGTTGGGCTCCTTGTCCAACCCACATTGGTAGGAAATCCTAAAGTCATATTTGAATTTAGGCATAACATTCCTCCTCAGGCTAGATAAAATCCCTACTCCATCATAGAGGATTTGTAAGGCCTCTCAGTTAAGATCTGCATTTGGGACCTTCTTCACCTTTATCCTAAGTAAAGGGGCCTCATTTTTTATGAGCTTAGTTTCCCTTGTGAGGCTTTGATACGTGATGATGTCAAAGTTTTTTTCAACTCTAATGCACATAAGCACCCTCATCCTCCCATCTTATATTTCAACCCAACCTCTTTGCCAAACATTTCAATCCTTATAAAGAGGGTTCATTTCCCTCTCTACATCAAGACTTATATTGATGATTGCCACATCAAGTAGTGCATTATCGATTAAGGAGTTGTATTGACTATCATGCCCATGTGTGTGTTCAATGATCTCAATATTAGTCAAAAGAAGCTCTCTGATTCTCTCCATAAATATGTCAATTTCAAATGTGACACAATTACACCAATAGGGAACGTGAAGCTCTGGGTCAAGTTTGGCCCCAAGATAGTCAGAATTAAGGTCTATGTGTTAGACCTTGATATTTCATACAACATTATTCTTGGATGTCCTTGGACTATGGCCATTCAAACCATCACATCAACCACATTTTACATGGTGCAACTTGTGCACAAAGGTGATGTTCACACCTTGATGGCTAATCTAGATCCTTGGGTATTTCTCTATGTAAAGACAAATCCCTTAGGCAAGGATTTGGCTATCTCCTCATGGGGGTCTGTATATTCTCATACACCCCTCATTTTTTAGTCTCATTTCCTCAAGGATGAACATTTTAATCTGGCTGAGTACTGGTCAGTGTTCATTTCTTTAGAGTTTGGCACACATTAGTCAACTCCCTCTTCTACTTCATGACATCAAACCAACCCATCTCTTTTTGGAGATCTATTTTAGGATGTCTCTCTAGATGTTGAGCTCCCCCTTATTTTGTCATCAAAGTGTAGGTTCTCTTCATGTGTCTCTCATTGAATGAAACTCCCCCTTGGTCCCCTTGGCATCTGACACACCACCCTTGGCTAGGAACTGGCCAAGTCTAATCTCAACTATTGTTTCATTCATGTTACAACACACAACCTATTCAAAGAGAGAAAGGATTACACCAAGCATCATGTAGGCTTAAGTATTCTTTTATCTTTTCATTTTGTAAGTATAATTATCCCCTTGATCACCTTGGTTTGGAGATTTCCTGCATCTCATTTATAGACCAACCCTAAGAGGCCTTCCTATGGTGAATGTCCTAGCTATTGACGTCGGCAACTTGAAATGTTAGATGAGTCACTCCCTCCCATGCTTGAGTGTTTTAAGGAAGGTAATGCTATGGATGTTGAAGGATCTATAGATATAAACCTTATCACCACTTTATCAAGGCTTAAGATCCCATCAAGATGCTATGGAGTGATCTATAGCCTTACTCCTAAGGAATAGGAATATGATGTTTTGGTCACCTTCTTGCATGATTTTTTAAATGTATTTACTTGGGAATATGTTAATATGAAGGGCATAGATCTTGACATAGTCATCATAACCTTGTTATGGATAATGGGACCTGATCCATTCACCAAAAATAATGACCAATGGATCTTAAAGTCTCCTAATTAGTCAAATAATAAATAAAGAAATTCATTCAATTTGAATTTATCCAACCTATTGACTATCCTTGATGGATTTCTAACATTATCCCTATTCTCAAAAAGAATGGGGCTATTCAGATTTGCATTGACTTTTAGGATCTCAATATGGTCTACCCAAAGGATAACTTTCTTACTCCTTTAATATACTAGATTATCAATTCTACCACTTGTTTTGAGAGCATGTCCCTCATGGATGGTTTATCCAGGTATAACCAAGTTTGGATTGCACCTAAAGACCAACACAAGATGATGCTCACTACCCCATGGGGTACCTTCTGCTATGCCATCATGCCTTTTGGTCTAAATAAGACTAGGACCACGTATCAGTGTGCCATAACCCATGTTTTCTATGACCTTATCCACAAGATAGTTGAGTGTTATGTCAATGATCTCCTCAGTAAATCTCATAAGCAGGATGAGCATGTATGAGACCTCCAAATCATCTTTGACCCTCTCTAAGAATATCACATCAGTCTCAACCCCTAGAAGTGCATTTTTGGTGTTTTAAATGGAAATATTATCGACTTCCTCAGCTCATAGAGAGTTATTAAAGTGGATCCTAAAAATTTAAGGTGATATTTGATATGCCTGCGCCATGTAACCTTATCTAGTTTTAGTCCTTCCTAGGAAGACTCTAGTTTTATAGATGTTTCCTTGAGGAGTATGCTCACAAATCCATACCCCTCACATGTTTCTTATGCAAGGACACTCCATTTCTATGGTTTGATGAAGTCTAATTGGATTTCAATGAATTGAAGTATCTAAATCATAATCCTCCCATCTTGATGGAACCTATTGAGGGGCATGAGTTCATCTTAAATACCTCTATCATTGATCTTTCCATCAGGGGCATGCTATGCTAAAAGGATGACATCGATAGGGAGAGAGTTGTTTACTACATCTCTCATACACTAGTTGGCCTTGAACTCAACTAATCTCTTTTTGAGTGTTAGTGCCTCTCTCTCATCTTCACCATGAGGAAGTTATGATATTACATGTTGGGTCAAACTACCAATGTGATTATCTAGTCTAATCCACTTCATTACTTTCTCATTAAGACACATCTTGTTGGTAAGATTGTGAGTTGGATCATTCTTCTTCAATATTTCAACCTCTAAATCATTAACCAAAAGTCCACTAAGGGTTTGGGTGTGGCTAACCAACTTGTTAAATTCCCACTACCCAACCCAAATATAGAGCTGGTTGATGATTCCTTTCTTGATGATATGGTCTATTTAGTTGATCCTATTAAGCTCTCTAAGTGTGATTGGTATTGAGACATTGTCCATTACCTTATAGACCAATCTTATCATGATATTACATCTTTACAAAAATGCTATCATATCCATAAGCTCATCACCCACTATGTCATCATTGGTAGCATCTTGTTCAAGATGTGTCTCGATGGTGTGTTGATGTAGTGCCTCACCCATGAGGACATCCCTCTCATGCTTTAGGATTCCTACAAGAGCATTTGTGGTGGCTACCCAAGAGGGCAAGCCACCATTCAATGTATTATCAAGATGGGATACTACTAGCCTACTCTTGTTAAAGACACAGTCCAATATGATAAGAAGTGTAAGATGTGTCAAGTCATAGAGGATGTTATCAGTGCCCCAACTAAACTCCTACACTCTATTTTAGCTACGTGGCCCTTCTCAATTTGGGTTCTCAACTTCATTGACAAGTTCAAACTTGCCTCTTCTGATGGCCATCACTAGTTCATCACCATCATTGACTATTTTATAAAGTGGGTTGAGGCCATGCCTATTAGTGACATGTGTGGTAAGACCTTCACCAGGTTCAACCTAGAACAACTTATTTGTGGGTTTGGGGTTCCATCTACAATTATGGATAATAATGGCCTAGGCTTCTAAAGCCTCAAGATGCATGAGCTCACTAAATACTTTGGGTTCAAGCTCTGTTTCTCCTCTACCCATTACCCCTAGGTAAATGGGAAAGTAGAGACTTTAAATAAAACTTTGAAGAAGATGTTTCTTTGTACCATTGCCCAATCCAAGAGGGACTAGAATCTCATGCTCTATCTTGCCCTTTAGGCCTATTGAACTGGCTTTCTAATAACCATGGGGGTAACCCCATACTCTCTAGTATATGGGTCTAAGGTTTTTCTTCTCTTAGAGGTCTTAATCCCTTTGCTATGGGTTAAGACATTCAGTTCACTTTTTTATGAGGAAGAAAAAGTCACTTACCTCACCAAGCTTGAGTAGTTAGATGAACAACACCTAGCTGCTCTTGAGTATAACCATGCTTACCAGTGCCGTCAGCACCACCAATTTGAGAATTTAGTACACCCTCATTAGTTTAAGGTAGGTGATACGGTCATTATTTTTTATACGAAACATCATAAAAAGGGTAAACTTATACATAAGTGGTTTGGCCCTTTTGTCATCATGGCCTCTCCAAAAAATGGGTATTTTATCTCTCAACCCTCAAAGGCAAACCCCTACAGTACCTGATCAATGGATTTTACCTCAAGACATTTCATATATAGGGCCTATGTGGCCCTCTTATAAATTCTCCTATGGTGGTAAGATGAGCCTTTTCTCTATTATATCACCATTAGTATATATGTGCACATGGGTTCTTTATCAGACTTTCCTACATCTAATCATATGTATCTAGTAGTCTATATCAGATGAAGCATACACATCACATACAAAATCATATACACATGTGCTAATAATGAGAAACCACTCTATATATATATATCACAAAGAAATACATGTTTTTCTCTAGGTACATCACAAGGGATTGTAGTCCCCAAAAACTACCACATGCATGGATACATATACATGCCCAATCAACTTATGACTGGGTAGTATCTATGATAGTCATGCTCTAGGTGGATATCTTGATCTCTACCTCTTGACTAGTCAAGCTACAGTCTCCTCTAGTGTATCTAGCCACTCTACCCTTATTCCAAGTACCTCAACTCCTTTGGTCTGCTCTCAAGCTAGCTCAGCCCATAGTCGATCGATCTCAGCCTCTATTCTCATTAGTCACACCTCAGCTTCCACTACATCAACCCTATGGTTTACTACCTATGCTTGGTGCCATGATGAATTGGCCTCTAGCTATAGAATCCTATTTTGTGCCATCTCCAACTCAAGTGAGGCTCATGCACCCACATGCCAAAACTGAGTATGTGGCTCTTCCCCTACCAACATATGTGGTACTTGATCTTTTAGTGGTGTCCTCACCACATTAGGAGATAGCTCCCTTAGTAATAGGTCTACCTAGGGTCTAGTCTAGCTAGGTTAATCTCTTACACACACAATCCACATATGGTAGTCGCATATCTACTCTCACTAAGGATGTATATCAATATGAAGTGATAGCTAAAAAATACACTTGTCTTACATGGTAGTGTTGATGGCCTCAATGGCCCTCCTACTAGTCATCCTCCTCTTGATAGTGGTGGTATTAATTATGGTGGCATCTCTCCATTATTTACCCCTTTCTCTACCTTTACTGCCTGTCAGGCTCATCCCTAGCAAGCCTGGGTTGTGCCCATCTCCCTCACCCTACCACAACCTATTTCATTAGATGAAAATATGATCCTTGTGGACCTTAGAGCTCCTCTCATCCCAAGTAGGGCTCTACTCCAGCATCTTCTGACCATGTTATAGATATATAGGTATCTTAGATGTAACTCAATAATACATCTAGATCTAAGGTGCTTTTCATGGGCCTCACCCTCTCTATGAACTATGTAGCTAGTGTTATGCCCTCCTCTAGTGTAGGGTACACCTTGTTGCCATATGACATCCTTGATCATGTCAGTGGGAGCCTCTTGTAGGCCCATGACATGAGTAAACTGGGTTGTGTCAATCCACCTGACCCTATGTGCTAAATTTTATCTAGTTTTTGTTATAATCCACCTATGATATACTAGCCCTAGGAAAAAAAATTCCTCTCTCAATTCATTAGACAAATCATATCCATGAAAGTGGTAGTCATTCTGTATTATATCTAGTGTAGAGCCTCTCGATCATAGTCCCTACTATCACTATATAGAGAGTTGGTACCCCTGATGACAATTGTGAGATCTGTACTCTATGGTCATTCCATTATAGGCAAGGTCCCACCAAGTAAAGATCTATTTCTACTACATATTACACTAGTTGTAGCTCTATCTCTCTACCTATTAGCTCCACCCTATATATTTTGTAGACATCCTCAATGTTGAGGATGGCCTCTAGCTTGGGCCCCATCTAGAACACATGCCTCTTGGGTATCCATGTAGTCATCAATGCATTCACCAAGTCTCTAAAGTAACATAGTGAGGGTATGTGTACTAGTTACCAACGTCCTACACTCTATAGGAAATCCTAGTTCACCACTAGTAGAGCATCTACCTCTTTGGCCAAACATGTTAGAACTCTATCCTGATTGGTCAACTCACATGACCCATTTAACTATGTTAGTCTATCTCTCACCTATGAAGATCCCCCTCTTTTAGTAGGTTAACTCCCACTCATGTCTATACAAGCAAGAAAATAGGAAAATGGATTAGTTAACTGGTCAATAAATGAGTAAGAGTAAGTAAAAACCTAGTAAATTATTGTGTTTTTTATCTATCTATCTATCTCTTTTTCTCCCTCCTTCCTCTTTCGACCCCTTCCAAGACCTCCCAGGATCCTCTGAGCTCCTTGACGGATTTTTTTAGACCCTTTCTACCCAAGGCCATGGATTTATGGGCAAAGCCATGGCCTGGGTAGGTTAAGCCATGATGTGGGCCTACCTAGGTTGTGGCCTATGTTGGGACATCCTAGGTAGCCCCAAGACTCCTTATTGATCCCTCTATAGAGCTTTTTTTAGACCCCTATTGGTCCCAATTTCTCTATATTATTGAGCCCATAATTTTTATTACTTTTTTCATCTGATTCATCCCTCGAATCATCTAGAATGAGTCAAAATGTGTTTAGGGCCACCCAAACCCCAAAAAATTAATAAATTTGACAAAATTCATTCATAAGACTTACTAAGACCATCTTGTGCATCTTTGATGTTCTTTCGTGTCCTCATATGCTTCACTTAGGCTTTGGTTACTCATGGGCTCTCCTCTAGCTCTCTTAGAGTGAAAATGACCTCTTTTCTCTCTTAAAACCTCTTTTTATCCCCTTTTTCTTGCTTTTTATGGGCTCTTTTTGGGTGTTTTACCCATTTTTACATTTTAGACCATGAAACCTCTATCTTAGAGGTTTTGGCATGTTATGAGTGCATTGGTGGCATTCATTTTTTAATTTGAGGCTTTTTGGACTCATTTTGGCCCCATTTTAGTTCCTAAGACCCCTTTCAAGTCCTAATTGACCTCCCAGACCTGTGTCATATCTCATGGGCACCCATGGATAGAAGTTACTTATTGTACTTATTTTAATTAGTCATTTCTCTACTTTTCCATAGTTAATCAATTCTAACTCCCTCTCTTTCTTGTTCATTGTGGTTGGAAGTAGGGTTGTCAGCTAGTTGTAGTGGTTTGGGACTTGCTCTAGTCTTACCGACTGGTCTTTATCTTCTCTAAACTTCCCCCCAATTTTATTTTTTACCTCTCACCATCACTATTGTTGGTCAACTATTATGATTATGGCTCAATTCCATTATTTTTTTCCCTTGTGTAACTTACACTGCTTCACTTTGACATCTCTTTTTTATAGTCATTAGTCTTGCATCCTCAGCCCTTATTATGGTGCACCTCTTAGTGGTGACTCACACCAATGGTGGTAGTCAAGGTAACCCAAGACTATTAGATGTGGCTTGGGTTATTGATGATCAGTGGGGATATGAGCTTGTTGTGGTTGGTTTCTTCTTTACCAATAAAATGCATAATATCATCTAGTATCACACAATCATTAGCACCTTGACCAAAGCCCATGAGTTAGGCATGTGTTATGTGTAGTTATTTTCTAACTCAGTCTTAAATGCATCTCAACTCACCAGTGTCTTAGTCATACTTATCTCTAAGTTTTTCCCCCTCTTCAAGGTGGTGCATGATTTGCTCTCTTTCTCTAAGGATGTCCAATTCACCCATATCCCTTGTAGGGAGAACACTAGGGTTGACACCCTAGTGCATTTCATTTTGGTTAGTATTATTTGATTTGATATCACTTGTGTCCCTTCTTTGTAGGAGATGAAATTAGAGCTAGAGTTGGATTTTGGATTATGCAGCATTTATGCTCTCACCTATGGATTACACCATTGACTTCTTTTACCACCATCCTTATCTGGTAAGTTCAAGTAATGGTATATTTTATATTTTTAATTATTTCTTTCATTTGATTTGGTATGGCTTCCAAGTATTGTATATCACTCCTTGTTCATTCAAAAACTGACTGCTTGTACCTCAGGGGCATATGTAATTATACTTTTTATGACCCTACTCCTTATGATTACACATCAGCTCATGTGTAGACTACCAACCCTGGTCATCCTAATTTGAGACATTTTCCACCTTATTGGACCTCTTCCTCATCATATCCCTACCTTCATGCATCCCTAATTCATATTGACCATTTTTCACATAAGATAGGCCTTCTAAAGACCCCTCGAGGGATCTCGAAAGTTTGTTGACAAACCAAGGGCCCTGTTTGACCTAAGATGTAGCTTATGTGAAGTAAAACCATGGCCTAGGCTACACGTTCCCTTCACCAAAGCTGTGGCCTAGGTAGAACGTGTCTAAAAGGCCCAATATGAAGCTAAATGGTAAAAAATGGCTAGTTTTAGGTCATTTGGTAGATTTGGGTGGGGATATATGACTCTTTTTCATTCATTTGAGCCTCTCTCTCTTATCATTCCATCTCTCCATTGATTATTCTTCCCTATCTTGACTCTCATGCATTCTTGAATCTCTCTTAATTCATTCTTGGTACTCTTGTGCTTGATTGGGGATAGAAGATCTTATATGATGTTACACACTTACTTGGAGACTCCATTACTGCTCTCAGTTGTTCTTGCTTCCTTGTGGCTTGATATCAAGCTCCTAAATTTGGAATTGTACCTAATTTTTTCCCTTGGTTGGAGCTCTTACACCATTACAAGTTCTCACTTCACCTCCTCCTTTGCTCTTGGCTTTTGGTTTGGACTTCAGCTTGCACATTTCTTGGTCTTCCTCTTACATTTATTCCTAGATTGGATTATTAGTTGGTATAGCATCTACATTTCATCTTTGAGCTTGATCTGAGGGAATTTTCTATGCAAAGTGAAACTCCATTATTTTGTGTAGTGTACATGTTATGGTTTAAACTATTTTAGTGAAATAATTATTTTGTATATTTCTTAGAGTAGTTTTTAAAGTTCCTTGCATTTGTATATGTTTAAAATATACTTTCATTGCTTTAAATATTTCTTTGTTGCATACCATTTCTCTCTTTGGAACCCTTTCTCATTTCATAGTAGATATATACGTGCTCAAAACAAACTAAAAAATTGTTTAAATGTTCTCTCTCTTGTTAAACTAGAACATTACATTGTTAGAAAACAATAGTATTGAATTAGAAAGATAACTCAAATATAGAATAGGCATGCTATTGAACCCTTTATTGGAAATTTTTTTATTTCTTAATATATATTTCATTTGGCCTCAAAGTGACTTAGCTCCAAGATTTACATTCCAGTTGTTATCTCTCTCCATTCGGTATTGTTGTTCTCACTTTGTTTATGCAATTTGTAGTCTAGTCTTAACTACTTGCCTTACTATGGTTGGAATAATTAGAGTAATTCACATACTTTGTGTGCCTATTCATGCTAGCCCCAACCTAGTTTTCAAGTTTGTCTATAGCTTGGTGCAAGTTGGTAAACTGGATAGCCATTATAGATCTCATGTATCTTATAGAACCCCTAAGCCTTCTAGCCTCTTAGTGGTTTGATTTAGCACCCTACTAAACACTGGTGGTTCTATTTAAATTCTTGGAGATAAAAAGATGTCATGATATTTTATTTTATTTTGGCATAGAGCCATTTTTGATGTGTAGCTTGAATCAACATTGCAATACCACTGATATTGAGATAAGACTTTGAGGTCATGGAGTCTATATTATACTTTCCATTCATCCATGCTAAAAATATATTGACACTTAAGGCAATTACACTAGGAATAAAAACATATTAAAATTCCATATTTGAACCTTGGAAGAGAATTCAAGCATAAATAGAGCTTGCCTTTGTAATCATTTTATATATTCATACAAAAAACATAAAATCTAATGGATTACTCATTAGGAAAAATATGTTTTGGAAATATTATTAAAATGAATATAATATTATTATTGTTTAATGTTTCATACACAAAAGGTGAGATAGGATTAGTGGTGATG
The DNA here is from genome assembly GCA_037957365.1 of Torreya grandis. Lineage (NCBI taxonomy): Eukaryota > Viridiplantae > Streptophyta > Pinopsida > Cupressales > Taxaceae > Torreya > Torreya grandis. The sequence goes on from JARHVA010000064.1 coordinate 5,525,638, forward strand.
CATTTCTAGTGAGGTACAACTATTGATTTACACACTTTTGATTTACAAACCCACTTTTACCAAAATAAAAACATACATCCCTTTCAGTGCAATTTATGATCTTCAATACGATAATTACATCCTCCACAAAATAAGATATAGAAATTAGGGTGGTGTATAATTTGAGATACATCAAACCACTAAAGCACTTGTAGAGAGTATGCAAAGATTGGTATGGATTTGTACCCAAGTCCAGTAGACTACCTAAAATTGATAGCGCTTGTGGTTTCATTGAAGAAGCCTTTTTTAATTTTTCATCTAGTTAGTTTTAGAGTCATTTTATATTTCCATGTTTATTATTTTACATGCAATACATAATAAATGAAATGTATCAAAAAAACATTCTAACTAAATTCAATATTTATGGAAGTAAAAAATATATATTTTTCATCCTTAAATGATTTTTTATGTTATATTATTTAAATAATAGGTAAATTTGAGAGCCGTATGGTTGTGTTATGAGAATATAAGTCAATGGAGCACATTTCTCCTTTGTTGTTACTTAATTCAATTCCCTAGATGTAGGACACTTCAACTTGTTATTTTGTTCTCTCTTTGCACATATCTAAATCAAAATACTCCATATCTTTGTCATTATTGTTATCATTGTAGACACTTAAAATAAAAAACTTTGTGTCAATTCTAATCAGTCTTATATTCACTATTTCCCCCCACCACAATCAAATAATTATGCCTTCTATTAACAATTTCAATTCCATTAAAATCACTTTTCTTCTAATTGTTAATTAACCTCTGTCAATTAGTCTAATCTACCCCTAATTGAATTGTCCATAACTTTTATTTATCTAAAATAAAAAAAGGTAATATTACCTCATTTTAGTGACATCACATGGGAAATTCAATGGGAAAGGAGAGGATTGGAAGCAATCTCTTACACTCTCTTACACCTTACACACTCCTTCATACACCCTCTTACACAATCTAAAAGGGGTGATAATTGTACTTTTCTTCCAAATCTCTTCCATAATTCAAATTTCCTTAAATGGACCCTCTTACATTTCTAACCTCAAACATTGATGAATGTGAGGAATCATTCCTAGCCCTCCATTTAGAGATCAAGATAGATGGTCATCATTGATTCAACGAGTCTATAAACTGAAGGTCAGCTCTCCATTATAGACAAGCTTCTTAGACCTTAACTTCTCTACCAAAATACATAAGGAGTTTCACCATTCTCATAACAATTACCACGATAAACCAAGTGTATAAAGGGGATATGTTGCCCACAATGTATATTTAACATTGATAAAGACCTCTAATTCTACAAGCTAAGCACATACCTCTTTAGACTGACACGTAAAAGAATTATTTCAAGGAAGTCATAAATATTTATGTCTTGTCTTATATTTATCCATCATTTACTTATTCATTCTCAAACCTAGTGAATAGGCATTATGGTAGTTTGATTGTTTTGATTTCATTCACTAACAATGATCTAACCTTCTTTGGATTCCTCCCTCACATAATGGCACACCTAGTGGGACCTGAAGTATCCCATGAACTCTTCTAAATGCTTCTTGTTCTTCCAATTATTATAATTGACCTAATTGTTAAGTTAATTAATCTCTTTTTCTTCAAAAAAGTACTTAAAATTGTTTCAAGTAGAAACAATAAATTTGTATTACACAACAGTGAAATCGCACTTCAAAATAGTGAAATTGATCTTAGAAATAGTGAAAATACATGCATTAGTGAAAATAGCCTATAAAATAGTGAATTTGTATTACACAATGGTAAAATTGCACTTCAAAATAATGAAATCATCTTTATCTTTTGTTTTATTGTGTTTTTGCACACCATCATAATCGATGAAATCATACATCAAATCAATGAAATCACCTTTCAAAATGGATAAAACACACTTATCAATGAAAATTCCCTATAAAATAGTGAATTCCTACTGCACAATGGTGAAATCACCTATGTTTTCTATTTTATTGTGTTTTTATAGGCCATCATAATCGGTGAAATCACACATCAAATTGGCAACATCATACTTTACAATGGTGAAATTGCATTGCAAAATAGGGAACTCATACTTCACTAAAGTGAAATCACTTGGTAAAACACTAAATTTGAACTACATAATAGTGAAATTAACCTTCAAAATGATGAAAATATCTTGTTACAAAAACCTAAGACATCCAAATTTTAGATCACATTAAAAAACTTATAAACCACTTTATTGCAGGTCCTTAGTCAAAGAAGTGGATTTAAAACTCAAAACAAATCATTTTCTTCTTTTCACGCATTTTAATTTGGGTCTCAAATGAATAAACATTTCAATTTGAGTTTAAAAACTTATTTATTTGTAAGTCATTTCATGCACTTGTTTATTTTATTTTTCACTTATTGAAGTATGCATTTGTGAGGTTCCTTCATGTGTATGCTCTCCCCTTTTTTGGATGACCCATAGATGTGAAGATAACCATTTATTTTTATCCTAGGAGATTTGCCTAAATATGTTCTTTGATTTCCCTTAGTGAAATTCATGAAAATAAAAAATGGTGATACCTTCCCATTTTATTTTAGGATGCATGATTAGGGTTTCATTGCCTTCTTGTGGGTCTTTAGGGTTTGGTGATTAGGGGTTGATATCCTAGTATTCTTACCAACCCCATACATGTGATGGGGGATATAAATTATTATTAGGTTTCATTAAGGCCTATAAAAATTACAAATAAATGGTTTCATTAAATTAATATTTAACTCCTAATGTTAATCCATTAGACATCACCATCAAGGAATCTAGGGCCTCTTCTATAGGGAATGTATCCCCCTATGAACAGCCTAATGCCTGGATTTCTTCTTTGATATATTTTTTACCCATATTGGGACCACATATTAAGCTAATGAAAACTTTAGATTAATACCTATTGGCCATAAAACCTTCATTGATGCATGGGTGTAAAGGTAACAAACCCTAATATTTCCTATCATATATAGAATTTGAGAGAGGGTGGTCTTTCACCTACATTTAAAAGTGTTATTAAAATTATTCCTTAAATTTCTCCTTTCAAAGTGAGTATATTGAAGGCTTAGTGATTATGATGTAATATTTATTTACCACTAAGATAGGATTACATACTTCAAATTTTTTTCTTGGATGTTGTGTCAAAACTCATTATATGTCCAAAATCAAGGTCCTAAACATAGTCCATACACACTTATGTGATAGGTAATTACTATGTCTCTATTATAAGTTAAAAATAATTATCTTCTACCTATTATTCTACCAAATTCAAAACCCAAAATTTTTTCAAACTCCTTCTATATGTCATGTCAAAAAAAATGCATACCCCTCTTATCTAAACACATTGTTATGCTACCCATTTTGAACCAACCCCAAATTCAATTAAATTCAAATTTATGAATCAAGACCAATTTAAATCCAAAGTACAAATTCTTATCTAAATCATTATCATTATAATGTCCACTTTATTTCAAACCTAATCTAAATTCCAATTTTAGTTCCAATCCCAAGGTCAAATGTCAACCAAAGTCAATACCAAGTACTAGATTTTTTGAAGTCAAAGTCAAACCTTTATTTTTCAAAATTTAAAACCTAGTTTAGTTAAGGTCAAACATTTTATAAATTATATTTTCAATCCAAATTTCACATAATTTGAAATCAAAACAACATTCACAATTAGACTTGTTCAAATCCTAAGTTAAATGTTGCAATCAAACCAAACAACCTAAGACACACATTCTAAGTTCAAAAATTCTTAAAAAATCAAGTTTCCAAGATAATAAATCCAAAGTTAACTCAAAACTCAATAATTTTCCAAGATTAAAACATTAAACACTTACATAATTTGTGATATAAAATAATTAAAAAAATTTGATATGCTCTGACTTGTGTACAATATTGAAAACAAGTTTGGTTCACATACCTTTCCTACTAGACTATCTACATTGGCATAATTTAATTGAATCATTCCATTATGATATTCACCTTCATGTAAACAAAATAGGTTACTTTAAACGTTTACATTGACTAACTTATTCCAAAGTTCTACTTCGATCAAAACCTCATTCAAAATCAAAACAAATTTCAAGCATCCAAATCTATTCCAAGACAAGGATTGTAAATCCAAACATGCCAAAATATACACATAGTGGAGCTATTTATAACCCCTCTTTCAATGATGGGGTCATTTACAATCCATATGGGTATGAATAGTATGTCAATTATACTGAAGATGAGGTAAGTCAATAATACCTCCCAGATGTACCATCTAGTGTTGAAAATGGACAACATCAATAAAACCTCCCAAATGTCATCTAGTGTAAATTATGGGCAAGACCACTTTACACAACACCTTTTTGGTAACAAATATAATAAAGACAAAAAACTTATGAGTGTTATATTTTGGTGCTAAATTTCCTACTAGATTTTGACTAGATAACTTACACTATTTGGATGGAGCTCCTGAAGAGACATCCCTTGCACTATCAGATAATCAAGCTATTTATAGTTAAATTTAGGCTCTTATACTAGTCTCTAGTCAAGCCTTTATGATATCTATAATAGGAAAATGTCAACTCATTGATCCATCTTCATAAAACCAATTCATTACCTCCTAAATACAATAAGCTAGTCATGTCTTGACTACTTTAGATAACTCCTTAAAATGCTCTTGATATTCAAAATATCCCACTTAAAGAACTAAATCCATCAATTGAACAATAATCAAATTTACCAATCCATTCTATACACAATACTGATCCATTTTCTAGTAACACATTAGTCATATATCTCTTTAACACTCTTATATCTGAAAGTGATCCATTGGCTAATCATGATCCAAATCCATTAGGGGATTCTTCCCAAAATATGGTTGACAAATCTTAACTGGTATACTTCAATCCACATTAATTACCATCCAAAATTCAACAAAACATTCTTCCAAATTCCCAAAAAGTCCTTTATTCTAACATTCTAAATACTTTACAGCAACAGGTTGTAAACATGCTTGAGCCATAATAATAGGTTGTAAATATCCTGACAAAATAAACCCTTTCTCTTAATACAAAACATACCTTAAATAATACTCCACCTCAACAAGTGGTGACCAATCCTCCACTTCATCAAGTGGTGACCAATCCCTAATAGATGATGTCTAATCAACAATGTGTTCTTATTATTCAACTACATACCTCTTCTAGTCAACAATACACCTCTTAAAATCACCAAGTCTATTTCATACAATAGATTCCTAAAAATCAATAGCAGGTTCCTTTCCATTCCCAATAAGTCTCATTCAATCCATAATAAAATATTCCTCTATTCAAAACATAATTACCTCCAAACCAATGTCACATTCCTAATCCTCTTTGAATGTTTAGCAACAAGTGGCATATCAACAATATAAATCCAATCAGAGGGTGAATATTCCTAGTAGAACAACCAATAGGGCACATATTCCCTAATACCTCATACCACCACTTTATCTGGGTTAAGGTAATCAACCTTTTCATACCCAACAACATGTACCCACTCCCTCTCAATCTGCCCCCACTTTCTAGGAATTACAAGAGATGATGTAGTTTCTATAATCCAAGTAAGGAATCAAGGTAAGAAGTTCAAATTGGATGACATATACTCTTATCCCTTTGATATGATCTATCTTTATATATCATTTTTTCATCATTTTATGATGCCTAAATTTTAAAAGTATAAAGGGAAAGGTGATATAACAAAACACTTAAAAGAGTTATTCATTAATTGCCAAGAGGTGGCATATAGTAGTGTATATCTGCTTCATTGATTTCCTTGCAATTTGGTTGGATAAGCTTTGGATTGGTTTCTCCATCTACCCAATAACTATGTTGATAATTTTTATGACTTGTCTAAAATTTTTATGCAACACATTTTTTATAATGTATAACACGAGCTAATAATGGTTGATTTATGTTGTTGTCCCTAAAATCTTGTATTTGAAGGCACTCATGAGATTGAGTATTCTAGAGAGAAAAGTGGGGGACAATACATGGATAAAGATATCTCCTTGTTAATTTTAGTACTGATGTTGGTTCAATCCAAGGACCAAGTAGTTTAACCAAATTTACTCAAGAGTGTGAACTTTACCACTAAAGGCTCAATATCTATTTGATGAATGCATAAAATTATTATTAATTAATTTAACTTGATTATTGATTGCTACTAATATTGACCTTGATAATTTATAAAATAGGGGAGAGTATTTCAATTCCAAAATAAAAATAAAAATGGGAGACTAAAGTAGGTCAAAAAAGATGTTTTTAATCAATAAAATAGTAATGTTTGAGAACTGAAGCATGCCAAGTCACATTTATACCACAGTGTGCATGGTTCAATAATTGCACAAACATTTAGTCACTCAGTGAGAAAGATTTTAAGGGACATCAATATGAATATTCTACTTGCAGGTCCTTTACATAATGTAAACACTCAAAATATTTGTAGTAATGACACACAAATATTTTGAAACACTTTATAACTGAAAAGCACATAAAGCATAGATTATTCACAAGAAAACTAAAAATAATGTACAAGGAATTAGATTAATAAATGAAAATTTTAATTTCCATGTTCATCTCTATAAAATAAGCATAAAATCACTCTTATTGCATTAAAATGAACTCTAAATTATAAATAATGGACCACATTTAATGAGCATAAGATAGTGTTAAAATAAATAAAAGTATTATATAATAGTTTTAACAGAGTTTCATTATATGAAAATATTGACCTTTCAAAAGAGAAAGTCATCTATAATATATAGAAAAGGATTGGGTTCTCCCCTAAGAAGCACAATATTCAAATCCTTGGCCATGATGGCCACAGACAGTTATTATAACTACATCAATTCAAAAAATAGAAGATTCCCCACTCCGTAAAAAGATGCCCAGGGCCCACTCAACTGATAATGCTAAGGAGCTAGAGAATAATTGCTTCCCAATTGCTTAGGTTGTTCCTCATTGGTTTCTAGTGCAGATGCCACCAAGTTGAATCCCCTATCCAACTTGGCCAAGTTAATGGGAGGCTCTTGAAATATCACCTCAAACTAAGCCAAAAGTCATTAGTAAACTTGGAGTATGGCCTCAAAGGAATATTTCACCTCTAACACATGGATGATATTCACAATGGATTGGGTTGAGATCTCTAGAATCACCTTAGCACTATCCTTATTATCCTTTACCACCTTTATCCTCATGACCTAGACTAAATGACCTAGGTGAACCTCAAATTATCCTCTATCCATCAAGGTTCCATTTTAATGGAATATCATTATGATTTTGACTTATTTTAAGTAATTCAACATCCTTTCCTTGCCTTATCCCATAGGTTCCATGACTATTTATGCCATGGCCAACCATTCTTTGATTGAGGCTCTTATGTTCTTAGCATAGGTTATATAGGTTCAGCACTGAAAGAGGTATGAGTTTGAGCTCTGATAACATACCCTTGTGGATAACCATAATGAACCTTTTCCACTTATTTTCCCTATGAGTTATCCCATATAAGTATGCATGTGCTTGTTAGAGGTGTACTTTTCTTGTGGTTATTGTACTAGCCACTTCCCAGAGATTTATGAAGAGTTACACGAGGACCTCCTTGACTCAGCCAACAAATTTTATAGGAAAGGTGCTCTTCACATGTGCCTCAAGAACTAAACCTACTCCTTTTTTTCCTCCATAAGTTTTATGTACATGTCATGAGTGGATCATATCATAGAGATCGGATCCTCAGCCACCTTGGCTTCTTTGTTGGATGTCTTCACTTTGGTGAGGGCTAAGAGGTCATGTTTGGTTTTCCACACCAATGGGTCACCATCTTAAATGAATATTTGTGTGAGGATCATGTTGGAGCTCTAGGTAGCTCTAGGTTACACCCTAGCTGAGGAGAGAAGTGTTCAAGTCCTATCCTCAAACCTAGTCCAACATGGGAGTGACCTTAGACTATGGGTTATCTAATTTTTAGGTCATACCTCTATTTTTCATGGGGATAGCTCCTCTAATATGATAGTTTAGTGATTTCTAAGACCTAAATATTTCATAAAGAAAAGGGGGAAGGATTTGAAAACTAAAACAAGAATCTAACCTAGGTGGTGATATACCAATTGATGAATGATCCACTCTCAACTATTCCATTTGATAAATACTGATGAATCTAATGAAGACAAGGGTTGATAAAAATCTTCAAAAATGTTTCAAGCATGAATTTTTTTTATGAAGGTTCGGTAGAGACCTGCAACTTGAAGGACATAAATAAATCGATCTATGTAAGACACTATAGACTCATAACACTTCAAGGGAAATCTTACTTACTAACACTTCACACAACTTACAAGAAACTAACAAATTTGAAGAAAGGTACATGAAATACATATATATGATGAATAGACAACATACATTCTATAGATCAAACTCCAATAAAATACACTTAGCATTCAACCAAAATTTGAAATAGGCTTGGAAGGGGTCATCAATTAGCTTACTAATGTGGCATAGTGTAGTTATACAAGCATTGTTTCTCCATTAGCATTGGCACTCCATTGATGAGCCCAATTTTGGCATGGTAGAGGTTGTAACTCCTTAAATTGACCTCATTCATGCCTTTACCATTCTAAAAACATCTCAACACTCCCTCTTTTGGTAATTATTCAATACATATGGGGTGTAAATAGGTCTATTTAAGGCATTGAGCAGCCTTTGCATCAATATGCATGCCAAATGCTTCATGAAACTACCCCTAACCTGATATAATGGATACAATTCTAGTGTAGGCTCACCTATATGTCTATTTTAATGTATTAATATGGTCCATTGATGGCCTCACACCACCCTTTGCTCTTTGTATCCTTCCATCTGCATGATAAATAGGCCTGTGTGGTTTGATCTCCAACCTTCTGATCACATCCATTGTGTGAGTGGTATAACACTTATAATAGGCTCCATATTCACTTGGTAAGACTTAGATAATCCTTATATAGCCTTTAGTACATTGACATTATGATTATTGAAGAGTCTTTCACCTACAACACACATTAGCCTTACCTCACTAGGCTAATTAGACTACCTCATAGACTGGAAGTTTTGAAGGAGATGGTGAGAATACTTATATTCAATTTCATGAGCTATTTTGATATTGACTAGATAGAACAAGTCTTTAACCTAATCCTTCGATGGTTTATAACTCTCCTTTAGGATTTTCATTATAAATTTTGATTGAAACCCTACAAATTTGCTTGTTCAGGAGACATCTATACATCTTTCATATCATCCAAGACCATAAGTTGAAGCCCCTCTAATTTTACCACATGATCCAAGTTATATACAACAAAATTTTGAGCAAAATAATGCAAAATTTCTTAAACCTTCCCAAACTAGTCATTATTAGGGTTTAAGCAAGGTTTTAGGGGTTTTAGGAGTCTTAGGCCTAGTTCTTGAAGATATGAGCTTGGGTTTATGAAATATTTGAAAAAATCCAAAGGTAATAAGTCATTTCACCTCCCATGAGCATTTATATTTCCTAGGAACAACCTTATAGCCTTCTTGAGCACTTGAAGGTGCTCTTTTTATGAAGATTTTACTCCTTGAATGGTTCTTACAGGTCTGCAAGTAGGAAGGTACGTTGTGATGGTTTCTCCAAGACCTAGGTTAGCCCAAAGTGATTTATAACAATGTAATAATGCCTCCCAATAGGATTAAAAACCTTTCAATTCTTCAAACTATGTTCTTCTCCACTCCTGTGATGGCAAAATCATGGTAGAGACTAAGTATTATTTTATTTTCACACTTCAAACATGAACCTTCACCTATATACTGGTATATAAGCCACCTTTACTTTATTTATGACTTGGAAAACAACTTAGATACCCTTGAAAGTAGCATTATTGACTCTAAAGTACCAATTATCTTCTTTGTAGTGTATGTAATTAGGTGTTCCAACACCTAAAACTCTTTATCTAATATAAAAATCATGGAGGTCAGTATGGAAACCACTAGAAGGATTATTTAAGTTCTTTTAGAGTCCTTCTCCCTTCTCCAACCTATTTTGCACATGAATATCCTTTGTACCCTAATATTTGGGCTCAAACTAACTTTTCTAGCCCTCTTTCGTATAACTCTAACCCTACACATGCCAACCAAGGAGCCATGGTTGTGCTCAAGGGACCTCATAAGACCTTAAATATGATATTGTGGTTGAATACATGCATTTGGGTGGGTTTTGGGGTGATATATCATCATCAGGATCATTCCTGAGCTTTGTGCAGGGTTTGAGACATCCACCATATTAATTATAGTTCATATAGTATGGACATCCAAACCTAAAAAAATGACATGAATTTTTATGGAATTTACCCCCCCCCCATCTATCATTAATAGGCTATATTCCCATGCAAATGTTCCATGGAGATATAAGCATCATAAAGTGCAGTCAGGGTTAGTTGCAAGCAGTTTTGAGACCTTATTTTCTTAGCAATCATTCACACATCATATCCCCCCATTTTGAATAAATTTACCATGAATTTTTATTACATATGGAGACTCAAATTCCCTTAGGATCTCTAGATCATAAGATGCTTTTGGTGGAGTGGGTGATCATGTGAACATGCCCCTCGAATTGTTTATATATAGGTGGACTGGCTCGAGCTAGGTTTTATGACATTTGGATCACCTTTTCCACCAAATGACACTTTAAAATTATTTACTGGTTTTGACTTCCAATCCTCACTTTTTCCATTGGATGGATCAAAATAACTTTTAGATGTCTTAAGACATCGTTGAGGTTTGTGTGAAAGATTACCTACCTGACTGTGTTACCACATCTCCAAGGTTTTTAAACACAAATATGAGTGTTAGACCTTATTATTAGTTTTATGGGATCCTATAAATAATTAAAATTTGAAATAAGTCCTTCCTTAGACTCCATGTTGATTGTATACTTCATATAGCATATATGGGTTTTAATTCTCTTATGCCTGCACAGACAAGCCTAGGTCTGAGATAAAATAGTGGGTATACCCATTATTTTTCTCAGCCAATTAAACATATTAACCTCTTAAATAAGTCATTACTACCATTTTTACTAATTTTTTAGGCTTGATTGTGTTTTTAAGGGCCCCAAACCATCATTTTGCTCCAAACTAGCTTTAAACTACCTATCAATAGTGCACTCAAGCCTGCAAGTCTTGAAGATGGCCTATAACCTTGACTTTGAGGGTGTTTATGATCCCAAGAGGTTTTTTACACATGTTTATAATTTTTATCATGCCTCAATGGTATATTTCTAACACTATCTTGCTTGCACACCCCAATTTTTCACTCAAACTTAAGTTCTATACTTGCACCTGCCTATATGGTTTGATGACTATGATGATGTCATCCCATCACTTCAAGAGTAGTGGCCATCATGGTTGTACTATTAATAATTTTTAAATTCCACCCTCTTCATATTGATTTTATTTATTTCATCAGATGAGTTGGAAACACCAATATAGATTAAAAAATGCCACTCCATCACCTTCCTCCACCATGACTATTTGTAGGCTTGTTATCAGGCATGTGTGAGGAAGGGAATTAATTGTTTAATGCTTTAAACTTATGGTGAAAGTGGCACACATCATCCTTAAACCTCCTTAAGATTCATATACTATGATTCTCATTTAACCCCTTCATGCTTCGAATAGTCTACCTGGTCATCCTTGAAATCTTGCTATAGTAGCCTCAAGACTAGCTGAAGGTGCGCATTTTGCAATCCCAGTTTGCTATGTGACCATATAGGTCTAGTACCTAAGAATATTAGTGGTATTTTTGGATTAATTTTATATGGGTATCAAATTAGGATGATCAATCCTTTATGGAAGTTTTATGAATCAACAAGGTGATAGTGGGGACACATAGAATGAGTTGAGCATGTCAACATAGTGGTAACATCACATAATGGTATTGAAACTATATTTAGACCATATGATCATGGAATGGGAATTAAATGGATACAATAACTCTCCCAATACCAATATAAGTGGATCCTATATACACCCTAATTTATACACAAGCAAGCATGAAGTTTTGAAGGTAAAAGTAAGCTGCATATAGTCTCAAAATGAAACATATGATTCTCAAAAATACCTTAATATTTATGAAAAAGCCTTAAACTCTAAAAAATGTGACTAAGTGGAATTATATACATAGAGGGTGGGTTTTGAGGATTTTAAATCCATCATGAGAGTGGAAAAATTTGCCTTGAGTCTTGTTAAGACATCTCATTACCATTTCAACACCATATTACATGGTTGGGATACATTGGAAGTCTTATAGATGCCTGTAGCTGTACATAAAATCTCTGACATATAGTGACCTTAGAATCTATACAACCTTATTTCCTTAGGATGTCTTAGGTAACCATATTAATATTTAACTTTTAATCTAAACAAGGAGGCATTGAGGTTCTTGAAATATCTTTGCAACCTTTCAATATTTGCGTATAACCCCTAATGGAGTCACCTAAACCATGACTTTTATAGAAAATGGTATGAAAACCATACACATAAACCATTCAAGGAGGTTTTCATGCTACCCAAACTCACACATGTGGATCCAATGTTGAAATGACCATGTAAGGACTTTTCATGACTTGAGAGAATAGGATATATGATCACTTTTCACAAATAAAGCAAACTCCTTTAAAAAATGTTGACTCCAAAATTGCCTATGTAGATGAGAGAGACATAGAGACTCCTTAACTTGTTAATTAATGTTCATAAAGGATAGGTAGTTAACCTTCAAACAAATTCCATGGGTGTTTATCTCCCTGAGTCTACCTTCCATGGGCAAGAGCTTAGACACCCACTCACCTCCTCCTGTATGGAATAAGTATGAACTTGAGGAGTCTTCTAAACATGATAATGAGCTCAAAGTAGAGAAGTAATGGTTTTGAGCTCCAAAAACATTGAAACACACTACTTTTTTCACCATTTGACCTCTCTGAACTCCCTCTACTAGAATATGCTTCTAATTGAGCTGGTCCATATAGTATGAATCCTTATTATTAATAAAACACCTAAAAACTACCATTTTATTTCAAATATTCTTACTTCAAACCTAAAATTTATCTAACTAGTGTTGTGGAGGAAAAAATATGGGGAAGATAGCATTTTGACTTAGTGGTACGACTTGAGGAAGTTGAAAGGTCATAATTTGGCATGTGTGGGCCCTCTTTAGGGGAAATGAGCATTGATCAAGGTATTCATGGATCCAAATAAAGTATGAAACCATTATATGATATCTTAATGAGGTTAATGAGTTCCTTTGGAAGTGTATGGGATGGTTTAGTGGTTAATCATGGCAAAATGGTAGCTGATTAAGACCAAAACCATTGACTAAGTTCAAGCATATGGCCTTAAAAGAGGATTATCAACTAGATCACCATGTTAATGCATATGGAAAACCTCAAAGATATATGAAACCTTAATTATACCTCATAAAATTCCTTATAATTCTCCTTAAAAGCTCAAAAATGGGCATACTTTTGATGATTGTGCAGGACTAATGTGCTTTTAAACATTTACCAAGTTGTCTCCTCCATTTTCCCTTATTATTGCATATTTAACATGTTGATGATATTTAAAGGTAGATAAGGACCAACTAGTCACTTTTGAACACCATGACACTACATGAATCACGCTTGAAAGGAGGTACAAAGACCCATAAGGACTATTAAGGTTAGTTTGAAAAATGACTAGATAGTGGACTGACTAGACACCCTTCACAACTCATGACATGGATAACAACCACTATGTCAAAGATATTTCATGAATATAATATATAAGGTTGATCAATTTATATGTCTAGGGATGTAAATTGACTAACGTTTCTAGTGACTTAGCTGGCTTGACCAGCCTACTGGTCATAGAACCCATAAATTTGATCAAACTTTATTCATGATGACTAACATATAGAGCATGAGTGTAACATAGGTTCTACTTTCATCTTTTACACTTATTAAAGTAAAAATACATAACCAAAAAATAGTAAATAACCAAGAACAAAACACACAAGTATCTAAACAATGGAACCAAACAATGAACATGACACTTGTGCAAGGGCACTTGGAGGTGAAAGATAAACCTACCTACTTATGTACAAAGGAACATGAAAGAGACCTATTAGCATAACATGAGATAAATCCAATTGAAAATTATGATAAGGATCTCAACATTAAAATTAGCAATCTCAAAGGCATTTCTCTCCTTATAACATGTAATAATATAATGCCCACTTCAAAGATTTTCAAATTTAGAGTACTTCCTTGGTTTTGCACGGTCCTCATCCCATTTGAAGACTATATCACCTTGTTGAAACATTCTAGAGGCATATCTCTTGTAAAATGACTTATTCACTTGGTGTTTATTTGACCACATGTTGTGCATATCACTATCCTTATCTCCTCTAGTTATCTTAGTTTATTCATCCTCACTTGCATAGTATCATCCTCTAGGAGCTCAAGTTGGTGGGCAAGCTCTAGTGTAGGTAGATCAAGGGAGATATTAAGTCTTACCTCTCTACCATAGATAATAAGTTATGTGGAGTGTCCAATATCCTTCTTAAATTTCACTCTATATACGCATAGGGTATTCCTCAATCTAGTATGCAACTCCCTCTAACTATCTTCCATAGTCCTTTTGATGATCCTCAACAAGTTCTTATTTGTGGACTTTGCTAGTCCACTGCCCTATGGGTAATAGTTAGAGGATCATTTGAGGTATATTCCATGTGATAGATCTCAATCACTACCTTGGTACTACTAAATGCCAAGGTATTATCTGAAATGATTATTTAAGGCACACTAAATCTGGTCACAAGGTTACCATAAAACTCTAGGACATTATTCTCATTGGCTTCTTCGAGGCTAGCAACTTCAACCCACCTTGTGAAGTAATATGTGGTTGTGATGATCCACTTGTATCCTGAACTTGGAGTATGGATCATCCCTATGAAATCAAATCCCTAATGCATGAAGGGTTGTTCTACTTGTATTAGTTATAAAGGAAGGGTAGCTAACTTATGTTTGCCAATAAACATGGCACATTTTGAACACTTCCTTACCTAAGAGTGTGCATATCTAAACAATGTGGAAAAAATTACCCAACCCTAATGATCTTGGAGGCTATGGTATTGGAATCAAAGTTCCCACTAGTTTGGCCATCATGAAATTGTTCAAGCAGCTTATCCACTTGGCATGGTTCCACACACCTCAAAAGAATGCATCTTATATCCTTAAAAATTACTTCATATATCAATACATAGGGTATATTTTTCAACCTAAATTACCTCTTCTTGGATCTATCCAACCCCATAGGACATTCATGTGTCCAACTAAGAGGGGTGTTGCTTGCAACTACTTGTTGGCTATCATGGACTACCAACACTTAATCTTTTCCTTCCTCTACCTCTAATAAAAGGTGCTTACATAACCCTCTAACCTTTATAATATTTTTAAGTCTAAATTTAAGGTCATACTCCATGTATTTTACTACCCACCCATCTCTCTTCTCATTTATGTCTCTATTGAGTATGAACTCCTCGATGCTTGGGTTTACTAACCATGAGTATGATCTTGCTATTTGACATCATGTGCATTAATTTATTCAATTTTATCACCATAAAAATAACATGTTTTTCTACAAAACTATACCTCTCTTCATATCTTTCTAAGGCTTGACTAAATAAGGCAATAGGCTATTTTAGGCCTTCACCATTATACTGCATTAACATGGTAGAAATTGTATCGAATGTAGAGAAAGCATACAAGTAGAATTCCTTGCTAAAATTAGGATTATGGAGTGTAAGCACATGATATATGGCCTCCTTGATGGCCTCAAATATCCTCTTACCTTATTGTTCCATGTAAATTCCTTTTGTTTCTTTAGCATGTGAGTAAGAGATTTGACTAACTCTACAAAACTTGGGATAAACATTATTATGAAATTAATCTTCCCTAAGAAAATATATAGACCTTTCTCATGCTTTGGAAAGGATAAGGATAGAATGGAATAATCTCTCTCAGGGTCTATATAAAAACCATCTTGTGACACTACATGACCTAAAAATCTACCCTCGTGAAAAACAAAGATGCATTTCTTAGGATTTAATGACACTCCAAACTGTCTGCATCTTTCAAAGACTAGCTTCAAATGGACTTTATGTTCTACTGGGTTCTTTGATTAAAAAATAATGTCATCAAGGTAGATGAGCATAATTTCATTGATCAACCCCTCAAAGGCAACATCCATTTCCTTTTGGAAAGTTACCATTGCATTAGATAGTCCAAAGGGCATATTCATGTATGCATAAGTGCCCCACTTTGTAGTGAAGGCATTATTATGCCTATCCTACTCTTTAACCAAGATTTGGTTGTAATTAGAGTAGCCATCAAGTAATGAGAAACTCTGAGAGCCTACATCCTTTTGAAGAATCTGGTCCATTGAGGGCAATGTGTAGTGGTCTCTTAGAGACACCTTGTTGAGGTCTCTAAAGTCAACACATAAGCATATTTCCCCATTATTCCTCACTGGCATAAGGCTTTCCACCCATGAGGAATGCTTGATGGGGAATATTATCTTTGACTCAATGAGTTTAAACAACTCCCATATTATTAGCTCCTCCACTTTTTGATTTATAGGCCTTTGTTTTTGTCTCACTGGCTTTGCATTGATTTTCAATTCTATGGTATGTTTTTCAAGTTTGGGTTAAAATCCTTTCAAGTCATGTTACATCCATGCAAATACATTTGAATAATATTGACATAAAGTAATAAAGGTATCTCTCTCTTATATTATGTTAACCTTTCCAAATTTCAATAACTTGTCCTTAAAGATCTCTACCCTCTCATAATGCTCTTCCTTAGTAGAGATACATGCCTTGTCCTTTCTCATCTGGTCATCTTAATTGAAGATGCTTTCCAAAGTCACAAGTCCCTTAGGCATCTTGTTAAACCTCATCTATGTTAGGTTGTGGAGCTAAAAGCTTCACTGTTGCAAACATGGAGGAGGTTGTTGAGTTACAGGGAAACCAACGTCGATAGGTGCAACCGACGTCGGTCACATCTAGTTACAAAGAAGCCAACATCGGTCATAGATAGGCTGACGTTGGTCATCTCCAGATAGATAGTGACTGATGCCAGTCACTTGTGCAGTTCCAAAATTGTTATTTCATGAACAGTTTGTTAATGAATCAATTTTTTGCATGTAAAAGGCTAATTTTAGTCTTGAGTTATGTGTCTAATTATTGTAATTAGGTGTCTAATTATTGTTTGCATGGGATCTATATAATAGACTCATAAGGTTGTATTATAAGTAAGGCAAGGAAGAGATCCTTCCAATTGTAAGATCAGGTTGATCTTTAGGTTGTGCATGATCATGTCAGATCTACATGATAAGTAAGATCATTTGATTTGCAGGTTGTTGCAAGTTCATGGGAGATCTACTTGAAGTACTTTGAGTACTTGTGTCCTAGCAGTATTGTTACTAACTGGTTGGAGGTGAATAATAACTCTACGTTTGAGTTGATTGTTGTGACTGTAATTGAGAGAGAGAACTCTTGATTGAGAATTACTGGGAGTCCTAGAGGTGTGGGAAGCCTCAGAGGTGTGAGAAGAAGTGGCATCTTCTTTATTGTATTTTCTTTCTAGATGAGTTGAATACAAGATTGTATTGTCTCTCAAATTTTGTGTTGTTTCTAATTTCTTGTTACTTGTTACTTATAGTTAAATTCCATGTTTAGTTGCTTATACAAGGTAATCAATTGTGCTCCTAATCCTGACAAGCTACACTATTTGATCATCATATTGGTGTTGAAACTTACTTTGGTTCTTATGGAAAAAATTGTATCTTACATGAGAAAACATACAATTTTCTCATCATTATCAAAAACATGAAAACTCACCTCATTGTCAGGTATAGATAGCCTACATATAACCTTGATCTTGGCTTGAATTTGATTTCCTTTAACCCCTTCTACAATCTCATACTGGGCTCCAATGGTTACAAGCCTGTCTACATGGTGGTTTGTCTCTCTTGGTATGGACTGTATGTTGAATGCCAAGAAATATTCTATGAGGTCCCATACTTAGTGATTATAGGCCTTCAACTAATGGTTATTTAATTCACTAATTCCCCTTATTTCATAACAATCTCACTATCACCCTTTACTAGGAGTTTGATACCTTTCATTCTTCCTTCTTGTAATCCATGTAGAAGACCATCATACTCAACTATGTTTGAAGTCCAATTAAATTGTAACCTTGAAGCTAAGTAGTATTTCTAATTTTAAGGGGAAACCAACATCACTCTAGCCCCACTGCCATTCTTTGACCTTGAGCCATCAAATAATAAGGTCCACAAACCATCATCTTCTTGAATTATGCTTATTAGGCTAGGCATAGTAGCACCTTCCTCATGCATACATTACACTCCTAAATTTGCATCCTCAATTGTGTTATAAGGATTAAATCCATGGTTTTTAATCTCCCATTCATCTAATTAAATATTTGATATGCCCTCAAGATGATCATTAGGCTCTTGCTCACTAGCATTCTTATCTTCATCAAGTATAGTGCAATTGACATTTGAAACCTTAAAAGAGACTCAAACCTAATAATGACCCTAGTCACATATCTAGCCCTAAAGACCATGTATGACCAATCAGAGGAAAGGTAACCCCCAATATTTGTAGTAAAGTCCCTAGACAGTTATAGGGGAAAATATGTGGGTAAATCAACCACCATGACATCCTAAGTAATAACACAATTTGTGTAGGCTGATAATGTGATCTTTAGGTCCTTAAAGACACCTGCTATTTTGGTGGGAGAACCATCTAACCATAAAAAACCTTTCTCATTAGGAACATACTTGAGTTCTAGCTTGTCTTCTATGGCCTTAAGCATGACTGAGGTTGAGGTGCCAGAATCTATCATATAATTATGGACAATAAAGTGCCCTATGATGACTGAAAAATAAAATAGAGGGGGATTAATAACCTTAGGGGTTTTACCTTGAGTAGGTTGACTATTATTAACATAAATAGTACTTACCTTTTTATTTGTCTTGGTCACATGAGAGATCTTGGAGAGTTCTTATTAGAGAATGTCTTTCTACCCCAAAATGGATATAGCATCCCACATTGAAATGCTAATGTTGGATCTCTTCATGTGGTCCATAATGTTGAATGGATAACTAGTACCTTTGGGTTTCATCTTGGAGGTAGATGTGTCACTTGACACTTGAGTGATTTAAGGAATAAAAGGAGCCTTTTTCTACTACCCATGTGTCTAAGGTAATTTTTGAGTTAGAGGTGCCTTAGCGGCTTCACTTTGAGTGGCGGGTTGTTGAGTGGCTTGAAGAGGTGTAAAAGAGACCTTAGAATGCTCCAAATTTTCATTCATCCTCCTCCTTTTATCCCTTATATGGGTTGCAATTGTATCATCTTCCATTTATGTAGTCTACCCTAAATTTTCTAACACATGTAAAAATGTATTCTCCCCCTCTAAAAATTCACACAAGTGGTGTCATTTGGTGGCTTTCCCATATTCCCTTGCTATTGGTTTGGAACCTCTTATGGTGTCATTGTAGGAAAGTCAACTTGAATCATTTGAGGTCCTTGTGGTGGAAGAGGCATTATGGCATGGCCTTGAAATAGAGGAGCCTGCTACCAACTAGGATTCTAATATGCCTCTCCATGTGTAGACATTAAAATCTCATTGGACTACCCCTATGGTTTCTACCATTTGCCTTCTTGTGCAAGGTTGTTTTGTGTGGGTATCAAGGATCTTGATCTACTTACATTTATGGGATTATAGATATTGTATGGTCTGGCTTGAGTGATTTGGCCTTGGGATTGTTGGCTTAGTGGGTAAGGAGGCTTGTTATAAGAATGAGATTGGTATGGGGCCTGATAGGTTTTTTGATAAGGTCTATATGAGGTTTATTGTTTTTTCTCTAAAGCCACCAACTTCTTGTTTTGTGATTTAAACAAGCCTTCTATTTTCTCAAGCTTATCCACTTGGTTGTCATTTGATTATCCTTGATTTTTTTGAGTAGACAAAGGAGCAATGGCGGGTGAGGTAGGTTGGAGTTTATGAAAGAGGGGCATGAGGAGTCTTGGTGCTAGTTTCCCTACTTATATCAAATATTTTTAACCCTTATAGATATTTCATAAGCCTCAAGCAAAGTTATCCCACCCATAAATTAGATCATTACTACAACATCTGAGTTTGAGGCTCTTAAGTAGTAAATAAATGTGTAATTAGGTGTGGGTTTTACGATGACAAGGATTTTATCCTAATTTTTTTGAAATTTATAGTTGAAATCAACCATAGATTCTTGGGGTGCCCTCTTGATTAAGGTGAGTTGTTCAACTAGTGACACATGGTCATTCCATTTTTAAAATGCTTTCAAAGACTCTCACCAAACTCATACCAAGTATTGATTGAGGTAGGAGTAAGACCTCTATACAATTGTAGGGATTTACCTTTTAAGGATGTGGCTAGTAGTCTCATGGCTACATTTTCCTAGGTGATATTATGCACTGAGTATAGGTTTGCAATGTTAGCTATGTGCTCCATAAGAGTGGTAGAGTTATCTCCTATAAAATCAAGAAAATTTTCAAGGAGGAAACTAGGATATTATCATATTATTGGAGGTTAATAGAGCTAACACCATTGAAAGGTACAAAGGCTTGCAATCTAGGCCTTATCATTAGGATTGGTAGACTTTTAAGGGACTATGTATGGGTAGAATTCGTAGAGTTTGGAGATGTGGGATAATTGGGGGGTGTGAGGTTGGGATTTGAAATAGGAACATTCTTTATCCTTACAATATTTAATGGAAATTCAACAAACTAAACTTGCTTACCTATTGAAGTAGACTTAGTAGAGATTTGGTGCATGAACTTACCTTCTAATCTATTGATGATAGTCTTAAGCCCTCCAAATGTCCTTTCACATTTTCAAGCTTCCTAAAATAGGTGTCCAAGTGCTTTTATTGTATTCCCACTAGGCATGCCAAAACTATTAGATTTATAGGTTGTACCCTAGTTGAGGAAAGAAGTGTTCAAGTTTTATCCTCAAACCTAGTCCAACATAGGAGTGACCTTAGACTATGGGATGTCTAATTTTTAGGTCACGCATCTATTTTTCATGGGGATAGATACCCTAATATGATAATTTAGTGCTTTATAAGACCTAAATATTTCATAAAGAAAAGGAAGAAGGATGTGAAAACTAAAACAAGATTCTAGCCTAGGTGGTGATGCACCAATTAATGAATGATCCACTCTCAACTATTCCATTTGATAACTATTAATGAATATAATGAATACAAGGTTTGATTAGACTCTCAAATAATGTTTCAAGCATGAATGTTTTGCATGAAGGTTGGGTAGATGAAGGATAAAAATAAATAGGTCTGTGCAAGACATTATAGACTCATGACACTTCAAGGGAAATATTACTTTCTAACACTTCACACAACTTGAAAGAAACTAAAAATTTTAAAGAAAGGTACATGAAGGACATATAGATGATGAATAGATAACATACATTCTACTTCTTCAGCTCAAGCCTGTATAACACATCCTTATCATTAATAGGGTTGAGATGGATCTTATCATCAGGATGAGGCACATGACTATAGGTGATGTTGAACTAAGATTGGTAATTCATCACATAGGTCCTGATGACACCATGAGGGTCCCATTCCTAGTGTTATTCTCTATCTAAGGCATAAGAATCCCTTCCTACCACCATATTTTGTAATGAAGACATATTCCTATACACATGTTCACAAATGATGATGGGAAAGGCCAAGCAAGCCTTATAATGGTGATTGAGGGAGTGACCAAACATTCCATCCAATAATTAGTTGTTTATCTTTATCTTGATTATCCATTACATGACCTGATAGGGAAGGTAGAGGTGAGACCTATGGATTCCCACTACTCAAATAATGGTGTCATCCTATAGTATTAGTAATCATTGATGGGGGTGAGGGACTATCTAATTTATTTTAGAGCTAATGGATGAAAGCTTCACTGATTTCCATGTAGACCACTAGGTAGAATGACTCACATATCTCTTGAATGTGGTTTTTATAGTGGTGGCCATATAGTTTGTAGAAAACTACAAGCACCACAGTGCCCCAATGAGTCCATGGTAGAAAAGCAAAAGATTTGAACATAATTATGGCATAAATGATGTCCACCATATAACTCATCATATAGAAATAGCCCCCAGTCTGAGCCTCTGATACATCTCTAATGAGGTTTAAATTTATCACACTCCCCAAGTCTACAATATCTTCCCCTTTGAAAATTATGCTCAATAAGGGCACTCATAATAGGTTCACATGCATGGTGTCATTGGAATCAAATAAGTGGTTTAGTGGGATCATCCCAACACTAACACCCTTATTTAAGATGTGGATAGGGTAGGTGTTAATGTTATTTTTATTAATCCATTGCTCTTGATTGATATCCCAATCCTTGAGGACCTCATATATATTATGGGAATGGGCCCATGCATACATTGTGTTAAAATCATAGTTGTAAGTGTACCTTGGAAGGTTGTAAAATTGCTTAAAATTATCCCTTGATATGTCTATGACCAAGTTTTCTAATTAATGGATTAAACCAAGTCCTATCCATCTCAAAGAACATGTTTGGAATTCTATAGTAAGTTATCAAAGAGGTATATGTAAAGAAACACCTTAGGCTTGGCTATGACCTTATGTAATCTTGACTTGCCTAATGAATTGAGATCATTAGGTTACTTTGTTTCATCACCATCATTCTCTGAGGTGGGAATTTGCATGTCTTCAATTTTCCTTCAAGATCTTGTTGTACTGGTCGAACAATACTAGGTTAGGCAAGAAGGTGGTGTCCCTATATTTAGGCTTAGGATTGGGACAAGAAGATGAAGTGGCCATTTCTATGAACTAGGGATTATTGAGTTCAATAATGAGGAGAAACATAAAAATCATGAGTAATCATTGCAAATAAAGATTATAGCTAATTAAGAGTGGTAACTGTATACTCATTAATATGAGGACTTATAGGATTCATAGAGATATCCTGTATTGATGGACTTTGGCAGCTCACCCAGTGCAAGTTAAAATTTGATTTGGTGTCTCAATCCACTCATTCATTTCCTAATCTATCATTAACTTAGTAATTTCAAATATATGTTCCGGGTCTAGATTTGGTAGCTATGATGAGATGTTTTAAATTATCTAATCAAGGCTTAGTTTCCCAGTTAGTTAATTAGAGGAGCATGGTAGTCACATAACTAATTTACCTCTATGGAATCTTAGGTGACTCTAGGTTCTGCCATGTGTATGTCATTATTTAGTCATGTTTGGATTGGATGCCATCTATGCATTGTTGGGTGCCACACTCTTACTATTTTGAGTGCTAGATTTAACCACTTGGAGTAGTGAGGTGACACATGGCATCTTTTGATTAGATTTTGAATTTGATTGTACCTCACTCTAACCACATCTAGCATCCCAAGCATTTTCTATCAATTTTCTTATAATTATAATGGGTGATTACACATTTATTTAGGCTCTCTCAAGCTCTAACATATCTGATAGGTTTAGGAGACTAACACCTTTAACAAGTTCCACTTGGTGGTTCCTCATTTGGTTAGGATCTCTTGGGATTTGGCATCTCTTAATAGGTCTTGAATACTGACACCTCTGATAGGTTCCACCTAGTACTTCCTCAATTAATCAAGCTCTAACATCTATGATAGGTCTAGAAGACTAACACCTCTAAAAAGTTCTACCTAACACTTCTTCATTTGGTTGAGATCTCCTAGGATCTAACATCTTTGACATATTTAAGATACTAACACCTATGATAGGTTAAACTAGGTACTTCCTTATTTGGTTAGGCCCTCCCAAGCTCTGACATCTCTAATAGGTCTGAGAGATTGACACCTCTAATAGGTACCACCTAGCGCTTCCTCATTCAATGGGCTCTCCTATGAGATTTCATGAAAAGTGACTAAGTTAAAAAAATAACACAATCAATTAAAATATCACATGTCTACCTCTAAAACTTTATGAAATGCTGAGTAAGACTATAGGCAATTGGTACTCTAAGAAAACCAACACGAGTACAAATCTACAAAAAATATAATTATCACAATAAAATATTCTAAGTATGGAAACCCTTTGTTCTTTTATAACACAACAAGTAATATACTATGTTTACACTAATAATACTACATGTATATTTAATATATATTGACTCATCATTACACATGTCCTAAAACATTCAATAGACTAGGGTAGAATAGAGGTTCAAGGATTCCCAAGGTCTGAGGCCGACTAGAAAGGGGTTAAAACTCTGGGAAAGCTTTGAGTTGATAACTTTCATATGGATCCCCCACTTATTTGAATAAAGGGGGTTATTTTTTCCATAATAGCTTATGTCATTCTTGATAACACTCCAAGTTGCACCCTTAGGAGAAGATGGTTCAATTGTCTCCAAGCTTGGGGTAACATGGGATTTGTCCAAAGGTTATGGGTGACCTATAGGAGGGCCAAACCTCTATTTTATGGGGATATCTCTTTTGGTACATCAACTTAATCTCACATTCTAAGGCCTACTGATGTTGGGGTGAAAAATGATAGAGGGAAAACATCAAAAGGAAACTTATTTTAAGGATGGTGATGCACCAATATTGATTTATCCACTCTTAAACGATCTTCAATCACACTTTATTGATCAAATAAAAAACTATGACTAAAACAAGATTCCTAATGAGTTCATAAACATAAATTTTTCATGCGAAGGCTATTATGAATTTTTTCAGCTTGAAGGTAATGGAAAAGAGGTCTACTTGAGACACTATAAACTAGCTTACTCTTCAACACAGCTACCAACACTCTAACACATCACATAACCTACATAGGATGATAATCTAGCAGCTAGCTGAAGGAGAGGACCTGAAAAGGAGGATAAACATCACACTTTATACCAATAAACAAACCATAACACACTAATTTTATCTAAGAAGTCTAAAATCAGTCCTTTCTTTACTGCTTTTCAAGATATAATTTGGTAGAGTTTCATTACACCCAGCCAAGGGATAGTTAAAATGGACTTAAGGCATAAATATATAGAATAATGGATCATAATCAGAGATAATGTGGCATGTGATAGGATCCTCATTCTTAAAACTAATTAAATGATAATAAATCACTCATATATTGATAAACAAGGTGATTACACACACAATTCCTTTTATGGAAGGAACAACTCTGTATCGCAGGCCTCTTTGAGGGGGATACCTCCTTTGAGAAAACTCAATTACAATATTTATTCTTCAATGATTCACAACATCATATGCCCCTTTATTTATATTATTTCTTACCTACCCCACTCTTCATTCTAATTCATGTGGGATTATTCATTATTATACTATTATACCCCTATGTAGGTACATTACATTCCATCCCCCTTAAATATGTTTTGCCCTCAAAACATGATAAGAAATAGGAGGATAACCAAATGAAGGCTCAACCATACATATTAAAATAGATTGAGGACTAGATAAAAGCCCATCCATGCATCCTTTTTTGCTTCCACTTCTTTCTATGTTGGGAGGTGAATATATACAACAACATGGTGAATATGAGCATTATAACTACAGATTGAAGTGTAATTTGAAGCATGAATATCATTGATTCAAAGTGAGAGAAAGGGTGATCAAAATAGTCTATCTTATGAACTAATCAAGGATACATGCCATCCTCCTTAGCATTAATATTGACATACATTTTTGTTGAAGTGGCAAACCCCACCAAAGAATTCACTAAATTATTAAAATCGTTGGAAGTAAGAAGAAAAGAATTTTCCATCATATGTATGGAAGACTCAAAGAACATAAGATTAAATAAAGCACCCTCATCCAAGGGAAGGAGATATTCATGCCATGCTCTGCAAATTTCCTCCAATTCTGGCCATGTAGTTATTTTTGCTTCATATTCTTTAACTATAGAAAAAGAATCCACATGCCATTTGTTATAATTATGCTCCCAATCTAACCATGCATTAATTTCTGCATCATATTGTGTGGTTATATAGAAGTTAAGCTTGATTCTATCAAAAATAACATGAATATTATTTAATGAATGCATTTCTCCAGATCAAATTGAAGGCTCCATGACTTTCTTTTTCTTTTTCTTGTTTTTCTTTTTTACAATAGAGTCAGACACTAAAATTGAAATAACTTATACAATAATCAATAAAATTTAAAACTTCAAAATTTTATGGAAATTTGAAATAGAGGTGCACAAAACCCATAAAAAATTTGCCATGATTCATTACCATTTACGAGCAATTTAAATAAGAACAGTCAAGTTTTTTAGGGGAAAAACAAAAATCTGCACTTTTTAGACTTGCTCCATGAAGCTCCCAAATGTACTTGTAATAGAAATCACAATGACAAAAATGACCCTGGAAAGTAATCTAATACCAATGATAGGAACCTCATCCTAAAACTAATTAAATGATAATAAATCACTCATATATTGATAAACAAGTTGATTAGACATACAATTCCTTTTATGGAAGGAACAACTCTGTATCATAGGCCTTTTTGAGGGGGATACCTCCTTTGAGCAAGCTCAATTAAAATATTTATTCTTCAATGATCTACAACATCATATGCCCCTTTATTTATACTATTTCTTACCTACCCCTCTCCTCATTTTAATGCATGTGGGATTTATCATTATTCTATTATTATACTATTATACCCCTATTTAAGTACCTATCCATTAGGCCTCCTCCATGCAACATTTAATGGTCGCCTATCCCTTACATGTTAACTATGCTTAGGAAACTACCTAAATCCTCCAAATGGCTATGGATCTAGAGATTTCTCACCTCAATAGATATTTATATAGGTTTAATGACCATGATTTTACTTCACATTACCTTTTTACACCCATGAACATTCCTTTCTTATCAATTAAGTAGGCCTATAGGCAAGTAGCCTAGTCTCTTACCTGTTTGTTGCTTGGATGGATATATGAGTTGAATCAAACCTTAAATTTGATTGAATGATCTTATCTCATATCTAAACCAACCTATTATACTAAGACTTAGGCTTTCCAAGCATCTCACACCTACAATCTTACCTCACGTAGATGACTAGGTCCCCTAGCTTTAGCACAACTAGATTATCTATTTGGCACTTATCTGTATGAATACTTTCAAGAAAAATTATAAGTTTTGTTAAGGTGTGGAGCTAAAAGCTTCACACATGAGCATGTTTTGCAGGTTGCAAGTTTACACAGTCACTGGCGTCAATCAGGAGTGACCGACATTAGTCGGGAGCAGACCAAGAGATGCCGGCGTTGGCAGAGATCGGCCGACGTCGGTCACAGGCAAACAGGCAAGGAATCAACGTTGGTTACCTATGCATCCAAAAAGCTATTTTCATGGATAGAATAGAGTGTTTGCATGATAGTATTAAGTGATAGTCTTAAGTCTGCATCTCTATTATTAGTAAGACTGTTTAGAGCCCTTGATTAGGAGGTGCATCTAATGGTTTTAGTTGTATGCTCATGTTTCCTAATTATTATATAATAGGATAGATCTTCTTAGCTTATTGTATGAGTAATGTAGAATGTTGAAAAGAACAGTACAGAATTATATATGTGAATCATTCCAGGTTGTTGGAGTTGATTGTAATTGAGAGAGAGAGCTCTTGAGGGAAAGAGATCTAGAGAGAGATCTGTACATCTGAGAGAGATGTGGAAGAAAAGAAGTTTCTTCAATCGTATTCCTTCTGTATAGAGTTTAATACAAGTTTTCAGGGTGGTTTCTTGTATCTCTTGTTCTTTGCTATTTATCATTCTAGTTACTTATCATTCTGATTTAATTCCACATTTAATTGCTTTCATAGTGTAATCAACATTGTTGGTTGATCCCCAACAAGTGGTATCAGAGCTTAGGTTGACTAACAGGTGTTTCAGATCTGGTTAGTGTGTATTGATTATAGAGTACTCATAGGGGTTTCTATAGGGATTTTTATTTGAGTGGGAGAAGCAATGGCAGAAGAAAGTAAACTAAGAATGGAGAAGTTTAATGGCAAGAATTATCAACATTAGAGAATACAGATAGAGGATTATCTGTATCAGAAAGATCTATACTTACCATTAGGTGGGATTGTAAAGAAGCCCACAGACATGGATGATGAAGAATGGGAAGTTCTTGATAGAAAGGCTCTGGGGTCTATAAGATTGAGTCTGGCATCTACTGTGATATCTAATCTATCACAGGCAAAGTCTACGGTAGAGTTAATGACTACTTTAGCAAATTTATATGAAAAACCCTCAGCTTCTAATAAGGTATATCTTATGAAGCAGTTATTTAATTTGTGTATGCAGGAAGGTGGATCTGTATCTAATCATCTAAATGATTTCCATGGAATTGTAAATCAATTAAGTTCAGTCAAAATAGTGTTTGATGATGAAATTAAAGCTCTTTTAATATTATGTTCTTTGCCTGAAAGTTGGCATAGCTTAGTAATGGCAGTTAGTAATACTGCATCTACTTCAAATATTTTAAAAGTAGAGGATGTTGTTAGTGTGATCTTGAATGAATAAATTCGTAGGAAAAGCACAGAGGAAACATCAGGGAACGCTTTGAGTTTTGAGAGCAGGGGAAGGGAAAAAGAGAAGAGCAAGAAAGGGAGATCAAGATCTAAGTCAAAGGTGAGAGGTCTATCCAAATCCAGAAATGGCAGCAAGCCACAATGCTATAATTATGGAAAGATAGGGCACATAAGCAGAGATTGCTGGTCAAAGCCTAAGGAGGACAATCAGTACGAAGGAAAAGAAGAAGCAAAGGTTACAGGTATTGCACAAGATGCTTTAATATTCTCTTTGCATAATAATATAGAATCTTGGGTTTTAGATTCTGGTGCATCTTTTCATGCTACCCCTAATAGAGAATATTTTAGTGACTATGTCCATGGAGATTTTGGAATAGTGTATTTAGGGGATGATGAGCCTTGTAAAATTATTGGCAAAGGAAAAGTGCAGCTGAAAATGCAGAATGGCAACACATGGGTGTTGAGAGATGTTATGCATGTTCCCAGCTTGAAGAAGAATTTGATTTTTGCAGGAAAGTTAGGGGATGAGGGTTGTACAGTAACTCTCACAACTGAATCTTTGAAGGTGACCAAGGGTGCACTTGTAATGGCCAAAGGTAAGAGAGTAGGTACTCTCTATTTGTGTAATTGTGTTACTAACAATTCTCCTTCTGTATTATCTACTTTAGATGTGGATGCAAAATTGTGGCACTCTAGGCTCGGCCACATGAGTGAGAAGGGAATGTCAATTCTTAAGTCAAAAGGTAAGCTTTCAAATTTGAAAAGCATAGATCTGGATTTTTGTGAGCACTATGTTTTTGGGAAATAGAAGAGAGTGAGTTTTCTCAAGACTGGGTCAACAAAGAAGAAGCATAAGTTGCAGCTTATTCACACAGACGTGTGGGGACCGGCTCAGGTTGCTTCTATTAGAGGATCACAGTACTATGTTTCGTTCATAGATGATGTTACAAGAAAGGTATGGGTCTATTGTATTAAGAAGAAATCTGATGTATTTGAGACTTTTAAGATTTGGAAAGCTATGGTTGAGAATGAAATAGACAAAAGATTGAAGTGCCTGAGATCTGACAATGGTGGTGAGTTTTACAGCTATAAGTTAAATTGGTATTGTTATATGCATGGAATCTACAGGCAAAGGATGGTTCCAAAGACACCTCAGCAAAATGGAGTTGCTGAAAGGATGAACAGAACAATTATGGAGGGTGTAAGGTGTATGAGATTGCATGATGGTTTACCCTTAGAGTTTTGGGTAGAAGCTGTTGACATTGTAGTGTACCTGATTAACAGAGGACCCTCTACAATGTTGGATGGTGGCATTCCAAAAGAGGCATGGATAGGTAAAAAGGTAGATCTCTCATTTCTCAACGTTTTTGGTTGTGAAGCCTTTGTGCATGTTGATAAGGAAAATAGAACGAAGCTAGATGCTAAGTCTATGAGGTGCACATTTATTGGCTATGGCTCTGATGATTTCGGATTCAGGTTTTGGAATCTAAGAACTAACAAGATAATTAGGAGCCATGATGTTGTTTTTAATGAAAAAGTGATGTATAGTGATCAGCTGAGGAAGCGGAATCAATCTGGACAGAGCAATGGAGAATTAGACGAGGTGACGGTCCAAAATGAGCTCATAGAAAAAATTAATCACACACAGGAAAACATAGAGATTGACGTTGGCCAAGCAGGAACTGACATCAGTAGGACAAATACCGATGTCGGTCATACAGTGACCGATGTTGGCGAGGAAGGAACTGATGTCGGCCAGTTACAGGCCTAGAGGTGACTGAGGTCGGTCACTGTCAAAGAATTTAGGTGGATAGCGTGTTGTGAATGAGTCTCAGACACCCATCAGGAGGCCAAAAAGGGTAAGTAAACCTCCAATTTGATATTCGCCTTCATTATTCTATTTATTACTAACTGATGGTGGAGAACCAAAGAGTTTTGAAGAAGCAATACATGTGGAATCCAAGAATCAGTGGGAGCGTGGCATGGTTGAGGAAATGGATTCCTTGAAAGAGAACCAAACATGGGATTTGGTTGAGTTGCTAGCAAGAAAGAAGCCACTGAAGAACAGATGGACCTACAGATTGAAGGAAGGTGAGAATGGACAGATGAGATATAAGGCCAGATTGGTAGTGAAAGGATTTGCACAAAAACTAGATATTGATTTTGGTGAGATTTTTTCTCCTATTTTTAAAATGACTTCTATACGGATTGTATTGTCTTTAATTGCTATTGAGGATTTGCATCTTGAGCAGCTTGATGTTAAGATAGCATTTTTTCATGGAGATTTGGATGAAAAAATATATATGGAATAGTCGGAAGGATTTGAGGTCAAAGGTAAGGAGACATTAGTGTGCAGATTGAAGAAAAGCTTGTATGGCCTCAAGCAAGCTCCTAGACAATGGTATCTAAGATTTGACAGGTTTATGACTGAGCATGGCTATAGTAGGTGTCAATCTGACCATTGTGTGTATTTTATGAGATTGGATAATGGTAGATATATTATTCTGTTGTTGTATGTAGATGATTTGCTAGTTCCAGGATAACACATGTAGGATATCTCTGAGCTTAAGGTGAAATTAGCTCAAACATTTGCCATGAAGGATTTGGGAGCAGCAAAGAAAATCTTTGGCATGAGCATTAAGAGAGACAGGAAAAATCACAGGTTGATTTTGTCTCAAGAGGATTATGTGAACAAGGTGTTGAAACAGTTCAATATGTAGGATGCAAAACTGGTAAGCACACCTTTGGTTGGACATTTTAAGTTGAGTAAAGATCAATGTCCTAATTCACATGATGAGGTAGAGTACATGAGTAGAGTTCCATATTCTTCTACAGTAGGGAGTTTAATGTATGCAATGGTATGTACTAGACTGGATATTGCCCAAGCAGTGGGAGTTATAAGTAAGTATATGGCCAATCCAGGGAAGGAGCACTGGAAAGCAGTTCAGTGGATCCTTAGATATCTAAGAGGAACCAACAGTAGGCATTTGTGCTATGGAGGTTTAGATACTTCTCTACATGTTTATGTAGATTCAGATATGGTAGGTGATTTGGATGGCAGAATGAGCACTAAAGGATATGTTTTCACTGTTGGTGGAACGGCGGTTAGCTGGATATCAAAGTTGCAGAAGGTTGTTGCCTTGTCAACTACAGAAGCAGAATATATTACAGTCATAGAGGCTAGCAAAGAGATGATATGGATGACACGATTCATGGAAGAGTTAGGAAAGGAGCAAGAGAGTTGTAGATTATATAGTGACAGTCAGAGTGCAATTCATTTGGCTAAGAATTCAGCCTTTCACTCAAGAACCAAGCACATACAGCTTAGGTACCACTTCATTAGATAGGTATTGGAGGATGGTGAGTTGAAGCTGGAGAAGATCCATACAGATAAGAATCCTATGGATATGTTAACCAAGTTGGTCACAAAGGAGAAGTTGAATCTTCATTCAACTTCTATTGGTCTTCATGATTGAGTTGAAGATGGAGGAGCTAGAAGATGTTGTTGTATAGGTACTAGTGCAGCTGTTTATCTCCAAGTGGGAGATTGCTAAGGTGTGGAGCTAAAAGCTTCACATATGAGCATGTTTTGCAGGTTGCAGGTTTACACAACCACCGGCGTCGATTAGGAGCGATCGACATCGGTCAAGAGCAGACCAAGAGATGCCAACATCGATAGAGATTGGCTGATGTCGGTCATAGGCAAATAGGCAAAGAACTGACGTCAGTTACCTGTGCGTCTAGAAAGCTATTTCCATGGACAGAATAGAGTGTTTGCATGATAGGATTAAGTGATAGTCTTAAGTCTGCATCTCTATTATTAGTAAGACTGTTTAGAGCCCTTGATTAGGAGGTGCATCTAATGGTTTTAGTTGTATGCTCATGTTTCCTAATTATTATATAATAGGATAGATCTTCTTAGCTTATTGTATGAGTAATGTAGAATGTTGAAAAGAATAGTACATAATTGTATATGTGAATCATTCCAAGTTGTTGGAGTTGATTGTAATTGAGAGAGAGAGAGCTCTTGAGGGAAAGAGATCTAGAGAGAGATTTGTACATCTGAGAGAGGTGTGGAAGAAAAGAAGTTTCTTCAATTGTATTCCTTCTGTAAAGAGTTTAATACAAGTTTTCAGGGTGGTTTCTTGTATCTCTTGTTCTTTGCTATTTATCATTCTAGTTACTTATCATTCTGATTTAATTTCGCGTTTAATTGCTTTCATAGTGTAATCAACATTATTGGTTGATCCCCAACAAGTTTTTCATGATTTGATAAGGTGAAACAAGTCTCATATTACTTCCTCCAATGATCTAAAACTCTTCATTAACTCTATACCTTTAAAATACCATAAAACTTTGTAAAAAAAGAGTTTTTAGGGGTGTCTATATACTATCTGTACAAACCAGTACAATAGTTAAGGTCTCTTCTAAGTGGGCTATGTGTTCCAAGTGTTTATCAAGTTATTTCAATGCATTTGGATGCATTTTTTCCAAGATCTTCCCAATCAAGTCCTTATTAGGGTTTTAGGGAGGTTTAAGGGGGTTTTGGAATCTTAGTAATGGTTCATAAAGGTTAGACCCTTAACCTATAAACCAATGACACTAATCTCTTTTAGACAAGGCCCCCCAACTCTCCTAAAGTGATTAGCTCACCATGAAACTATTTTATATAGTTATGAGCTTGCCAAGTTGCCCCTCAGGTGAGAAATGTGCATTCTACGCAATCTCAAGGCACTTTCAAGCCAAAAGGACCAACTATGACTTTTCCAATGGAAACCAAAGTTGCTCACAGACCTAAAACAAAATTATAAACACCTCCATGGTGGTTTGAGATGTCATATAATCTTATTTTATACTCTACTTTAACTTTCAAGTCATACTACCTTGAGAAAGGTGTTATATCAACATGTTTAAATGCAAGTTTTTTTAGTTTTAGGCCTAATTTGGATTTTTGAAACACTTAACCACCTCTCATGACATGAAATACACCCCTTAGGGCCCTTATAGAATCTTTATTGGCTTGATCAAGTCATTTACCTCCTCTTATGTGCACACAATCATTATTTTAAGCACATAGGCCTATTTACAAGTGGTTATCAGGCATGGAGGCCCCTTTAGGTGGCTAATGTGTAGTTATTTGAGACCTCAGGATCCCTCTCCCTCCTTAAAAACATGTGGGATATGCAAATCCTTCTCAACTTATTTCATATAGGCTTATAGTGTCTCTTTTGGTCTAATTCTTACAGTATAAATCTTGTACGTGCCAACCAATAGGTCATTTAAGTGCTTAGGGGACTTGGGGAGACCATTACGACTTTTTCATATCCCAATTACCTCATTTGGATACATTTGGAGGTGTAATTATTTCATTGGGTTTGAACTAGGTTTTAAAGAATGTTTTGGAGGTCCACCATCTTAATGATGGTTCATAGAGTACAAACCTCCAAACCAGAACTTATTACCATGAAAACTTACCCTACATATCCCTTCATATCTCTTAATATCCTTTGCACCCATGCAAATTTTACATTGAGATATGAATGAAATATGATGTGCTTCGAGCTCCTTTCCTAGAAATCTATGTAGATTACAGTGTTAACATTTATTTATAGAGTTGGCCCACTAAATTATACTCTCTCCTTCATGAATCTTGATTCCATAGGGGTTCCTAACTCTCCCTAAGAGCACTAGGTCTGAGTCTCTATGTGATGAAAGATATGAGTTTTTAAAGAGACAACTTGACATGTTTACTTAAGGCAATGGAGTTAAAAAAGGTGTTAAGACTAAGTTTGACCATTTCTTTGCATTTCCCTACTTCAAACACCTCCTTCAAGGTCTAAAACATCTTTATACACTTCCACATTTCCTTTATTTTTCCTGGAGGTTTGGATCTTCCCCTGAAGTGAATATGGGGTCTTGAGGGTTCATGGTGGCTTTAGGCCTTATAGGCTCATACCAGGTGTTGGAACCTCCACTCACCTGTAGGTGCATTTTTAGACTCCATGTTTTCATAACATCCTCCTCAGTCCAATTTCCATCTTTTACACTTTTTATTATTCACTTAAATGATCATCTAAACCCTTATCTCTCTTAAGCTTACTTTAACCATCATTGTCATGTATATATTCTTGCAGCAGTCAATGATGAAGATCCAAGTAGCCTCTTTTACCCCCTTAATATTAATGGATTAAAGTCTCAAGTGACATGTTTCTAGGTTCTAACTATAGCCTTTGGGCTTTCCATTACCAACTTTGCCAATAACACTTATTCACATAGTCACATACTGAGGTATGTATGTCCTGGGTGTCTAGCTCAGACTAGGCAACTTCCTTGCTCATGGAACCATCATGTAAAAGGTTGAGGGCTTTAGATATTTCCTCATCATCTTGAGACTCCCCTTTTACATGTTCTTGGAATTACCATTCACTTTAGTTTGGCACCCTCACTAATTATGTAACCTTGGTTGACTATATGTGTCTAACTTAGTTCATTTGTGTAATCCTATAGGTTTCCTTGCCCTTTGTGACATGACATATATGTTTTAATTTCCTTCTTGGTCTGAGTTCTCTCTTTATGTGCATACACCATCTCATTCTCAAGATTGGGAACACACTATTTATAGTCATTTAGGTAATGATTTGTGCACGTTGACTATTAACAGGTTTATTGAACATGATCATAAGTTAGAAGAGTGTTTTCATTATTATACTTGAGACTCCTGTTGGGGATCAACCAACAATAGATTACACTTATGAAAGCAATAAACCACAGAATTAAATCAGATAGATAAGTAACTAGAATCAGATAATAGCAAAGAACAAGAGATACAAGAAACCACCCTGAAAACTTGTATTAAAACTCTTTACAAAATGAATACAATTGAAGAAACTTCTTTCTTCCACACCTCTCTCAGATGCACAAGATCTCTCTCTAGATCTCTATCCCTTAAGAGCTCTCTCTCTCAAGTACAACCAATTCCAACAACCTGGATTGATACACCTCTGTACTATTCTTCAACATTCACATACAATGAACTAGTACAATAATCACACTAAGCTAAGAAGATCTAATTCTACATATAGAATTAGGAAACTTAAGCATGCACTTACAACCAACAGTTAAGCCTCTTGAACAAGGGCTCTAAAAACAATCTTACTAATAATAGAAATGTGAACTTAAGACTAAGACTTAAACTCATCATACAAACACTCACTTCTGTCCTCGAAAATAGCATTTTGGATGCACATGTAACTGACACTGGTTCTTGCCTGCTTGCCTGTGACCAACGTCAGCCGATCCACTGTCGACACCGGCATCTCTTCAACTACACTGGACCGATGTCGATCACTCCTATTCGATGCTGGTGACTGTGTAAACCTGTAACTTTGGTAATGTGCTCATATGTGAAGCTTTTAGGCTCCACACCTTAACAATATCCCACTTGGAGATAAACAGCTGCACTAGTACCTATACAACAACATCTTCTAGCTCCTCCATTTTCAACTCAATCATGAAGACCAACAGAAGTTGAATGAAGATTCAACTTCTCCTTTGTAACTGGCTTGGTTAACATATCAGTAGGATTCCTATCTGTATGGATCTTCTCCAGCTTCAAATCACCATCTTCCAATACCTATCGTATGAAGTGGTACCTTAGCTGTATGTGCTTGGTTCTTGAATGAAATGCTGAATTCTTAGCTAAATGGATTGCACTTTGACTGTCACTATACAATTTGCAACTCCCATGCTCCCTTCCAAGCTCTTCCATGAACCGTGTCATCCATATCATCTCTTTGCTAGCTTCTGTGGCTGTAATATACTCTACTTCTATAGTTGACAAGGCAACAACCTTCTGCAACTTAGATATCTAGCTAACCGTCGTTCCACATACAGTGAAAACATAACCTGTAGTGCTCCTCCTGCCATCCAAATCACCTGCCATATCTGAATCTACATAACCATGTAGAGAAGTATCTGAACCTCCATAGCACAAGTGCCTACTACTGGTTCCTCTCAGATATCTAAGGATCTACTGAACTGCTTTCCAATGTTCCTTACCTGGATTGGCCATATACTTACTTACAACTCCCACTACTTGGGCAATATCTGGTCTAGTACACACCATTGCATACATCAAACTCCCTACTACGAAAGAATATGGAACCTTACTCATGTACTCTACCTCATCATGTGAATTAGGACATTGTTCTTTACTCAACTTAAAATGTCTAGCCAAAGTTGTGCTTACTAGTTTAGCATCCTGCATATTGAACCGTTTCAACACCTTGTCCACATAATCCTCTTGAGACAATATCAACCTATGATTTTTCCTGTCTCTCTTAATGCTCATGCCAAGGATTTTCTTTACTGCTCCCAAATCTTTCATAGCAAACGTTTGAGCTAATTTCACCTTAAGCTCAGAGATATCCTGCATGTGTGATCCTGCAACTAGCATATCATCTACATACAACAATAGAATAATGTATCTACCATTATCCAATCTCTTTAAATACACACAATGGTTAGATTGACACCTACTGTAGCCA
This sequence comes from Torreya grandis, assembly GCA_037957365.1. Taxonomy (NCBI): domain Eukaryota; kingdom Viridiplantae; phylum Streptophyta; class Pinopsida; order Cupressales; family Taxaceae; genus Torreya; species Torreya grandis. The sequence continues at coordinate 5,562,925 of JARHVA010000064.1, forward strand.
TGCTCAGTCATAAACCTGTAAAATTTCAAATACCACTATCTAGGAGCTTGCTTGAGGCCATACAAGCTTTTCTTCAATCTGCACACAAACTTCTCCTTAACTTTGACCTCAAATCCTTCTGGTTGTTCCATATAAATTTCCTCATCCAAATCTCCATGAAGAAACGTTGTCTTAACATCTAGCTGCTCAAAATGCAAATCCTCAACAGCAACCAAAGACAGTACAATCCGTATAGAAGTCATTTTAACAATAGGAGAAAAAATCTGACCAAAATTTATACCTGGCTTTTGTGCAAATCCTTTCACTACCAATCTGGCCTTATATCTCATCTATCCATTCTCACCTTCTTTCAACCTATAGGTCCATCTGTTCTTCAGTGTTCTCTTATTAGCTGGCAATTCAACCAAATCCCATGTTTGGTTCTCTCTTAAGGACTCCATCTCCTCAACCATGCCACGCTCCCACTGACTCTTGGACTCTACCTATATTGCTTCTTCAAAACTTTTTGGTTCTCCACCATCAGTTAGCAATAAATAGAATAATGAAGGAGAATATCTAATTGGAGGCTTACTTACCCTTTCAGACCTCCTGATGGGTGTCTGAGACTCGTTCACAACACGCTTTCCACCCAAATTCTCTGACAGTGACTGACCTCGGTCACCTCTAGACCTATTATTGGCTGACGCCGGTTCTGCCTGACCGACGCCTGTGTCTGTCCTACCGACATCGGTCTCTGTATGACCGACCTCGGTTTCTGTTCTGCTGATGCCGGTTCCTAACCTGTCGACGTCGATCTCTATGTTTTCCTGCAAGTGATTATTTCTTTTTCCCACGAGCTCATTTTAGACCATCACCTCATCCAATTCACTATTGCTCTGCCCAGATTGATTCAGCTTCTTCAGCTGATCACTATACATCACTTTTTTGTTGAAAACAATGTCACGGCTCCTAGTTACCTTGTTAGTTCCTAGATTCCAAAATCTGAAACCAAAATCATCTAAGCCATAGCCAATAAATGTGCACCTCATAGACTTAGCATCGAGCTTCTTTCTATTTTCCTTATCTACGTGCACAAAGGCTTCACAACTGAAAACTTTGAGAAAAAAGAGATCTACCTTTTTTACCTATCCAAGCTTCTTCTGAAATTCCACCATCCAGAGCTGTAGAGGGTCCTCTATTAATCAGGTACACTACATTGTCAACAGCTTCTGCCCAAAACTCTAAAGGCAAGCTAGCATGCAATCTCATACATCTTACATGCTCCATGATTGTTCTATTCATCCTTTCAGCAATTCCATTCTGCTGAGGTGTCCTTGGAACCATCCTTTGCCTACGGATTCCATGCATGTAACAATACCAGTTGAACTTATAACTGCAAAACTCTCCACCATTGTCAGATCTCAGGCACTTTAATCTTTTCCATGTTTCATTCTCAACCATAGCTTTCCAAATCTTAAAAGTCTCAAATACATCAGATTTCTTCTTAATACAGTAGATCCATACCTTTCTTGTAGCATCATCTATGAACGAAACATAGTACTGTGATCCTCCAATAGAAGCTACCTGAGCTGGTCCCCACACGTCTATGTGAACAAGCTACAACTTATGCTTCTTCTTTGTAGACCCAATCTTGAGAAAACTAACCCTTTTCTATTTTCCAAATACACAGTGCTCACAAAATTCTAGATCCATACTTTTCAAATCTAAAAGCTTACCTTTAGACTTAAGAATTAACATCCCCTTCTCACTCATGTGGCCAAGCCTTGAGTGCCACAATTTTGCATCCACATCTGAAGTAGATAATATAGAAGGAGAATTGTTAGTAACACAATTACACAAATAAAGAGTACCTACTCTCTTACCTCTGGCCATAACAAGTGCACCCTTGGTCACCTTCCAAGATTCTGCTGTGAGAGTTACTGTACAACCCTCATCCCCTAACTTTCCTGCAGAAATCAAATTTCTCTTCAAGCTAGGAACATGCATAACTTCTCTCAACACCCATGTGTTGCCATTCTACATTTTCAGCTGCACTTTACCTTTGCCAATAATTTTACAGGGTTCATCATCCCCTAGATACACTATTCCAAAATCTCCATGGATATAGTCACAGAAGTATTCCCTATTAGGGGTAGCATGAAAAGATGCACCAGAATCTAACACCCAAGATTCTATATTATTATGCAAAGAGAATATTAAAGCATCTTGTGTAATACCTGCAACCTTTGCTTCTTCTTTTCCTTCGTGTTGATTGTCCTCCTTAGGCTTTGACCAGCAATCTCTGCTTATGTGCCCCATCTTTCCACAATTCCAGCATTGTGGCCTACTGCCATTTCTAGATTTGGATCTGCCTTTCCCCTTAGACTTGGATCTTGATCTCCCTTTCTTGCTCTTCTCTTTTTGCCTTCCCCTGCTCTCAAAACTTAAAGCATTCCCAAATGTCTCTTCTGTGCTTTCCCTGCAAATTTCCTCATTCAAGATAACACTAACAACATCCTCTACTTTTAAAATATTTGATGCAGATGCAGTATTGCTAACTGCCATTACTAAGCTATGCCATCTTTCAAGCAAAGAACATAATATTAAAAGAGCTTTAATTTCATCATCAAATACAATTTTGACTGAACTTAATTGATTTACAATACCATGGAAATCATTCAGGTGATTAGATACAGATCCACCTTCCTGCATATGCAAATTGAATAGCTGCTTCATAAGATATACCTTATTAAAAGCTGAGGGTTTTTCATACAAATTTGCTAGAGTAGTCATCAACTCTATCGTTGTTTTTGCCTGTGATAAATTAGATATCACAGTAGATGCAAGACTCAGTCTTATAGACCCCAGAGCCTTTCTATCAAGAACTTCCCATTCTTCATCCTCCATGTCTATGGGCTTCTTTGCAATCCCACCTAACGGTAAGTATAGATCCTTCTAATACAAATAGTCCTCTATCTGCATTCTCCAATGTTGATAGTTTTTGCCATTGAACTTCTCCATTCTCAGTTTACTTTCATCTGCCATTGCTTCTCCCACTCAAACAAAAATCCCTGCAGAAACTCCTGTGAGCAACCTGTAATCAATACACACTACACAGATCTGAACCACCTGTTAGTGAACCTGAGCTTTGATACCAATTATTGGATATCAAACTCTAAACCTACAACCAAGGCTCTGATACCACTTGTTGGGGATCAACAACCAATAGATTACACTTATGAAAGCAATAAACCACAGAATTAAATCAGATAGATAAGTAACTAGAATCAGATAATAGCAAAGAATAAGAGATACAAGAAACCACCCTGAAAACTTGTATTAAAACTCTTTACAAAAGGAATACAATTGAAGAAACTTCTTTCTTCCACACCTCTCTCAGATGCACAAGATCTCTCTCTAGATCTCTATCCCTTAAGAGCTCTCTCTCTCAATTACAATCAATTCCAACAACCTGGATTGATACACCTCTGTACTGTTCTTCAACATTCACATACAATGAACTACTACAATAATCACACTAAGCTAAGAAGATCTAATTCTACATATAGAATTAGGAAACTTAAGCATGCACTTACAACCAACAGTTAAGCCTCTTGAACAAGGGCTCTAAAAACAATCTTACTAATAATAGAAACACGAACTTAAGACTAAGACTTAAACTCATCATGCAAACACTCGCTTCTGTCCTCGAAAATAGCATTCTAGATGCATAGGTAACCAACACCGGTTCCTGCCTGCTTGCCTGTGACCGACGTTAGCCGATCCACTGCCGATGCCGGCATCTCTTCAACTACATTAGACCGACGTCGGTCGCTCCTGTCCGACGCCGGTGACTGTGTAAACCTACAACTTTGGTAATGCGCTCATATGTGAAGCTTTTAGGCTCCACACCTTAACAACTCCAATGGCATTCATTGTGTTTAAATCCATCCCATTAAGACAAACATACTCATAATCCATGGCCCATTTTACATTTAAAACTCACTTGCATACAATGGTTTTAGAAGATTTGAAGGGTGGATCTGAGTTATCTCTTTTAGGTGATGATTATGCTCTATTAATAGCACTCATGCCTAAATATGACCATTTGCATAAAGTCTTAATGGATTCTCATGGTTTTATACAATATTTAGCCTTGTTTTCAACCCTTAAGCATTGTATAATGGTTTAAACTTGTAAATGGTAGTTAAAAGGCTTTACAAAGTTGTGTCTTAGATCTTAAGGCTCATTATGAGGTAAGTTGATAGTGATGAGACCATCATATGATAGAGGATCCTTGAGGGATTAATTTGGACTATTGAGTCATACCTAAGATGACCGAAAAAGACCCTCAACATCTCTATTAACATACTTAATAATTCAACACACTTGGAGTTCATTAATCAGGCATATGAGGTGATAAGTGGAAACTTAGGACTCTCTTAATACCTCAACTTTTGCTAAACAACCTTAGTTTATGCTAGACAATACTGTGAAGGTATTGAAGGTTTAGTTGGCAGTTTCTTAGCTTGTGAGGCTATAATGAGATTTGAATATCTTAAAGGAAGGACCTTTTCAACATTAATATAACACTATTTCTCATTTCACTATGTTTTAATGACCTCTAAGCCATTATCATGCAACACTCAACCCATATCTATACTCGAGATCAACTATCAATCACATTCATTTAAAAGCATCATTTTGAGAGAGTTGGAGGTCCATCTGACCATCTAACTTGAACTAAGGAGATCTAATTAATTTCAAGAGACTATCATTAAACCTTAAACATTGTTCATCTCAGACATATGCTCTAAATATCCCTTTTCACCAATAGAACTTTGCTTACATTCTATAGATAGTGGTAGCTTAGATGTGTCTTTCTCCTATAGGCTCACACATGTGAACCAGGGTTGGAGGATGCCATGATAATACCCCATAGGATTGGAGAAGACATGAATATCCACTGGTTTCATCAAATAAGCTAACAATGTATTAAAATTATTCCCTTTCTTGGCCCTATGCAGAAGAAGAAGGCAACCTAGATTGCTTAACTTCTTAGTGTTTGTTCATAAAGCACATAGTTCTAATATTAAAACTAATACCTAGGATTAGAAGGTCATTATATCCCTTTATTTTGGCCAAGATCTTGGATCCTCACCTTCTCTCTCTTATATAGACTTAGCACAAAATTGAAATGCTCTACAAAGCTTCCAAAGAGATCGATGGAGGAAGGAGGTTGGTTTTTCGATCTTTTGGCTCTAAAACACATGGATTCTTGCATCTAATGCCTTTATTAAACTCCCTTTGTAGACCCCTAACTCCATCTGACCAAATTCATACAATAGGTATCTATACTTATCTTAAACTCCTATAATCTATAAATTTCCTACATTTTCTCATGTTTTCAGACCATGAATCATCATTTGTAGGTATGAGGGAAAATAGGGGCTATATAATATTTAAAAACACATGGTATAGTTTGGGAGGTTGAAGGGAAACGTTTTCACATGTGTCAGGAATGGTAAATAAATGTATTTAACTAGTGAGGAGACACCTTTAGCATATGAAATAGTTTTATCATGGCATAATGGGATTCATGGAGGCTTTTGAGGATGTAAATGGTAGTCTTAGTGGCATTTTGAGGTCAAATAGCATCACCTTAAGGTCAAATACACTCCTTTAAAGCAATATATATGACTTCAAGTGAAGGCTTCAAATGGAGATCACTTAAATACCTATTAAAAGACCTTAGAAAATTCCAAAGACCTAAATTAAGTTATCATTTACTCTTATAACATCATTAATACCTATGATCAAGCCATACCCTATAGATATTCAACACACTAGATAGATTCAAGATGAGTCATAAGTTGCCATATTTAGTCATCTTCATATTGAGAAAACTTGGATGTTAAGACCACCCTAAAGCCTATTATGAGTCTTTACACATGTCTAATCATAAGGAGGACACTAGACATAAGTTCAAATAGTGAGTAAAGATAACCATTATGGTGTTTCTTGACATGACAAAACATTAGACCTATTTTCCTTGACATGATAATCAAAAATATTCCTTTGAATTGCCTTGACTCATCAAGAGGTATGAGAAGGGTGAAGTCTTATGTGTACTAGGGTAATCAAGACTTAGATTGACTCCTTTCTAGGCTTAAGGGTAAATAGTTATATCTTATATGTGTCTTGCTCCTATAAGCTCACACAAGTGAACTAGGGGTAGAGGATGCCATGGTAGGACCCCACAAGACTGGAGAAGACATGAATAACCATTGGTTTAATCAAACAAGCCAATAATGTATTTAAACCACTCCTTTTCTTAGCCCTATACAGATGATGAAGGCAACCTATATTTCTTAACTTATTAGTGTTTGTTCATAAAGCACAAAGTGTTAATCTTGAAACCAATGCCCAGTATTGGATGTTCATAAGACCCCCTTCATTTGTTCAAGAGCTTGGACCCTCACCTTATCTTTCCTGTAAAAACTAATCACAAAGCTAAATGGATCCAAAAAGCTACCAAAGAGATTGATGTAGGAATGAGGTTAGTTTTTGGCTCTTTTGGATCTAAAACACCTAGATTATTACATCTAATGCGTGTGTTGAACTCCCTTTACAGACCCCTAAATCCATATGACCAAGTTCATACCATATGTATATGTACTTGTCTTAAACTCTTGTAACCTACAAATTTCCTACATTTTCTCATGTTTTCAGACCATGAATCATCATTGGTAGGTAGGAGGGAAAATAGGGGTTAGACAATATTTCAAAACACATGGTACAGTTTGGGAGGCCGAAGGGACATGTTTTCACATGTGTGGGGTCCATTTAGTGGTAAATAAAGGTCTTTGACTTATGAGGAGACACCTTTAGCATATGAAAAAAAATTATCATGGCATAATGGGATTCATGGAGGATTTTTAGGATGTAAATGGTAGTCTTAGTGGCATCTTGAGGTCAAATATCATCATTAAGGTCAAATACCCTCCTTTAAAGCAATATAGATGACTTCAAGTGAAGGCTTCAAATGGAGATCACTTTAATACATATTAAAATACCTTAGAAAATTCCAAATACATAAATTAGGTTATCATATGCTCTAATAACATCCTTAATACCTATGATCAATCCATACCCTGCAGATCTTCAACACATTGGATAGATTCATGACGAGTCATAAGTTTCAATATTTAGTCATCTTCATATTGAGAAAACATGGACCATTAAGACCACCTTAAGGCCTTTTATGAGTCTTTACACATGTATAATCATAAGGAGGACACTGGATATAAGTTCAAATAGTGAGTAAAGGTAACCATTATGGTGATTCTTGAAATGATAAAACATTAGACTTATTATCCTTGACATGATAATCAGTGATATTCCTTTGAACTACCTTGACTCATCAAGAGGTATGAGAAGGGTGAATTATTATGTGTACTAGGGTAATTAAGACTTATATTAACTCCTTTATAGGCTTTAAGGTAGAAAGTAGTTAACATTATTGATGACTCTGAAAGATTGACCTACCTACTAGTTAAGAGGACCCCAAATCTCTTGCATACCACTCATGACTAGGTAAAGACTCCTTGATTGCAATATAACTTCATGACTAATACCTTACAGACCTTGAGGATTAAAAAAAACTCAAAAATACACAAAAAAATATACAATAACAATAAATACACACAATAATAATAAACTAGAATAAACAAACAACTAGCAAAGCATGTGCTAGAGCACTTAGAGGAAGAAAACTAACTATTATTTACAAGAGTTTTTTGTGATTCTAGTAACAATACTTGAGAAACATCACATTGATAGGTATAGTTAGTTCCTCACCACTTAGTTTGTAAAATTATAAGGTAGTGTTCTCTTTTTAACTGGTAATGACATAAGGCCCTCTCCAAATACTATCAAATTTTGAATGCTTACCTAGCTTGGCACAATCTTCATCCTACTTCAGTACAATGTCACCTTGTTGGAAGGTCTTTAAATATGCTCTATTTTCAAATTACCTTTTTAATTGATCTTGGTTGGACCACATGGAATGCATGGCATCATCCATTGTCTTTTCCATCTCCCTCAATTCATTCATCCTTACTTTCATTGCATCACTCTCCTTAAGTTCAAGTTGGTGTGTAAGTTCCAAGACTAAAAACTCAAGTGATATGAGTAGTCTTCATTCTTTGACATAAATAATATGATATGGTGAGTGACTAGTAAAATTATTGGTATTAATCCTATCTACCCATAATGTAGTCCTTATCTTGGTATGCCATTCCCTTTGGTTATACTCCATTATTCTTTTTATGATTCTAATCAGATTTTTGTTAGTGGACTCTGCTCGTCCATTGCCCTATGGATAGTAATTATATGAATAATTGAGGTAGATACCATTATTAATATCCCACTCACTCACTATTTCACTACTAAAGGCAAATGCATTATCTGATATGATGGTGGATGGGACCCCAAACCTAGTCACTAGGTTGTCATAGAATTCCAAAATTGAATTCTCATTTGCCTCCTTGAGGGCAACTGCCTCCACCCACCTAGTAGAGTAATTAGTAGCAATAAAAACCTAGTATTTTCTAGCACTATTTTTGTGATGAATCATTCCTACAAAGTTTAGGCCCCATTGTATGAAGGGTTGCTCAACTTAAATAGGCTTTAGAGGCATGATAGCTAGTCTTTGTTTGGCTATGAACGTAACACATTTTGGGAACCTCCCAATGCAAGCATGGGATTCCCTAAATAAACTTGGCCAAAAATAACTTGATCTTATGATCTTTGATGTTTTGGTCTTGGTTACAAAGTTCCCTCCTATAGGCCCATCATAAAATTGTCGTAGAAGCTTGTCAATTTGACTAGTCTCTACACAACTCAAAATCATGCCATCAAGGTCTTTCTTAAAGAGTACCCCATCAATCAAGTTGTAATGGATGGATTGTAATATAAATTTCCTCCTTCTTATCTTATTTAATCCTAGAGAGCATTTTCCCATTTAGAGGAATTACACCATATCTTGGGTCTAGCTGGAATGAGATTTAGTTGCAGCTACATATTGATCATCTTGGACTACCAAAACCACTTCATTATCTTCTTTCACATCTATTTTAATGTGTTCACATAGTCCCCTACCCCTAACCAACTTGTTAACCTTAAATTATATGTCATAATCCATACACTTGGTCACCCAACCATCTCTATTTTCAATCAAGTCTCTATTTTGAGATGAAATCTTTGATACTAGGGTGAACCACCATTACAAATATTTTTTTGTTAGACACCAAATGTCTAAACTTATTAATACCTATCATGATTTCAAGAGAATGTTTTTTAGAAAAGGTATACCTATATTCATACCCATCCAATGCTTGATTGAAGAAGTTTATGGGTTACTCAAGGCCTTCACTAGTTTGTTGCATAATCATGGCATAAATAATGTTACTTATAGATAAGGCATACATGAAAAAATTTGTTATAAAATTAGGGTTGATGAGGGTGGGATCTTGGTAAATGGCATGATCTATGGCCTCAAAACTTACTTTACATTCCTTGGTCCATGAGAACTCTTGTTCTTTCTTGAGCATGTGAGTTAGAGGCCTCACCAATTCTACAAATCTGGGTATAAACCTTATGATGAAGTTGATTTTTCCCAATAAATGTTGCAATCCTTTTTTTTGTTTGGGTAGTGATAAGGCAAGGATTTCATCTATCCTTTTAGAGTCAATAGAGAGGCCTTCTTTTAACACCACATGTCCTAGAAGTCTACCCTCATGGACTACAAAGATACATTTTTTGGGGTTCAAAGAGATCCCAAACGACCTGCACCAATCAAATACTAGACTTAAATGCATCAATTGATCTTTGGGGTCCTTGGAGAATATAGTTATGTCATCAAATTTCATGAGCACCATCTCATTTATGATCCCTTAGAAGACTACATCCATTGCCCTTTGAAAGGTATCCCATGCATTAGATAGTCTAAAAGGAATCTTCTTGTAAGCATAAGTGCCCCACTTGGTTGTGAAGGTGGTCTTATGTTGATCCTCCTCCCTCACTAACACTTGATTATACCCTGAGTATCCATCAAGAAAGGAGAACCTTTGTGAACTTTAAACTCTTTGAAGAATATGATCCATAGATGGTATAGGGTAGTGATCTCATAGTGACACCTTGTTGAGATCTCTGAAGTTTATACACAACATTATCTCCCATTCTTATTCCTTAGAGGCACATGATTTCCCACCCATGAAGAGTTTTTGATGGGAAATATGATGTTGGATTCAATGAGCTTTATCAACTACTTCTTCATGAGTATCTCAATCTTGGGGTTAACTGGTCTTTGCTTATATTTTATAGGCTTAGCACTTGCCTCCAACTCTATGGTATGTTGATCCAAACTAGGGTCAACCCCATTTAAATAATGATATTCTTAAGAAAAAAGGTTTGAAAAATATTGGCATAATGTTATGAAGGTTGCCTTCTCCTCCTTGGTGTTTGCTTTTCTTAGTTTAATTAGCATATCTTTGAATATGATAAGTTTTTCATAATGCTCCTCTTTAGTGTATATACTTACCCTATCTTTCCTTAGCTAATCATATTCATTGAATATGATTTATAATGTCATCAAACCCTTAGGTAGTTTGTTTGTCCTCAATTGGATAATCTAGTCCCCAAACTGATACCCATACCCAAGATGACCTAAAAAGACCCCAGGCATCTCTATTCGCATACTTAATAAAGAAACAGACTTGGAGTTCATTAATAAATCATATGAGGTGATAAGTGGAAACCTATGACTCTTTAAATACCTCAACTTCTTCTAAACAACCTTAGTTTTTGAGAGACAAGACTATGAAGGTATTGAAGGGTTAGTTGGTAGTTTTTTGGCCTATGAGGCTATAATGAGATTTGAATATCTTAAAGGAAATACCTTTTCAACATGAATATAACACTCTTTCTCATTCCACTTTGTTATAATGACCTCTAAGCCATTATCATGCAACACTCAACCTATATTTGTACTCGAGATTAACTATTAGTCACATTAATTTGAAAGCATCATTTTGAGAGAGTTAGAGGTCAATTTGACCATTCAAATTAAACTAAGGAGATCTAATTAATTTCAAGAGATTATCATTAAACCTCAAACATTGTTCATCTCAGACATATACACTAAATATCCCTTTTCACCAATGAAACTATGCTTGTAGTCTACAAATAGTGGTAGCTTAGATGTGTCTTGATCCTATAGGCTCACACATGTGAACCAAGGTTAGAGGATGCCATGGTAAGACCTTGGAAGATTGGAGAATACATGAACATCCACTGGTATCATTAATTAAGCCAAAAATGTGTTGAAATTATTCCCTTTCTTGGCCCAAAGCACATAGTTCTAATATTGAAACCAATGCCTAGGATTATAAGGTCATTAGATCCCCTTATTTTGTCCAAGAGCTTGGACCTTCAACTTCTCGCTCCTATACAAACTCAACACAAACTTGAAGGGCTCTACAAAGCTTCCAAAGAGATTGATGGAAGAAGGAGGTTGGTTTTTGGATATTTTGGCTTTGAAACACATATATTTTTACATATAATGCCTTTAATAAACTCCCTTTGTATACCTCTGACTCCATCTAACCAAACCCATACTGTATAGATCCACACTTGTCTAAGAACTCCTGCAACCTATAAATTTCCTATATTTTCTCATGTTTTTAGACAATGAATCATCATTGGTAGCCAAGAGGATGGAAAATAAGGGTCAAAAAATATTTCAAAACACATTATATGGTTCGGGAAGCTGAAGGGACATGTTTTCACACATGTGGGACCCATTTAGTGGAAAATAAAGGTATTTGACTTGTGAGGAGACACCTTTAGCATATGAAATGATTTTATCATGGCATAATGGGATTCATGGAGGATTTTTAGGACGCAAATTTTAGTCTTGGTGGCATTTTGAGGTCAAATAGCATCATCTTAAGGTCAAATACCCTCCTTTAAAGCAATATATATGACTTCAAGTGAAGGATTCAAATGGAAATCACTTCAATACATATTAAAAGACCTTAGAACATTCCAAATACCAAAATTAGGATACCATATACTCTTATAACATCATTAATGCATATGATGAAGCCATACCTCATAGATCTTTAACACATTAGATAGATTCATGATGAGTCATAACCTAATCATATTGAGCAAACTTGGATAATTAAGACCACCCTAAGGCCTATTATGAGTATTTACACATGTACAATCACAATTAGGATACTTTAAATGAGTTCAAATAGTGATTAAAGATAACCATTATGGTGTTTATTGACATGATAAAGCATTAGACCTATTTTCTTAACATGATAATAAATGATCTTCCTTTGAACTACTTTGACTCATCAAGAGGCATGAAAAGGGTGAAGTATTATGTGGACTAGGGTACTCAAGACTTATATTTACTCCTTTCCAATATTGAGAGTAGAAAGTAGTCAAAAATTCCAAACAAAGAGGAGGAGAAAGTTTTGCTAGTTATTTGTGATGGTGGCATCCATTATCCAACTAATTCTTGCATAACCTCTCATATAAATAATTGACAATAATATTTACTACCAACTTACAAATAGGCATAGCCTATAATCTCAAAGTTCATTGTGTAAATACACTTTAAGAGATTATTGAAAAATGACTACAAATTTAATAATCCCTTATTAATAAAGGGATACTCAAAATTTGTCCTTAAAATAAAACTCAGAGCTAGGGTCAGAAACAAGCTTTCACATAAGCTCAAGCAAGTACATCTAGAAACCTAAAGATTTCAATAGGGAAACAAATGTTTTAGGGGAAAGGGTAAAAAAATATAGATACGTTCATATGGTGCAAATAGAACTTACCCAAGCAACCTCACTTACTCAACCACTTATTTTGTAGAGAACAAATCCAAGAAGAAATCAATATCAAAATAGATTTTTTACTGATCTTGGTGAACATATCAAGGTACTATTCTAGAATCTGGTTATGGATAATATGATCATATGATTATTTTTGAAACCATTTCTATAAGGCCAACCTAAACTTAATTGGTACATGGAAAATGAGTTTCATTATTACCATCGAGTTAAGGGTCATTCCATTCATAAAAGTGTGTAACTTAGACACTTCATTCAAGATTTGTTGGAGAATGGAGAAATAGAGTTAGACAACATTCCTTTAACATCTGATCAAAATTTGGGTATTTACCAAAACCCTTCTCTATATCAAAACTTTAACAACCAAAATTAGAATCAGTACCAAACTAACAATCAAAACTATAACTTCCCAATAATCAAAATCAAAGACTGAATCAACAGTCATAGTGAACTAATTAGAATCAAGGTTAGGACACCCATTCTAACCAACTCATCTATATTAATGACCCATATGACTACAACAATGTTGTAGGTTGTATTACTAGTGATCATATAACCACTATCAAAAATAATCCTAAACAAAAGCCAACAATACTCATCATTCACCACCTTCGATTCTAGGACCTCCACTACCATATTTTGGTAATCCTCCTTTGGATCAAAATGTCATTAAATCTCATTAGCATCAAAGAGTTATCATTTCAAGTCATCATTCTCTTTCTTCTAATTATAGTAACCTACCTCCAACTTGAGGTTGTACAATCACAACTAGACATTCTAAGGTTACGATCCAAAGTCCCACACCTTCTTCCCCCAAATGATCTCATTCAATTTATTTTTCCTCAAATTAATGTTGACCAATTTTGCCCACAGGCAAAATCTTAGTCAACTTCTCCCCTGTTGTCTTAATGCCAGTCATTTTCAAGTTTAGCAAGTTCAATATGTTTGGTTCATGGCCTGGTTCAAGTGTTTTGGCAGCTTCTGGTTCAAAGAGTTCAACGGCTTGGTTCAAGGAGGCCGCACTTCAAAGGAAAAGTGCCCGACTAGGTGCTAAGGTGTAGTAGCAGTAGAAAATCTAGTAGGCCCAATGACGTCCTTGAGGACGTCAAGTTTGACCAAAGGAAATAACCGTTTGTGTTCAAAACAAAGAAGCGCTAACCAAAAAGAGCTAGAAATGCAGCGACCCGCCAAGGTGTTCGCCCCAGGGGCCAAATAAGCCAAATAAGACCAAATGGAGGAAAACCAAAGCGACAAGCAAAGAATGAGTAAGTAATTAGTCCAAGTGGTGCCAACTTAAGAAGTGACTCTAGTAGGTGAAATAGTGCCAGCAAATCGATCATTTGGGACGCAAGCAGCTAGCAGTGCAACTGTTTCCTCTGTTTAACATTAATGAGTAGACAAACTATGTAAGTCATCTAAAAGAGAAGGGAAAATTTTGAGCAGACAAAGCAGATGGCTCATTAATGTTTTGAGCGACTTGTTTCTTTTCATGAATAGGAAATAGGTGTTGGGGATCAACCAACAATGTTGATTACAATGTGAAAGCAATAAATGCAGAATTAAACCAGAAAGATAAGTAACTAGAATAAAAAAATAGCAAACAATAAGAGATATAAGAAACCACCCTAAAAACTTGTATTAAACTCTTTACAGAAGGAATACAATTGAAGAAACTTCTTTTCTTCCACACCTCTCTCAGATGTACAGATCTCTCTCTAGATCTCTTTCCCTCAAGAGTTCTCTCTCTCAATTACAATCAACTCCAACAACCTAGATTGATACACATATACAATTGTACTGTCCAATTCAACATTACATTACAATGAGCTATGAAGATCTAATCCTATATATAATAATTAGGAAACATGAGCATGTAACTACAGCCATTAGATGCACCTCCTAATCAAGGGCTCTAAACAGTCTTACTTAGAATAGAGATGTGGACTTAAGACTATCACTTAATCCTAACATGCAAACATTCTGTTCTATCCACAGAAATAGCATTTTGGATGCACATGTGACCGATGTCAGTCCCTGCCTGTGTGCACCTGACCGATGTCAGCCAAACATAACTGACACTGGCATCTCCCAGTCGACTCTTGACTGACGTCGGTCGCTCTTGACTGACGCCAGTGACTGTGTAAATCCTATAACTTTGCAAACTCACTCATTTGGTGAAGCTTTTAGCTCCACACCTTAACAATCTCCCACTTGGAGATAAATAGCTGCACCAATACCTGTACAGCAACATCTTCTAGCTCCTCCATCTTCAAACTCAATCATGAATACCAACAAAAGTTGAATGAAGATTCAACTTCTCCTTTGTTACCGGCTTGGTTAACATATTAGCAGGGTTCTTATCTGTATGGATCTTCTCCAGCTTCAACTCACCATCCTCCAATACCTATCTAATGAAGTGGTACCTAAGTTGTATATGCTTTGTTCTTGAATGAAAGGCTGAATTCTTCGCCAAATGAATTGCACTCTGACTATCACTGTATAATCTACAACTCTCTTGCTCCTTTCCTAGCTCTTCCATAAACCGTGTCATCCATATCATCTCTTTGCTAGCCTCTGTGACTACAATATATTCTGCTTCTGTAGATGACAAGGCAACAACCTTCTACAACTTTGATATCCAGCTAACCGTCATTCCACCTACAGTGAAAACATATCCTGTGGTGCTTCTTCTGCCATCCAAATCACCTGGCATATCTGAATCTACATAACCATGTAGAGAAGTATCTGAACCTCCATAGCACAAATGCCTACTATTGGTCCCTCTCAGATATCTAAGGATCCATTAAACTACTTTCCAGTGCTCCTTTCCTGGATTGGCCATATACTTACAACTCCCACTACTTGGGCAACATCCGGTCTAGTACATACCATTGCATACATTAAGCTCCCTACTGTGGAAGCATATGGAACTCTACTCATGTACTCTACCTCATCATGTGAATTAGGACATTGTTCTTTACTCAACTTAAAATGTCCAGCCAAAGGTGTGCTTACTAGTTTTGCATCCTACATATTGAACCTCTTCTAAACAAAAGAGCGCCAAATGAGCCTCTTGGATTTTCCATATATATTGCAAACTTGGTCATTTTGTAATCATCTTTTTCACAAATTTAACAAGGCGCAGCCCTGTTAAAATTTCCACCTGAATCAATCAAAGCAGCTTTTTACCTATTCTTGGATAGATATTTTGTGTATGTCCTGAGTGTTTGAGTTGTGTACAGTCATTATCTTTTGATGCTCTCACAGGTTCAGCACCAACACACCAGTTATCTACAAGGCACCATTATATGCAGCTGACAGGGGAAGAGTTCCATTTGGAGGTATAGAATAGAGGAGGTCATTTACAGTATGTATTTCACAGCATCTTGGTGAGTCCCTATTCCTATGTTTTCATAAGAACCTCCCTGCCATTTTCCTGCAGCCTGGTCTTTCTGCCAAGTCTGAGTGTATGTTTGTTGTCTTTTTCTAATTCTAAGAGTGGGTGTGAGAAGGTCACCTTATTTTGGTATATCACCTCCTTAGAGTAGTTTGTTTTCTTGCACTTTCTTCCCTTTTCATCCCCCCATTTTATAGCTATATATATATATATATACACACACACACACACACACACACACACACACCTGTATTTAGCACTCACTAGAACAAACAAGATACATCAGAGGGAACTAGCCCATACCTAGAGACTCTCCTCTCCTGCTTCACTGTCCCATAGGTGAGAGAGGAGTTTCCATGCTACGGGGAAAGGGCAAGAACCTATTTTCCTGCCACTGGGTGCACTTTCCAATGTCAACAGTTTTGGCATGCCTAGTGGGACACACAGTTTGATAATGCAGTAAGATATCAGGATTGATGTTGGTCCTATCACAACAATTTCAAGTTTTCCAACATTTGGTGACTCCACTGGTAAGAGTTTCAGTTCTATAATTTCAAGACCAGTTTCTTAATCTTTCGATGCCTAAAGTCACCACATGATCCACTAATAAGGGTGTTACTTTTGAATTCATCGAATTACCTCTCAACTCAGCAAAGTGACTGAGGTTCAAAGGGACTCATCCTTATTTAGCAAGTCATCTTCCCAGTCTAGTTATAGGTGCTTCCTTCACAGGAGAAGTACCCTGTTTGAATCCCCTTATAGCTACGGCATTACCCTTTGTGAGCTTTTATGGTGAGAGCCCCTTGAACCTCCCACAGTATGACCCAATTCCAGGGGTAGCTCTAAAAAATGTACCTTCTTTCGATGGATTGGGACCCATTATAGTCATTGAGCACATCAGGAACATTTCTAACCTCATCAATATTCATAATATCACATAGGAAAATGTCGCAGTTAGATTGTTGGTTTTGTCTCTTAAGGGCAAGGCTCTTGACTAATACAGGACTTTGCTTGAAAATTTAATTCATTCTTAGAATAAATTGGGTATTCAGCTAACAGATGATTTTGGGGAAAAGAGTGATGCCCTCTCGCTTGTTGAGCAGTTGACGACCATAAAGAGAACTCCGCACGAGTATATACAAGACTTCAACATGTGGTTTCAAAAGACTTGGGATAGAATTCCCATCCTGGTAAGACTGACTCCCAGCTATGCTTTCTTATACTATTTGAAAGCATTAAATAGTGGCATTGCAGTAATGATACAATCTATGGGAGGGCATATATTGCTTATTGCTTATGACATTGCCATAACCATTGAGAATTACTTGGTACAAGCTGGAAAAATTGCCCCTAGGCCTCACATGCCACTTTTCCCAGACATGCTACCCCCAGCTCAGACCATTGCTCCCACATTGGCTCCTATGCCTGCCATCAAAAAACTAGTTGATGTTTCATCAAATGAGATTCATGAGGTTAAGAGTATGTTGCAGATCATGTCCAATGAACTTATTTCCATTAAAAGGCAACAAACTCAAGGCAACAAACCAAATCAAGGATACCAAAATTATGGTCAAACCCCTAGACCCCCCTTTCAAAATTATAATCAAGGTCAGGGGCAGCTCACTACAACTAGGCCATTTCAAAATTACAATACAAGCCCCCCCTCATCATCTAAGGTCATGATGCCTGTCCAGAATAATCTTGTATAGGAACAGCCAAGCTGTTCGACCATGGGATATGGTCAAGAATAGGCTGTTCACAAAAATGAGATGATGAATTATTTCCAAAATATAGAAAATCAGGCTGTTGCTCTTTCCCAATTTTTTGAGGCTCTAACTCAACCCAGCACAAGCAGCAGTCAGAGTCAGCCTGACTCTACTCTTATGAACCACCTGGAAGGTGAGTTCTACACAATCAATTATGTGGGTGCTACAGACAATCAGGTTGATTGTGTTGCAACCAACACAAGATCTAAACGGAGAGCTATAGAAGAAACTCAAGCAGCTATTCAAATGTCCACACCATCTCTTCCACCACAGGTGAACCAAGATTTCCCAAATTTTAGGTCGTCAGTCATAAATTCAGCTCCCCAGCCTATGCCTCAGAAGGCTACAAGTGACCCCAAAGAAAATATAGAAGGGAGCGATCCTTAGATCAACATGGTAGACCAAGTGAAGGAGCTGCACATAAATATTTCCTTGTGGGATCCATTATTGATACTAGATGTGTCAGATGAAAGAGACGCTAGAAGCTTTCCCTTTGATCCAGGAGGGAATCAAAAATACTTGGTTAACTATATATAGTAGATTGCTTTCAGTTTTCTTTCCCTGTTTCCCCTAAGTGATGTTGCACAAGTAGTTTTCTTAGTCTTGCATGTGTTTTCTTAGTCATGCAATAACCGTTTGTGTTCAAAACAAAGAAGTGATAACCAGAAAGAGCTGGAAATGTAGTGACCCACCAAGGTGTTCGCCCCAGGGGCCGAATAAGCCAGATAAGACCAAATGGAGGAAAACCAAAGCGACAAGCAAAGAATGAGTAAGCAATTAGTCCAAGTGGTGCCAACTTAAGAAGTGACTCTGGTAGGTGAAATAGTGCCAGCGAATTGATCATTTGGGATGCAAGCAGCTAGCAGTGCAATTGTTTCCTCTATTTAAGATTAATGAGTAGACAAACTGTGTAAGTCATCTAAAAGAGAAGGGCAAATTTTGAGCAGATAAAGCAGATGGCTCATTAATGTTTTGAGTGACTTATTTCTTTTCATGAATAGGAAATAGGCCACTTGTAAACAAAAGAGTGCCAAATGAGCCTCTTGGATTTTCCATATATATTGCAAACTTGGTCATTTTGTAATCATCTTTTTCACAAATTTAACAAGGCACAGCCCTGTTAAAATTTCTACTTGAATCAATCAAAGCAGCTTTTTACCTATTCTTGGATAGATATTCTGTGTATGTCATGAGTGTTTGAGTTGTGTCCAGTCATTGTCTTTTGATGCTCTCATAGGTTCAGCACCAACACACCAGTTATCTACAAAGTGCTATTGTCTACAGTTAATAGGAGAAGAGTTATATTTAGAGGTATAGAACAGAGGAGGTCATTTACAATATGTATTTCATTGCATCTTGGTGAGTCCATGTTCTTGTGTTTTCATAAGAACCTCCCTACCATTTTCCTGTAGCCTGGTCTTTCTGCCAAGTCTGAGTGTATGTTTGTTGTCTTTGTCTAATTCTGAGAGTGGGTGTGAGAAGGTCACCTTATTTTGGTGTATCACCTCCTTAGAGTAGTTTTTTTTCTTGCACTTTCTTCCCTTTTCATCCCCCCCCAATTTATATTTATATATATACCTGTATTTAGCACTCGCTGGAACAAACAAGATACATCAGAGGGAACTAGCCCATACCTAGAGACTCTCCTCTCCTACTTCACTATCCCATAGGCGAGAGAGGAGTTTCCATGTTGCAGGGAGAGGGCAGGAACCTGTTTTCCTGCCACTGGGTGCACTTTCCAATGTCAACAATTAACAAACCAAATAATTCTTATAATGAAAATTTATATGATCTTGTGCAATAATTATACAAAAATTTTAGCACATATTTCTATTTTAGATCTCTTGCATATATCTGATGTTCACAAGAACATATTGTATGAGATTTTGAGCCAATCCAAGGTCTTCAATGGCATTTCTCTAAATATATTCCAAGTTGTTGTGGGTCACTTACATTCATGCCAATAACTTACCTTTAACCAAATCAATATGTCATCCCTTGGTCCCCTCCACAACAATCCACTTTATATAAAATAAATCATTTATAGACATAAGATCAAGTGTGTCCTCCTAGACAATGGTTTAGGTCTAAATATTATATCTTTGAAATTGGTTAAGCATTTGGGATACATTATCATAGATATTCAAACATATACTATTACCATTAAATCATATGACAGTGAGGAGAGAGAATCATAGGGCATCATTTGTTTACCTATTATTGTTGGGCCTCTAACCCATTATAGCTTTTGCCATGTTCTTAATATATAATTATCATACAACTTACTCCTTTTGTGACCTTGGATACATGAAGTACATGTAGTACCTTCAACCCTAAATTAATTCATTAAATTCCCTCATTTTATAATGGAGGTCACCATTCCTGGTGATTTAGAATCATATCAATACTATAAAAATTTTAAAGTAGAGTATGAAAGTTATGACTATCATCTCAACCTAGAGCATATCCCTAAAAAGGATAAATATGTATCCCTTCAACATCTTGAGTCAAATTACGTGGATCTAAGCACCCTTACATATATTTCATCTACACCACCTCCTCAAATATCCTCTTTTTTTACCATTATAGATAAAAGCCATGGTGAATTCCTAATTTGTAATTTTTTTCATATATCCAAATTACCTAAATCACCTAATACGTATGTTAAGCCCAAATTTAAGAGTGTTAGAATGGAATGGCACAAAAAGGTTGATCCTTACAAAACAAGACCTTTTAGTTTTATCAAAACTACTTCACAAGACCAAGAACAACTCACAGGTGATGATGATTCATGGTTGTATAAAAATTACTTTGCTACTTGTTACTAAAGCAAAAGATATCTTATTCTAAACAAAATAATGGATAATCAAGCTTATGAAGGCAAAGGCCTGAGGAAAATTGGATATGTATTATTGAGCCTATATTTCTTACTAAACACAAAAGAACTCAAGATATTAGATACAAACCACCTATGGGTGACCCCTCAGATCTTGAGAGTGGTACTACTTTAATGACTAATAATGAAGATGATAGTATTGACATACAGTCCTATTATAGAATCTATAATGAGTTAGTTGGTACTAACCTTTTTAATCCCAATACCATTTCTACCATTACTTATGTCACTTCTAATACCCTTCTTTTCCTTTATCAATCCCAGTTGATTGACTAGGATCCACAAGATTCAATTATACCATTACATGATTTCTAGAATGATGAGGTAATTTCTAAATTCATTAGCCTTAGAGATGGTTTTCTGATTGGGTATCATAATCAAGGATTTACTATTACATTGTACCCTAATATCTATTTTGGATATCAGGTGAACTTACTTAGTCATAAATAAAAAGAAAATGAAAATGAAACATTGAAGTCCCAAAGTTAAAACCTATTTGAGGCACTTTTGGACTAAGAAAATAGTGAAGAAGAAAATGGGTCCTAAGGTGAAAACCTATTTCAAGTGTCATTTGATGGGTAAGTTCACCCTCTTTTGAATGAATCTCAGGGTGCCTCTAGTCCTATAATATCATGTGCATTAGGAATCAATTTAGAAGATCATAAAGTATTTGAATAATTAGTTTAAGACTACCTGCATGCATTTATTGAGTAGTCTTTGCCAACCTTTAGTGATTTAAATTCTTGTTACATGGGTAAACTTGATGAGCTAGTTGAGCCACAAGAAGATGAATAAGATCAACACACCTCATTATAAACTATTCTAGAAGATAGTTCCACATTGGTCATGGAATATGCCATAGAAGTAAACATTAGAACACCAGGTGATCCTAAATGGATCAAACTTGGAGCATCCCTCACTAAAGAGGAATGTGATATCATTACTACCTCCTTGAGGATTTTATTGATATTTTTTCTTGGTCTTATTTAGTTTTATCTCGATTGGATCCCTCTTTGGTTGTATACTACCTTATTGTACACTCAAATGCATGCTCACATTTCCATACCAGTCAAAAAAGAATTGGAAAAATTATTGGGGGCAAGATGCATTCATCCCATAGACTATTCAAAATGATATCCAACATCATCCTAGTTATCAAGAAATTTCAAGGAATCTACATACAAACATATTTTAGAGATATCAATAAATCATACCCAAAAGAGACTTTCCTTTGCCAAACATTGATATGGTAATAGATTCCACATCTAGGCACGAGATGTTATCTCTTATAGATGGCTTCTCAGGTTAAAATTAGATATAAATAGCACCTAAATATCAACACAAAATAGTGTTCACCACTCCATGGGGGACATTCCATTATCAAGTGATGCCATTTGGCCTTAAGAACACTAATGTTAAGTACCAATGTGTAATGGTTATCATCTTTCATGATAATGCATAATATTGTAAAACATATGTGGATGATATTTTGGGAAAATCCAAGACTAAGGTAGACCATATAGAAGTGTTACAAAAGATCTTTGAAAGGATTCGTGAATACAAGGTGCATCTTAATCCTAATAAGTGGGTATTTAGCATCATTTATGGTAAATTACCAAGTTTTCTTATTTCTCGTAGGAGTATTGAAGTTGATCTAGCCAAGGTTAAGGCCATTACATAAATACCTCATCCTTTTAATCTAAATTATCTCTATAGTATGTAGGGAAAAATTTAATCTATTTGATGCTTTATTTCATAATTGATAGACAAATGTCATCCTTTCACTTACCTTTTGAATAAGGGAACCACTTTTTTTTGAAATGTTGACTATCATAGGCATTTTATAATTCAAAAGATTATTTAGAAAATCTACCTATCTTATCCCACTAACACTTGGGAAATTTTGTAGTCTTCTATATTTCAGCAATAGAACATGCCTTGGGGAAACTTCTTGCCCAACATGATGGTCAAGGGAAAGAAATATCTATATATTATTTAAGTATAACATTGGTTACCTATGAACATAATTATACACCAATTGAAAATTATTATTTATAAATGGTATTCACATCTCATAAGTTGCAACATTACATGCTCAACAACAAAACCATTGCTATTGCCAAAGTGGACCCACACGAGTATCTACTTTCCAAGGCACCTTTGACTGGCTACATGGATAAATGGGTCATGTTATTGAGTGAGTTTGATATTGAATATGTACATCATAAATAAATTAAAGGTAAAGTACTTGTAGAGTAACTTGTTGAAGCACATTTATTAGATACCAAACCACTCATGTTCAGCTTCCTTGATGAGTCAATTCTGACTCTAGATGAAACACCTTATAAATATCAGTAGTGGACACTATACTTTGACAGTTCTTACACATCTCATGGATATGGAGCTTAAATTATATTAATAACACCATAGGTATATCTTATTCCCAAGGCTTTCTATATTTATTTTAATTGTACCAACATATTGTATAATATGAAGCACTCATTGTAAGGTTTCACCTAGCGACATAGTGGAATTTTAAGCAATTATATATTCATCAAGATTCCCAGTTAATTATTAATCAAGTGATAGATCAATATAAGATAGAGGATGAAAATATTATACCATATAAAATCATGGTTGATAGCCTTAATCATAACTTTAATCATATCTAGTTTGAGAATATTCTAATGGCTAGTAACAAGATAGTTGATTTAATGGAAATAATTGGCTCATTGATACTTATCTTGAATCATGTCCATGACTAACAATTCCTTATTGAGCATTTTTTGAAATGATATCATGATCATTCAACATATAAAATGGTATGTGATATTTTTGGTCCCATCTCACGTTGGTACCATGATTTATATGACTACCTTCATGACCATATTCTTCATACCAATATTTCTTGCAACCAACTGTAGTGGGAATTTTAAGTTAATGGATTAAACTATGCAATTTAAACCACCCAAAACATAAAACTACTTAAGTAAGATCAAGATCCATTAGGATAAAAAGTAGATAGAATAATAAATAATTAAAATCCACACTCTAATCCTAAATCTAATAACTCTAAACCATGATTAAACAGATATGAAAACAAGAAGATTAGATTGAGATTACCTTAGACTCAGAATGTTGGCATGATCAAGGATCTTGATGATGGATTCAAGGATTGGAGTGGCAAGGAGATTTTATGCATTCATGAGTTTTTCCTTATTTTTTCTAGTTTCTATGGAGGATTGGATTACTTATATAAAATATGGAGGGAAGAATCAATAGCTCGAACAATCTTGGGCCATTGGAATCAATGGTTGGTGAATTTTCAATGAATTTTTAATTCCTTAAAAACCTCTAGAATAGAGGCTCATAGAAGGGAAAGGCTAAGTTATAGAAGATTCTAGAATACTCTTAAGGATTAATTAGGATTAGGTAGGGGATTAGATAGGGATTAGGTGGGTGATTAGGGACTAGGGGCGTAGGAGAGTCTAGGAATAGGATAGTGTAGGTGAGTAGGTGGGTCATGGGAATTTAAAATTCCCAAATAATGGATAAGTGAGGTTTAGGATAAGATTAAGAAATGATTTGGGGAATCAATGAAGAAGTAGGGAAGACTAAGATTAGTGAATGAATAATAATGAATGGAGATATTAGATAAATGACCAGGAAGGGGATAATTAGTAGGATTAATTAGAATAATTAAAGTGAGTATATTTAGGTGCATACATTTTCCCCCTCTTTGAAAGGGAATTACAATTAGATTAAGTGGAAGGATTAATGGTCTTTAAAATAAAAACCATGTCATATGTGAATGTTAATAAATGATGTTAGTGGATACGATGTCCCCTCTAGGAGACATGCGAGGAAGATTAAAATGGATAGCCACTTTAAAGAGGAAATGAGGGGTGTGATACGATGGATAGATGAGGGGTAGGATGCGAGGTGTTAAGATATATAATGGAAAAAAATGAACTCAACTAAATAAATGAACTATAGAGTAATGATGCCCCTAGAAAATACATATACACAGGGAGTAGAGACAAGGATTGTGTTATGGTTTTCAACATATCCTAAAGGGGAATCAATTGTAACATGATGATGATAGGATAAAATACCACAATATTTTGATGTATCCCAAGCAAAGATGCATGCAAGGGAGAGATATTAGCTAGGAAAATACAAGGATTTGATAAGATTAATGATGGGTGTAGCTCAAAGCTAGAGTTGAGTGATATGAGGAATGAGATGAGAGAGAATAAATGATATGATTGAGTGACCAAAAGATAAAGGGGAAGAATTAATCACAATGCATCAAATCAATGAGCCATTATGTGATTAATAGTGATGATTCCCATAGAAAGGACACATGTAAGGGAGTGATAGATGATAAATTGACCAATCAGTGATGATAGATGATTAATGGAAGAAAATATGAATGTTTTGATTTATAGGGCCCAATCGATGGGTGTAGGCAATTGATGAAAAGAGAAAGGAAATGATTGAAAATATGGTGATTGATAAATATACTGATTGATTAATGATTGAGATTATAGGTCAAATATTTGACTAATGTAGGATTTAAGGATACAAGAGATGTGATTATGGATGTGATAATAAATGATGGGAAAAAAAGTGAAAGTGATCGAGCTATCCTTGGGAATTGAAAAATGGCCAAGTATTGCCTACATAGTTTTAAAATACCTTAGGCTGATGTAGTTATGACTCAAGGATAAATAACAATTGATGGAATAGAAGATGATGATTGTGATTAGTGATTAGAGGATAAAATATTGGATGTTAGTCAAATGTGTCAATAGGATTAGATTAATGATGGGAAAAAGGATGATTAGATGATTAGATAAATGATGAGGGTATAGATGATCAATCCATCAAAATTATCATAAGGCTCATCATAGTCTAAATAATCTATTAAATATAGCTCTTGATAGTATGCCCCATGATATAAGTATGATTAAGGGGAAATTATGCCAAAGTGCATGGGCAAATAGCAAACTCTACATCATCAAGGGGACTTATAAGCATTATTATAGATTTAGTGACCTCATATCATCCTTGTTCATTTCCCAATGGATAAAAAGAGACACAATGTAACATAGACTCAAAATATGAAGCCAATCAAATATTTACATGACAAAAGACATGCAAACAAGTCAAATATAATAGACAAATAACACACCCAAGTATCTACATGCAATTAGCTAATGGCCTAGATTAGAGACATCAAGATGATTTATTAGGTGATGAGATAGACTAAGATGATCATGATGTGATTGTGGGCTTAGGATAGACTTGGATTTGTATAGGATGATTGTGATTAATATTAGGACTTAGGTAAGGATATGGATGTGGATATTGATTTTGAACTAGATGAGGGACTTAGATGAGGATTTGGATATGTAGAATTGGATTAGGATTAGGCTAAATATTTGGATATTGTAGCTGAGAGACATAAGATTGATCACGGAGAAGTGAGACTATATTAATACTAGCTTGATATATACTAGATTTGCCCTTGGTTTAGAACATGAGGATAGATGACGTGATTGTGAAAGATGAAAGACATAGACATGGATGTGACTATGGGATTAGGCATTAAACAAGACACCATGGACTATTTTTGGCTTTTCAAATTTTATGATGTTTAAGGTTTTTGGAATATTTCAATTTTCAAGGCTTTTTGGAATATGTATGTATATTATATAAATAGGGTTACTAGCAAAGGGAATACCAAGCCTAGAAACTAGGATAATGATGGAGGGAATAATGGATGGAATGAAAAAATTATGAGGATTATGTGGAAAAGGGGATGGGGACCAAGGAAGAATGGACTAGTGATTGTAAATGACTGCATCATGAAGGAACAAAATGTTTAGTTGCCTGGGTGTCCATTGGAGGATATGCCAAGATGATTCTAGAACATGTCTCAAGACACCTTCCTTTATCCTTATGAAGGTCAATATGAGAAGGAGTGATTGACATAATGGACATAAGAATAGGATATGGATGGGTAGATACAAGTAATAGATGAATAAGATAGACATAGATGTTTTGGAGGGATTTAAATGGATGGATTTTATCCCCAAGTGTTGATGTATAATGAGGATAACAGATTATTTTACCATGATTCTAGAAACTAATTTTCATCATGGTACTTGCCCAAGGTGCTAGAAGACTAGTTTTCATAATTGGATGAATGATTTTTTTTATTTTTTTTATTTTTTTTACTTTTTATATTTTTTGGGTATCTCATTTTAGTGGATGTGGGTACGAGATGCAGGAATGCTGACACTAGATAGATCATTAGCTAACACTTAGTTTGGAGATATGAGATGTTAGGATCATGTTATCCCCACTAGATGTATTGATGTCCTTATGAACTTCATTTATTCTTGATTGAAACCTCTCTAGATATCTAGATAAAATGTCTGTGTCACCCCTATAAGAGAGAATGTTTCTCGAGAAGGTGATGGGAGGTATGGATTTGATTAGATCTTGATGTTGATAGGGGTATATTGGACTAGAATGGATGGTAGGACTTGATGGGATCATGGGAATTTGATATGAATATGTGATTGGTGATGGGGGATTAGGACTAGTAGTCACACACATCACTGGAGATGGTAGACATTCTATATTTGATTGGTGCCAATTTATAAAAGACTACAAGAGATCCAAGACACTTTGACTAGGTGGTTCATCTCTAATATAATTATTTGATGGATGATTAGTTATACTAATAGTGATTTTGATATTATTTTGATTTGTTGACTGGATTTGACTTTGACTACTTGCTAGTGCCTATTTTTGTGCTTCACCAAGGGAGATTGATTTTTTATTTTTATGATACCTTAGTGACTGACATCGGGATTCACTAAGGGAAGACATTTTTGGATTAGGATGATGATTTTAATTTTATTTATTTTGACATGTGGAATCAAAGATGATTTGATTATTATGTATGACTTTTGGAATATGGTCTTGGTCCTTTGTATTTGTGGCACATATTATATTGCTCAAGGAAGCATCTGATGATGTATGTTCATGTTCATCCATAGGAAAGGAGGTGATTAAATGATTAGTGATAGGAGGAAAGGGGTTTATGATGGATGAAGGTGGGAGAGATGGGATGATGAGGTTAATGAGTGGTGATGAGGCAACATAGTCTTAATAGGGGTTCATAGGAGACCTAGTTTCAACATCAAATAAAATATCCTTAAGATCAGCAAAAAGACCACTAAGACTAGTTGAAATACACACATCTAAGGTAGGTTCAGATTCACTCTGACTATCTTCAATATATAGATCTTGTAAAAACTTTATTATGACTGCATGATCTTGTTTGGGATTAAAATATATGCTTGGTGAATGATTATCACCAAAATTAGAGGTAACTTCAAAAGGGTAGGCATATTCAAAAATGTCTACTACAATATCAATGAGGGTGATGTTTTTGGTGAGTACTCTAAGTCAAATATTGGTGTTGAACATGATACTGATGTAGATAACACTTATATTGACTCTGATGCTAACTCTGATGTATGGGATGTAATGTTTTTAGTAGAAGATTCATTTTTTGCAATTAACCTCTCAACATGGGGCTTTTGAAATTATGTCTGAGAGGAAGATGATAGAAGAATCATGGATTCAACAAAGATAGGCCCATGGAGGGAATCATGAGAGATGGGAAGACTAGGATCTTGGGGAAGAGACTCATTTTTTATGGATGATTTGTCAAATATGTGGGTACCATAAAAGATGGAGATGGTGTATTGACCTTGGTTTGGAGAGGGAATGGCTTGATCAAGATCAAGAATAAAATCTTGGCATACCTCTTCTTAGTCACCCAAGGATATAGAATCATCTAATTTAACCTTGATTTTTATGTCACCACGGTCGATGAGGTCTTGGACATAGTCTTGGATATTATGACATTGATTAATGGTATGCCCCTAGGTTCAATGATATACATAATATTAGTTAGCTTACTACCAAGAGGGCTTAGGCTTGGTGGGATCAAGATGTTGTATGGGTGGATATACCATTATGTTATCAGCAATGAGTTGATAGAAGAGGGATTCTAAGGATATAGGAAGAGAATTATAAGGTCTCTATTTATTTTTTGACTTAGACATGGAAGCATTGGATGTTAGATCAAATGGTTTTTGACATGATGGGGTGGGTAGACTAGAAGTAAATGAGGTGACCAGGATTAGATTCCCTTTGATAGTGTAGGTAGGGGTAGATGACTGGTGATGACAAGTGGATGGAGGATTAAAATGGGACTCACATGAATGGTTTTGGATTGGAGGTAATAATGGGTGGATGGGGTCTAATTCTTTAGGACATGGAGTGTTTATCTCAAAAGGTGAGAAAGGAGCATATCCCTATTGGCCACAAGACACTATTCAATCAAGGTATTGACCAATTTTATTTTGGATTCCATGGATAAGGATGGGAAAAATTATGAATGATTTGGTTTTTCTACACCCAATTAGTAGGTGTGGGGGATTGAATAAAAAGACTAATGGATGAGATAAATATGGACAAAGGCTTGCTTTAGTCCAGTCTTAAGTTTGACTCGATGTGTGATGTGATGTGATGTTTGATCAAGTAGATCAAATTAGGATGTGAGTTAGACCTTCATGATTGAGATTGGATTCAACTAAGTGAGCTATGATAATCTCTAAGATGAGATGAGGGGCTAGACTAGCCCAAGAGACTGATTTTGACTAGGATTGATAGGCTGAAGGCTAGCTCAAGACTAAGATGATCAGCTCAAATAGGATGAGATGATTGGATTAATGGGATTATGTTTATGATTCAAACTTGATTAGACATAGGAAAACTAATGATAAAGACCCTGATATGACAATGATTCTATTTTATAACGTGGATGAAGACCAATGATATGACTACAAACTTGACAGGAGTATTAGTATAGATAAGAGGATGAATTAGGTTGGACTATGATTAGGACTAAGTGGAAAATGTGACTAGGTAAAATAAGATAAAGACAAATGAATTGGTTATGGATAAAGTGGATTTAGGACAAGATGTGGATGACAAGATGTGATTAGGATATGTAGGTGATGTGGATGGATGAGACTAGACTAAGAGGTGATCAAGATTAGTTATAGACAAAATAGACTAAGTGATAGAGATGATGTTAGGGATGATTAATGTGAAAGCTAAGTGAAGAATATGAGGTTGGGTACTATGATAAGATATGATGGAGGAAGGACAAAACTTGATTAAGATGTGTAAGTGGTAGGGATATGACCAATGATGGGTGGAGATGATTAGATTAGGATGGGTTTTAGACAAAAGGATGATGGGAGATAAGATAATACAAGTAAAAGGATGTACAAAAGATAATATTTACAAGAATATGATGATAAGGATGTGATGAGCCAAGGATATACAAGATGATGATATGTGAAAAATACCTAGATATTCATGTATAGGTTTGGGTGAAATGTTGACTTGGTTCAAAAATAGCACAAGTCTAGCAAGACACTCACCCAAGCAAGCATACCACAAGCCTAAAATTATTAAACTCAAGGGTGTGTAACATAATGACTACATTGTTTAATGGCTTCATAGGTGAGGTTATAGGCTAGTGACCCATTATGGAATCAATCAAACCCTCTCAACCCTATCTGTACTTGATGACTACTTAGGAGTTGATCCAGACTTTGGCAACAAGTTGTCAATTATGATTGAAAGGTCATATGATACATTGAATGGGATCTCTAGGGGCATCCCTAATACATGTGAGGTATGATGG
This sequence comes from Torreya grandis, assembly GCA_037957365.1. Lineage (NCBI taxonomy): Eukaryota > Viridiplantae > Streptophyta > Pinopsida > Cupressales > Taxaceae > Torreya > Torreya grandis. The sequence goes on from JARHVA010000064.1 coordinate 5,593,706, forward strand.
GGCCTAAGTTCATATAGGATTTTGTCTAATGACTAGTTCAAATAATTAACTCTTCCCCTTCATGGATGACCTTTATAGGGTCAAACACTTAGCCTAATGATAGTTATCCCTTATATTTATACTCCATCAGAACATGGAGTTTTAAGATTAGTATGTGGTGGTGAAATCCATAGTCATTATCCCCCTAAGACTATGGCAAGTGCATGGGTGTCAATTTTACATCACATATCCCCTAAAAAATTAAAATGAGAGGTTTTGTGGGTTGATTTTAATCCTCTAGGAATCATTGTAAAGATATAAGGAGAAGAGCATATACCATTGTATCCCTTGGGTGAGAAATAGGCAGACCAAAAGGATTAATTAATTGACTATTTAAGATGTGAGAGATATACAAGATGCAAGAATATACAAGACAAAATGATTAAAATGATTAAAGAGATTTTTAAAAAATATAAGACCAAATTATTAAAATGATTTAAGAAATGATTTTCAAAATTCCAAAGAGGTATTTGACAGGTGGCCTGTAAGAAAAAATATTAGAAGTTTGATTTGACACTCTTGAGGGACAACCTATAAGACAAGATGTTAGATTAAAATATGACCTAAAAAAAAGGATGTTAATAAGATAAAATAACCTTTAGATTCATCTTTATAATAAACACAATGTTAGGTAAATAGGCCTTAATAAAAACCACTAAATAATCATGAATTGGATCTATAATTTCTTTGGGTGAGTAAGCCATGACATGGTCTAGGGGTGACAGCCCCTAGTGGGTTCAATGGGTAGAGCCCCTTGAAAGGTCTAGGAATATCACCTTGGGTACACTCCTTGTCATGGTATAGGGCAGGGTCGAGGGGTCGAGCCCCTAATGCCAAAGGTAATTTGGGATTTGTGCGAGGCTCAGAATTACTCATAATTTACTAAAAATGACTCTGAAAATGCACTCAAAAAGGATAATTTTGAAGGAAAAATGAGTGAAAAATCACAACTTTAGAATGCAATATCATAATTTGCATGTTGTAATTTTATGATAGATAGTTAACCATGATGGTCAACTAGACAGTTTATATAAAACCATAACTGTTTATGTAATATCTTGAATCATAGGGAGATATCATGACTTAAGGATTAATGATATTTTAGGAAAGTTTAAAACTTAAAAAATTTATATTTTTAACCAGAATGCAAGTGTTTAAACATTCAGATTAACCCAGATGCTTAAATGCCTAGGAAATATTTATAGATGACTATGACAAAATTAAAAACTTTAGATATGTATCCAAAAAAATTGAAGGAATAATAAGATGATATTTTCTTCAAAAATAGACAATCCAAACACAATCTACAGAATGATAAGGTGTTTCCCTAGTTAAAATTATCCTAAAATTTTCCTTGTGGATTTAAATATATTAAATAACAAACAAAACAACCCTAAAATGATCCAATCATAATATCGCTACAGATGATGTAATATCACTATTCTCAGATAAATACCATGACTGAATGATTAGTGTTTTTGTAGAGGATATTAAAAAGGTTAAGACTATGATGTTTTTCCTTTAGAAGATCTTACTTTTGCCTTTCTTATTGACCATGTCAATCAGCACACAATATGTTTGTCCCATATCAGGTTAAAGATAAAACCCTTTATAAAAATGTGGCTAGCAAATATATATTAATACATAAAACCTCTTAAATAAAATTATAAAAGGGTTTATATAATAGATTATATGATTACTAATCCCTTATAAAATATAAAATTACAAGATTAAACTTACAGGTAAGGTGTCAAAAGATTATTGTTAGCAGATTTGGACAAAATTAAAATATCATGATTATAGTTGTAATACCTTGACTTGTAGGTCAATATCACAAATTTTGAATCTATGATATTGTAGCTTAGTAGTTAAACACTTGAATTAGACCTATTTTTCTTGCAAAACTATGATTAAGAAAGCAATATTACAACTAACAGTGTAATAACACTACTTTTGAAGTAGTGGTATTGCCTAGGGATAACAACCTGACACAAAGAGATCATTAGCAATTAAAGCTTGGTTTTTAGTGTAATACCATGACTCTCAAGGAAAAACTACCACTAAGATATTGTGATTTTTAGAGTGATATCATGATTTTTATCTGTGCATGCAAATGTCAAAAATCTAGAACATTCCTTACACCAGTCAGTCTTGCAACTACCAAAAAACACTTCTAGGATGCAAAATTGTTAAATTGGGAGTGTTCATCCTACCATGGTCACCAAAATTTAATAGTAATTTTGATCTAATGGATTAAACTATACAATTTAAACCACCCAAAACATCAAACTACCTAACTAAGATTTAGAGCCATTAGGATCAAATGCAGATAGTAAAATGAACATTTCAAATCAACACTCTAATCCTAAATCTAATTGCTCTAAACCATGATTAAACAAATATGAAAACAATAATATTAGATTGAGATTACCTTAGACTCAAAATTTTGACATTATGTTGGCATGATCAAGGATGTTGATGGTGGATTCAAGGATTGGAGTGGCATGGAGATTTTATGTATTTATGAGTTAGCTCTCTAGATTTCTTTTGATTTCCATGGAGGAGTGTCTTTATTATATAAAATATTTAAGGAAGAATAAATGACTAAAATTCAATCTTGGGCCATTGGAATCAATGGTTTGGGAATTTCCAAAGAAATTTTAATTCCTTAGAAAACTCTAGAATAGAGGCTTCTATTGTAGCATAGAATTGCACCCTTGTGAGAGGTTATTTAGGATCTCTTACTCCTAGATACAAAATAGGATCAACCCTAGTTTTTGGGTATCCTATGATGGGTTTTATTCTATTTTATATCCAAGAGTGAGAGATCCAGAAGAACCCTCTCACAAGGGTGTAATTCTATGCTACAACAATTTCTAGCACACCCTATGGGACTACTATGTTCTTTACTTCATTGAAGGGTTTTTGGTGTTGATATTTAGTATAATTAGCCTATAGAGGAAGGTTTTCAAACATCAATGGTGACTCCACTATGAACATCAGTTGGTCAAGTTGCCTAAGTGCCCAAAATTAAAACCTTGGTATGTATACTCAAACCTCTTTTAATCAACATGCTTATTCTCTACCTCAACATCACTCATATTAGGCTAACAGCATTTATGTGTTTCCCCCAAGTGGTCCTCAAGTAACCTATCAACCCTATCATGGCCTTTACCTCCCTCCCACCCTTGTGTATGGCCAAAATTAGCCTCCTTAGCATTCAAATTAGTCCTCTAATTCCCCTTGTCAAGACTATGTTTATCTTGTTACATCCTTATTAGGTTTCAAGAAAGCGTTATCAAATTATATGGAGTTGATAAGAGAGATTGGAAAGGTTTTATAACTTTTTTCAATCATCCCTATCCATATTCTACAAAATTTAAGGAGTTCTCTTTAGTTGGTCAAGAATAGGTCATTAGTTTGTGAGGGTGAACAATGGGCAATTTGTGAGAGGGAAAAGAAAGTGTGGTTGAGAAGCATGATCCAAAGCTTAGAGAGTGTGTTGATATCTTATGAATATCAGCAATCTAATTTAAATCAGTCCTATGTGTCCTCTCCCCTCTAGAATCCTCAAGCTCAACCTCCAAGAGATTCAAATCAGCCCCTAGCTAACCTTGTCAATGCCCATCCTTGTTAAGAATCAGAGAAGTAATGTCGGACCAAGTGAGAGCAATCATGAAAATAAATAAGGAGATTATACTTGGAAAATAATTCCCCATTCATTCTATGAAGGGGATAAGGACCTTATTTCATGAGTTTTGGAGTATATGGGTATCCATTGAAGAAAGTAATTATCCACATGTTGAGAACCTAGAGATGAAAGAGTGGGTACTTTCCTTTGAAAAGGTGTTATAACATTGGGAGAGAGAATATGTCAAATAAAAACAATTCAATTTACCCTCTCTTACCCCTACACACACCCTCCTTCAAGATCATGAATCCATCCCACCATGGATCTCTCCCTATGCCAATGATCCTAGTTATATCATGCCTTCCCTAGTGAGACCACTCTCTCCTAGGCCTATTCAAGAATAAAAATACAATAAGGTGGTTGTAACCTATACATTTCCCTCACGGAAATTATTCAAGGAAGGCATAGAGATGAAGGAGGAAGTGTTGGTTGTGGTGACCTAAGAATCAATCTTAGAGAAGGAGGAAATTTTGGTTCAAAAAGAAAGTGGCCTATGCATAGCTCAGCTCAATGGGCTTGCTTTACAAGAGTTCCAAGACTCCCTCTCTCCTCCTCAAGATCCATAAAACACACCTCTCAAGATCCCTAGTTGTATTAGTACTCTCCTAAGTTGTAACCAAGGTGAACCTCTTCACCCTCCCACCTGTACCTTCAAAAATATGAATGAAACCACTAGTGTTTGGCAAGGGGGTACATAGGGTACTTAAACAAACCACTAAGAGGTTAAAATTCTCAAGGCTTCTATGGGATATAGGAAATCTATAATGGTTATCTGGTTTGTTAGCTTTCACCAAGTTATAGATAGACCTATAAACTAGGTTAGAGCTAACACAATCAAGCATATAAAGGATGTAGGTATATCTAGCATATCTAACCATAGTAAAGTAAGTATCTAAGACTAGACAATTGATTGCATACAAATTGTGGAAACAACAATGCTGAATAAAGAGAGTTAACAATTGATATGTAAACTTGGAAGCAAAGGCACTTTCAGGCAAAATGAAAGATATTTTAAGCAATAAAGATGTTTTTGAGTAAGGGTTCAAGAGCATGCCTAGTCTCATTTTGAACTGTCTTTTATTTTCAACACTATTGTTTTCTAATAATGCAATTATTTTAGTTTAGCAAGAGAGAGAGAATGTTTAAGCAAGTTGTATAGATTTTTTGAGCATTTAAAATTATACTATGTGATGAGAAATGTTTCCAATGTAAACATAACATATAATGCAAGATATTTCAAGTAATGAATATATTCTTAACCATATACAAATGCATAAACTTTAGAAACTATCCTAGGTAATGCTCTAAACCACTAAATCACAAAAATAAATCAAACCGTAGCATGTATACTACTACAAATAAATAATAATTTCACTTTTCAAAGTAAATTACCCTCATATCAAACTGAAGAGAGATGTTCAAACTTTATAGCAACTGATATCCAAGCTAGGAAGCAAGAGAGGAAGAGGATTAGGCTATGTGAGAGCTAAGTTCAGACCAAGAGCTAAAATTTGTGGAAGAGGTAAAGGAGAAGATATCAATATATGAGAGATCCAATGTAAGGAGTAGAAGAGATAGGTATAATGGATTCTTGAGGGAGCAAGGAGAAACCCACAAGATTTAGGAACATTGGAGAGAGTAATGTGAATCACCAAGATAAGTTGTAGTAGAGTAAGGCATCCCCTATCACAATAAATATTATTTTGCCAAACAAGAACCAATAGAGATTCAAGGAGGTGGTGAAGCTTTGAGTGTGATGATTAAGTGGTAATATCATATAAAGAATACATGAGAGAGTGAAGAAAGGGTCAAATGAATGATTAAAAAGCATATATCTCAACCCTAATCTACCAAACAACCCAAAACTAGTCATTTCTAGCCATTTGGGCCCAAACAAGGTACTTTTATATGTGTTCTACCTAGGCCATGACTTTTTTGAAGGAAATGTGTGACCTAAGCCATGGGTTTCCTTCCTAATCTATGGCCTAGGCCTAGAGGCCACTTAGGGTGGTCAAAAAGCCTCTAAAAGGGCCTCAAGGGGTCTCTAGAGAGCTTATCTAGCATGAGAAAGGGCTAAGATGGATTGAGGATGTGTAAGGGACACGAATGTGGTGTAGAAAAGGTCCAAGTGAGTGAAAAATGTCTCAAAGTGGGATAACTAGGGTTGGTAGTCTGTATGTGAGCTGATGTGTAATCATAAAGAGTAGGGTCAAGGGAAGTATAACTACATATGCCCCCAAGATATAAATAGTTGATGTTCAAATGAATGAGTGTTGTGTAGTACCTATAAGCCACACAAAATCAAAATAAAGTAAGAACTAAAAAGATAAAAGAGACATTACCTACACTTACCAGATAAAGATGGTGGTAGAATAAGTTGACTATACGATCTATGGGTGAGAGTACAAATGTTGCATAATCAAAATCTAACTCCAACTCCTATGAAGAAGGGGCACAAGTGATATCAAATCAAATTGCTTAATCCAAAATGACATTCACTAAGGCATTAACCCTAGTGTTCTCCCTACTAATGATATGGGTGAACTAGACATCCTCCAAGAAAGAGAGTAAATTATGTTTTGCCTTAAAGAGGGGGAGTAACTCAGAACTAAGGATTGCCTAAGCACCGGTGAGTTAAGACATGACTAAGAGTGAGTTAGAAAATAATTGTACATAACATGTGCTTAAGTCACAAGTATCAATCAAGGTACTAATGATTGCATGATACTTGACATCATTATTTTTCTCACTTGTAAAGAAGAAACTAGATTAAAAAATCTCATGGCCCCATAAATCATCAATAACCCAAGATGTAGCTGTCAGTCTTGAGTTGCCCTGATTTCCACCATCTATGTGAATCACCACTAAGAGGTGCACCATGATGGGGGTCAAGGATGCAAGACTATAAAATGCAAAAATTCAATCTCAAAGCTATTATAAGTGATTTGCATGAGGGAAACAAATAATGACACTAAGACATAACCAAAGTGGTTGACCAACATCGGCCATGGTAATAGGTAACAAGGGAAAGTAGGGGAAGTTCAGAGAAGATAAAGACTAGTTGGCAAGACCAAAGTAAGTCTTGAACCATCATAGCTAGCTAACAACCTTACCTAAAACCATGATCTAAAACAAAATATAGGGAGTTAAAATGGATTGACTACAAAAAAAGTAGAGAAAAAACTAACCAAAATAAGTACAAGTAACTTATATCCTTGAGTGCCCATGAGATGGGGTACAAGCCCAAAAGGTTAATGGGGATCTAGAAGGGGTCTCAAGGACTAAAATAGGGCTATATTAGGCCTAAGGGAGCCTTAGATTAAATAATGGAGGATGTTAATGTGCTCAAAATGTGTCAAAACCCTTAAGATAGAGGTTTCATAGTCTAGAATGTAAAAAAGGGTAAAACACCCAAAAAGGGCCCACAAAAATTAAGAAAGAGGGATAAAAAGAGGAAAAAAGAGTAAAAAGTAAATCATTTTCACTTTGAGAGATCCAAAATTGATCCCACAAGCCACTAAAGGCCAAGTGAAGCAAACTAGGATGTAGGAGTATGTGACAGATGCACAGGATAGTCTAGGTAAGTCTTCTAACCAAAAATTTTGCAAATTTTGTTCATTTCTAGGGTTTAGGAGGCCCTAAACTCATTTTGAATTATTTTATGAATGAATCAGGTTAAATAAATATTCAAAAATATGGGATTGATAAGATAAATAATCTAGGACAAATGGGAGGTCAAACCATGCCTCAGAAGAAGAGAAATGGGGAGCCATAGGGCTCCCTAGGGGGCCATAGGGTTGCTAGGCAAAGTCATGGCTTGGAGCACTACTAGACCATGGGGTCCATACCTTACCCCACTATTAGGCTATGGATTTACCCAAAAATATATGTCTTAGGGCACTCAAGCCCCAAGATAGGCCTCCAGGAGCTCAAAAGAGCCCATGAGGTCTTGAAAGGGGTCGAAACAAGAAAACAAAGGGGGAAAAGCAAATTAAATAGAAATAGAAAATTTTCACTTAATTTTAATAATTTCATAGTGAGTATACTAATCCATTTTCCTATCACTTATTCATGTAGATATGTAGAGGATTTAACATACCAGAGGAGGGAGAACCTTCACAAGTGAGGGAGTAGCCAGCATAAAGAGAGACTGTGTGAGGTGACCAACTAGGAGAGAGTCCCATCATAGTTGGATGAGGAGGAAAATGTTCTACCTATGGAGGACTAGGATCACCTATGGAGTTTAGTAATCTGGATACTTGTTAAGGTGTGGAGCCTAAAAGCTTCACCAAGGAGCAGATTTGGCAGTTTACAGGTTTACACAATCACCGGTGTCAGTCAAGAGTGACCGACATCGGTCAGGTGCAGTTCATGAGATGCTGATGTAGGCAAAGATCGGTCAATGTCAGTCACAAGCAAGCAGGCAGGAACCAGCGTCGGTTACCTAGGCATCTAGAGAGCTATTTCTGAGGACAGGACCGAGTGTTTACATGATGAGATTAAGTCATAGTCTTAAGTCCACGTCTCTATTATTAGTAAGACTATTTTTAGAGACCTTGTTTGAGAGGCATAACTATTGGTTGTAAATGCATGCTCAAGTTTCCTAATTCTATATGTAGGAAATATCTTCTTAGCTCATTGTAGTGTATGTATTGGTATGTTGAAGAACAGTACATAATTGAATCATTCCAGGTTGTTGGAGTTGATTGTACTTGAGAGAGAGAGCTCTTGAGGGAAAGAGATCTAGAGAGAGATCTGTACATCTGAGAGAGGTGTGGAAGAAAGAAGTTTCTTCAATTGTATTCCTTCTGTAAAGAGTTTAATACAAGTTTTTAGGGTGGTTTCTTCTATCTCTCATTGTTTGCTATTTATCATTCTAGTTACTTATCATTCTAATTTAATTCTGTGTTTATTGCTTTCATAAGTGTAATCAAATTGTTGGTTGATCCCAAAAAATACTAGTACACATGCCTTCACTATGTTACCTTAAAGATCTAGTGAACATGTTGATGACCACATGGGTACCCGAGAGGCATGTGTTCTAGTTAGGGCCTGAGCTAGACATCATCCTAAGCATTGAAGACATCTACCATCTCTATGAGGAGAGAGATAGAGATACTATAGGTTTATGATATAGCCACAATTAATCTCTACTTAGTGGGACCCCACCCTTAGCATAATAAGCATGGAGTATAGATCACACAACTATTGATAGGGGTACCACCACTCAAGATAGTGCTAGCAGGCACTATAGTCAAGAGGCTCTATTCCGACCAGAGTATAGGGAAACTACCACTATCTTAGATAGGATTTATATAATATACAGAGGGAGGATGAGGATATGCATGGAGATAATATATCTTACATGGATTATACTAGTAGCTGGATCACATCTGATGCATAGGGTTGGGAAAATTGACACAACCCAACTTACTCATGTACTGGGCTTACAAGAAGCTCCCACTACAACAGTCAAGGACACCATGGGGAAGTGATGCAAACCCTACACTAGAGGAGGGCATAACATGGGCTTCATGGTTTATATATAGCACTAGGCCTATGTAGATCACCTTAATCTGGATGTATTGGGTAGCTATATCCATGATCCCTATATATCTATGGTGTGGCCAGAGGATGTAGGGGTAAAGATCCATGTGGGATAGGAGGAGTTCCAAGGTCCATAAAGGCCATACCATCATCTAGGGAGGTAGTTTTTGGTGGCATGAGAGAGACAAGCATAGCCCAAGGTAGTTGGGGCTAAGCATGGTAGGCAGCTGAGATAAATTGAGGGGGTAGTGGTGGAGAGGGGCAACCACGTTGATGGCCACCACCATCAGGAAGATCATGACCTATCAAACAGTCATAAAGGCCAACTACATGACTAGGTAAGACAATTGTATTTGATATATATCACTTTATCTTTGTATTCTTCCTTAGTGAGAATTTATATGTGACTAACATATGTGTTCTACATGTGTTTACAGAAGACCAACCTAGCTAGACTGGACTCCAAGTGGACCTATGACTGATGGATCTATTCCCTAATGTCGTAGTGACACCACTCATAGACTAGGTGCCACATCAACCAATAGAGGTACAACCACATACTTCTAATAGGTGGGCACATGAGCTTAACTCAAGCTAGTGAGGGCATGACACCAGATAACACAATTAGAGGTAGAGTCAACATGGCACAAGGCAACCATAACATGACTAGATACCACTATAGCATAGCATGAAATAGTCATGGCATGAGCTAAGGCATGACTAGTTAGATTAGAGGCCAAGATCAATCAACTACCATTTGAGTTAGCTTGAGATCAAACTAAAGGAGTGGACATGCCTGGATATAGGGTAGACTGGTTGGTTGCTTTGGAATAGACTATGGCTTGACTAGTCACCAGGTAGAAATGAGGTCTCCACCAGAAGTAGGACTACCATAGATAGAACCCAATCATAGGTTGACTAGGATAGTATTGTATGTATATCCATGCACATGGTGTTTTGAGGACTTCAAACACAAGCTCAAAGGAAGCCATGTGATGTACTTAGATAAAAAAACATGTATTTTTTGTGATATATATATATATATAGTTATTTCTCATTATTAGTATATGTGTGTATATGATTTTGTGTGTGATGTGTATGCTTCACCTGATATAGACTACTAGATACATGTGATTAGCTATCAGCAACTACTAATAAATAACCCATGTGCACACACATATACAAGTGGTATAGAGGTTAGTGGTGTAAAAAGAGAGGAAAGGTTTACCCTACCACCATAGGCAACTTTCTTGGAAGGCCACATAGGCCCTAGAAATGAAATGTCTTAAGGTGGAACCCATTGATCGGGTGCCATAAGGGATCACCTTTAAGGGTTGAGAGATGATAAGCCCCATTCTCTAGAGAGTCAATGATAATGAATGGATCAAACCATTTATGTATATGTTTTCCCTTCTTAAAATACTCCTTGTCAAAAATGAGAACCATATCACCAACCTTGAATGGGTGTGGGTGCACCAATTTCTCAAATTGATGGCATTGACGATGTTGGTAAGTATGTTTGTGCTTAAGGGCATCAATGTATTACTCATCAAGCTGTTCAAGCTTAGTGAAGTGAGTGGCACATTCTTCCTTATCAAAAATAGATCCAAATGTCTTAAATCACAATGAAGGGATTAAGACCTCTAAAGGAAGAAGAACTTAAGACCCATACATGAATAAGTATGGGGTTTCTCCCATGGTCATTCAAAAGCTAATTTGATAGGCCTAGGGAAAGTTAGAGCATGAGATGTTAGTCCCTCTTGGATTGGGTAATAGTATAAAGAAGCATCTTCTTCAAATTTTTATTTGAAGATTTTACTTGTCCATTTCCCTGGGGGTAATGGGTAGAGGAGAAGCAGAGATTGAAATTGAAGCATTCAACGAGCTCACACATCTTGGGGCTTTACAATCCTGGGCCATTGTCAACCATAATCATAGCAAGAACCCCAAACCTACAAATAAGCTAGTTTAAGACAAACTTGGCAATGGTCTTCCCACACATGCCACTAAAAGGCATAGCCTCAACCCACTTCATGAAATAGTCAATGGTAGTGATGAACCAATGATGGCCATTAGAAGAGGTGGGTTTCAACTCATCAATAAAGTTGAGATCTTAAATCGAGAAGGGCCAAGGGGTTGAAAGCAAATGTAAGAGGCCTATAAGGGTATTGATGGCATCCCTGATGACTTGACACATCTTACACTTCTTGGTGTATTAGACTACATCTTTAATAAGAGTGGGCTAATAATATCCCATCCTAATAATATGTTGAATAGTGGCTTGCCCTCCCACGTGGCCACAACAAATTCTCCCATGAGACTCCTCTAATGTGAGAGGAGTATCCTCAAGGGCAAAATAATGCATCAACACACCATCTAGACAATCACGTTGGTGGTTTGACCCAACATATAATGTCTCAACTTATTTGTAGTGAATATGAGGGAGAGGCACTACCACTCAACAAAGGAGTAGTTGAGCTTAGGGCCAAATAGCATGTGAGAGATGTAGTAAATAGCTCTCTCTTTACTAGTGTCATCCTTTTAACACAACATGCCCCAGATGGAATATTAGTGACAAAGGTGTATAAGATGAACTCATGACCCTGAATGGGTGGCATCAAGATGGGAGGAGTATGAAGCATGCACTTCAATTTCTCAAAAGCCACTTGGACTTCATTAGACCAAAAAATAGGTGTGTTCTTATGTAGGAGACATGTGAGGGGTATGGATTTATGAGCATACTCCCCCAAGAAATGCCCAAGGAAGTTAATCCTTCCAAGGAAAGATTGAAACTAGATTAAGTTACATAGGGGACTCATCTCAAATATCACCTTGATCTTTATAGGATCCACCTCAATGCCCATTTGTGAAATGAGTAAGCCAAGAAGTTTTCTAGTATAGATGCCAAAAATACACTTCTTGGGGTTAAGGTTGATGTGATACTCTCTAAGATTCTCAAATATGATCCTGATGTCTCACACATTCTCATCCTACTTGTGGGATTTACCAAGGAGATCATCGACATATCACTCAATAATATTATGGATAAGGTCATGAAAAACATGGGTCATGGCACGTTGATACATGGCCTTAGTAATCTTCATACTAAAAGGCATGATGGTATAATAGAAAGTACCCCATAAGGTAATGAATGTCATCTTGTGTTGGTCTTCAGGTGCAATCTATAACTGGTTGTACCCTAAAAATCTGACCATGAGGGACATGACCTCAAAACCAATTATGGAATCAATAATTTTACCGATCAAAGGAGTAGGAAAATTATCCTTTGGATAAGCCATATTGAGATCCTAAAATTTGATACCAATCTAAACTACTCCATTCTTCTTAAGATTAGGAACAATGTTGGAAACCTATCAGGGGTAGTTAATAACTTGGATGAAACCAACTCAGATGAGTTTTTCAATCTCAGCCTTGACAAACTAGGAGACATTAACCACCATTGGTCATTGCTTCAGTGAATGGGTTGGGTTCCATTATCTATAAATAGGTTATAGATAATAATGTTGGGATCCATGCACTTTATATCAGCATATTCCCAAGTGAATACATCCAAAAATTAGTTTAATAAGGTGACCAAGACATCCCACTCCTTTGGAGCAAGGCTAGCACTAATCTTGATGATATTTGGCCTTGCTAAAGTGCCAAGGTTGACATCCATGAATAATTAAACATCCATAGTATTGTCTTCCTCAAAACACTCAGGTGTAAGAGGGAGTGATTTATTTAACATCTCAAGTTCAATGTGAAGACATTAACTATGAGAATGTCAGGGGTTGGGCCATTAATGAGAGAGATATCCAAGCCTAAATGATTAAGGGGATAATAGTACTTATGGTAAGCTTGCATGAGCTTGGTGTAAGACTTTCTCTCCTTAAAAAATTTGCATTCTATAACATGAATGAAATAACACTCAAGATCAAACTCAGCTACTTGATCGGTCTTAGTGGGAGATGCGATGAGAGAGCCTATACTTTTATGGGAAAAGCATGACATGAGGGAAACTCAATATCTAAGGAGATATCTTTAAATAGGTCTCAAAGTAGAGAAGATTTAGCCTGATGTTGTAGACTAAAAGATGAATTTGGATGTCATGTGCCAGACTCTGAATGGATAAACATTGATCGATACTCAATTGGATCATAATGTTCATCCTTGAGAAAATGAGACTCAAAAGCAGGGGGTATGTGGGAATCCATAGAGCCCTATGAGGAAACAGTAAAAGCATCTAAGGGATTTATCTTTGTATAGATAAATTCCCAAGGATTTGGATTATCCTCCATGGTATGAACCTCACCTTCATGTATGAATTAAATAATGTGAAACATGGTCGATGCGATGGCCTACATGGCAGCAATCCAAGGATGGCCAATAATCACATTATATGAAATATCTAAGTCTAACACAATAAACCTTGATCCTAACTATCTTGGGGCCAAACTTGACCTGAATCTTCATGTTCCCCATCAATGTGACTATGTCATTATTAAAACCAACACATTTATGGAGATAATCAAAGATATTCTTCCAACTGATCCCAATCTTGTTGAACACATGTAGGGCATGATATTTGATGTATCTCCTTAATCAATGATACACCTCTTTACATGGTATTCATCAATAGAGGCTTTGATATAGATAGGGAACCAATCCCTCTTTTTAATAACTGAATCATCTAGCAAAGAGGTGGGGTTTAAATAAAGGATGAAAGGGTGAGGGTGCTCAAATGCATTGGTGATGAACAAAATTTCCACATCATCCCATAATGAACCCTCATGAAAGAGACAACGCTCATCAAATATGAGGCCCCTTAGCTCAAGGCAAAGGTGAAGAAGGTCCCAAATGGATATCCCAATTGAGAGGCCCTATAACTCCTCTATGATAGAGTAAAGATGTGTCTATCCTAGGGAGGGATGTTGTGCTTGAAGTAAAATATGACTTTGGGATTCCTTGCCCCCATGGGCTGGAAAGAAGGCCCAACACCACTAGTCTCTCTAATAGGGTCAGTGACCCAATCTAATTGCATGTTAACAAAGCACTCATACCTAGTAGAGGCTATTTCAATAGCAGCAATGACCTTATTACTCTCACACTTGGTTTTTCATTTTGGGTTAGCCTAGGAAGAGGAGTTAGAAGAGGTGGAAGAACAAAAAGTGGAACAAGGGGCCTTAGCCTTTGATTTCTTCTTCTTCTTCTCTTTATCATGGTTAGGCAAAGGCTCCTTGAACACATTCAATTTATGATTAGGTTCTGCAAGAAGATAACTCTGAGACAGAGGTGAGGCTTACACACTAGACTTTTAGGCAACACAATTGACATCATTATGTAGCTTTATTTGATGGTAATTGAAAAACTTGGTAGGGTCATAAAGAAACAACATTCATTATTTTGTTGTGCTTGATCCAAAATCCTTCTTTTTAGTTGGATTCTTGTTCAAAGCATTCACCTCATGATTTTCCTTCTTGTCCTTCTTAGGAGGAGAATCCATGACACCATCATCGATCATATTGTGGTTGTGATCACACAAAGAGGATGAATTTTGGGTTGGTACAAGCTACATGATTATATGCACCTCAAATAATTCAATCTTTAGACACTCATTAAAATTTTCATTATATGATGTGGGCTTATGCTTGAGGACCTCAAGTTGAACCTCTTTCCTCAATGCTCACATGAACATGTCATAAAGCTAATCATCCGAGAACCTAGTTCTACATGTATGGATGACTGAACACCACCTACGCATAAAATAAAAGTTAAACTCACCATTGGCATATACCATGGAGGTGAGTGATTGGATGCCAAGGTTGAAAGGTTTAGAAATATCAAAGTATTGGAGGAATTCATCTAGAAGGATCTAAAAACTAGAGAGAGAATTTAGAGGTAGATTATAAAACCAAACTAGAGCTTTAGCTCATAGAGAATGAATGAAGATATTCAACATCATGCCTTCATCTTGTTCCCAATCCATACACACCATCATGAATGTCTTAATATACTCCATGGGACTGGAGTCACAAGTCCCATTAAACTTAGGCAATTCAGAGATAGGAGTAGGAAGGTGAATAGCATGCACCCAAGGGGCTAGAGGATTCCTATAGATATCCTCATAGGCATAGTTGATAGTGGGTTGGCAATAACATATAGGAGGGGGATCATAATGGTAATGATGTGGCCTATGCCCATAGACATCATCATAACCATTATCATAAAAAGGATGATGCTAGGAAGCTCTTGATATGGGAATTTCTCATGTTGAAAATCATCTCTACCATAAGGTGGGGAATAAACATGAGAAGGATAACATTCCCCATGGGGATGATTGGATGATGTGTCATACTCATGGAGATGGCCATGGTGACCTAAGTCTCAATGATTCTATTCATGTGCCATCAGATGAGGGTCAACTTGAGGTCATTGATGCTCAAGATAGGCATCTCATAGATCTATAGTACACAATTGGTGATCAAAATTAACATGTTTATCTAAAATTCTAAAAGAAAGACTAGGAAGATGGGTGTAATCTTCATGATGAAGATGCTTCACCAATTTGGAATACCTATGAACCAAAAAATGGATATGAGGGGGTTCTTTCTATAGAGTCTCCTACCAAGAGAGGGGTGGAAAACTCATGCAAGAACTAGTTAAGGCACTCAAAACTAAGTGGGTGCGAGCTCCATTACTAGAGAAAGCATGCCACCAACTCCTAGGGGGAGAATGATGCACTTAATTCACTTGAATGTGTCTAAAATAATCATTAATTATAGTACATAGCTCATCAGGTCTTAGTCATATAAGGGTATCCTCATCACCTTGAAAGGGTAAATGATTCACGGCATGAGGTTGAGGGGAAACATCCTCAGATGAATGAAGCTTGGACTAGTAAAAAAGGGACTGATTCCATTGGTTGTAAACCTACCAATATTATTCCTTTTAGAACATCAAAGGGTCTAGATCACCATGTTGGGTCAAATTAACCTTCTATATCTTATGGTGTCTATGGCATTCCATTATAGTCATGACTTGCTCATGAATGAGCTCAAGGATAAGACCCTGAATCTAAAGGGATTAGAATCCCAAGGGTTGGAAGCCTACCATGGATGCAATGAAATAAGAGCAACATGGGAGACAATAGAAAAGGTAAACTGATAGACAACCAATAGAAATAATGACATAAAACCAAAGCAAGAGAAAACAACCAAGGCAAGAGTTGAAACACAACTAAAAGCCTAACAGCTAACATAGGGGAGTTGGCTAAGAGAGCTCTAAATGGGATAGAAATAGGATGAGATCATATGTGAAGTCCCATCAAGCATGCTATAATGTAGCTCTAAGAATCTAAATGTAATCACTAGTGTTTGGGAGGGGGTGCACAAGGTACTTAAACAAACCACTAAGAGGCTAGAAGGCTCAAGGCTTCTATGGGATACATGAGATCTATAGTGACTATCCAATTTGCTAGTTTACACCAATCTATAGATAGACTTGTAAAATAGGTTAGGGATATCATGATCAAGTGCACAAAGGATGTAGGTATATCTAGTGGATCTAACCACAATAAATCAAGTAGCTAAGACTAGACAACCAATTGCATACAAATTATGAAAACAATAATGTTGAATAAAGGGAGATAACAAATGATATGTAAACTTAGAAGTAAAGGCACTTTTAGGCCAAATGAAATATTTTTTAATAAATAAATAGATTTTCAAACAAGGTTTCAAGAGCATGCCTAGTTTAATTTTGAGCTATCTTTTACTTTCAACACTATTCTTTTTTAACAATATGATTTTCTAGTTTAACAACAGAGAGAATGTTTAAGCAAGTTATATAGACTGTTTTAAGCATTTAGAATTCTACTATGTGACAAAAAATGTTTTCAATGTAAGCATAGCATATAATGGAAGATATTCCAAGAAATTAATATATTATTAACCACATAAAAATGTATAAACTTTAGAAACCATCTTATATAATGCTCTAAACCACTAAATCACTAAAACAAATCAAACCCTAGCATGTATACTACTGCAAATAAAAAAGAATTTCACTTTGTAAAGCAAAGTTACATCATATAAAACTTCAAATAGATGTGAAAACTTTATACCAACTTATTATCCAAGATAGTAAGCAAGAAAGGAAGAGGATTAGGCTGTGTGTGAGTTGAGTCCATACCAAGAGCCAAAAGTTGCAGAAGAGGTGAAAGAGAAGTTGCCAATCTGTAAGAGAGCCAATGCAAGGAGCATAAGAGATAGGTGAAATGGATTATTTAGTGAGAAATGATAAACCCATAAGCTTCATAAACACTATAGAGAGAAATTTGAATCACCAAGATAAGCTACAGTAGACTAAGGCATCCCCTATCACAATGAAAGCTATTGTGCCAAATAAAAACCAAGAGAGATTCAAGGAGGTAGCAAAGCTTCGAGTGTGATGATCAAGTGGTAAGATCATATCAATAATTTAGGAGAAAGTGAAGAGAGGATAAATTTAATGAGAAAAATGCATATATTTTAACCTTAATTCGCCTAACAACCATTTCTAGCCGTTTGGGCTCAAACAAGGTACTTTTTCATGTGTTTTACCTAGGCCACGTCCTAGGCCATGGATTTTATAAAGGAAACATGCAGCCTAAGCTATATATTTCCTTCATAATCCATGGCCTAGGCCTATAGGCCACCTATGGTGGTCAACAAGCCTCTGAAAGGGCCTTAGGGGGTCCCTAGAGAGCTTGTCTAGCAAGAGAAAGGCCCAAGATGGATTAAGGATGTGTAGGGGATGAAACTTTGATGCAAGAAAGGTCTAAATGAGTGGAAAATGTTTTGAAGTGGGATAACTAATGTTGGTAGTCTACACATGAGCTAATGTGTAATCATAAGGTGTGTCAGAATATAGATCCAGAAATTTGAATGGAACCACTGGTGTTTGGCAAGGGGTACACAGGGTACTTAAACAAACCACTAAGAGGCCAAAATGTTCAAGGCTTATATGGGTTATAGGAGATATATATTGGCTATCCATTTTTTTGGCTTGTACCAAGATATAGATAAACTTGTAAACTAGGTTAGGGCTAGTATGATCAAGTGAATAAAGGATGCAGGTATCTCTAGGAGATCTAACCATAGTAAAGTAAGTAGCTAAAACTAGACAACCAATTGCATAGAAACTACGAAAATAATAATGTTGAATAAAAAGAGCTAAAATTGATATGTTAATTTAGAATCAAAGGCACTTTCAAGCCAAATGAAAGATGTTTTAATAAATAAATTCACTTTTGAACATGGGTTTAAGATCATGCCTAGTCTAAGTTTTAGTTATCTTTTACTTTCAACACTATTGTTTTATAACAATTTGATTTTCTAGTTTAGCAAGAGAGACAGAGAGAGATTAAGCAGTTGTTTAGACTATTTTGAGCATTTAGAATTCGACTATGTGATGAGAAATGTTTCTAATGTAAGCATAACATATAATGGAAGATATTTCAATAAATGAATATATTATTGACCATATACAAATACATAAACTTTAGAAACTATCCTAGATAATGCTCTAAACCACTAAATCACTAAAACAAATCAAACCCTAGCATGTATACTACTGAAAATAAACAAAAATTTCACTTTACAAAATAAAGTACCCTCATATCAAACTCAAGAGACATGTGCATACTTTCTACCAACAAATTATCCACCTAGGAAGAAAGAGAAGAAGAGGATCAAGTTGTGTGTGAGTTGAGTCTAGACCAAGCGCCACAAGTTATGGAAGGGGTGAAGGAGAAGATGCCAATATATGAGAGAGCCAATGTAAGGAGCATAAGAGACAGGTGTAATAGAGTCTTGAGGGAGAAAGGTGCAACCCACAATCTTCAAGAACACTATAGATAACAATGTGAATCACCAAGATAAGTGGCAATAGAGTAGGGTATCCCTTGTCCCAATGAAATCTATTATGCTAAGCAAGAACCAAGAGAGATTCAAGGAGGTAGCCAAGTTTTGAGTGTGACGATCAAGTGGGAATATCAGAGAAAGAATGCAAGAAAGAGTGAAGATAGGCTCAAATGAATGAGGAAAAGGTATATATCTCAACCCTAATCCATGAAACAACCCAAAACTAGTCCAAATAAGGTACTTTTTCACGCATTTTGCCTAGGCCACAACCTAGGCTATGGATTTTTTGAAGTAAATGTGTGGCCTAGGCCATGGGTTTCCTTCTCAAGCTATGGCTTAGGCTTAGATACCACCTAGGGTGGTCAAAAATCCTTTGAAAGGGCCCCTAGGGGTCCCTAGAGAGCCTATCTGGCATGAGAAAGGGCCAAGATGGATTGAGGATGTGTAGGGGATGAGAATGTGATGTGAGAAAGGTCCAAGTGAATGTCTTGAATCAAGATAACTATGGTCTATAGTCTACACATGAGCTAATGTGTAATCATAGGGAGGAGTAGGTCATGGGAAGTACAATTACACCACCATCTCCCTCTTGGAGAAAGAACCCATTTTACCAAAGATAGAGGATGAGGTTACAGTCATAGGTGAGCCACAAGATGAAAATACAAGTTTATATGATGAATACATCATAATAAGTATCCCACTTCATTTATAGGAGGAAAAATCAAGTTTAGACCAGCCTTCTTGGCATGGCTTTGACACTAATGAATTAGAGCTTGAATAAGACATTTTTCGAGCAAAATATAGGGCAAACCTTAAATGGACTAATAAATGTCCATTCTACATAGATGAAAAAGAGGATCAGAACCAATTACCAAAGGTTGATCCACTTCAAGATGAGATGTCAATTGAAGATAGCCTTGATATGTTAGAGCTAGAAGAAGACAAATCAGACCTTGTGTTCCACTCAAATTTTGTTATTATTCATATGAAGGCAATAAAACTAGAAATATGAGTTATGGTAATAGTACCTACTTATTTATACACATGTTGAATCAAAAGATTTTGAAGAGTTCCTCTTTGGTTGGGATGATGACCTACATGTAAGAAAGCACTAAAGCAAATTTGTTTGTTAGACAAGTAGCTAGGTGGATTGCCTAGTGCTAGCTAGATCCCAGAAACAAGAGCTTCCTTAGGGGCTATTAATCCACCATTTCAGAACAATTAAATTAATAAAATAGAAATAAATTACTTGCATCATTGATAAAAAAGTGATGAAACTGATAATAATAATTTCTTGATAAATAGATATGCTAGAAATGGTCTAATTAGTGATAAACATATTAGTTCTAGTGCTAGTGGGTCAAAGTGTGATTCAAGGAATCTAGAAAAAGGCTTGTGAGTGGTCAAAAACATAGAAAAGTGAATTGGATCAGGGAAAGGAAGTGGAATAAGCTTTCTATCTTTTCCTACCATAGGTGACCATCAATGATTGGGTTGATCGTCAGTAGTTAGGCCTAACCATTAGTGGTTGGGCTGACCATCGACAGTTGATTGTGTCTAATTCTAGAGTTTGTCAATCGCTGGTTATTGGGATTTTGGAATGAATTATGGGAGTTTGGAAAGGTTTAAATTGATTTTAAAATGGAAATAAAGTACATGTATGGCAATAAACAAGTACTTATCTTACCTCATGTCATGTTCCCTTCTAGTTGACATCTTTTCGAGCGGATGATTAGCCTATTATGCGACCCTCGTAGGCTGATGGGATGGATAGAGGGTCTTGATGGAGATGGGTCGGTTTTCATTTGGGCTCTTTCAGACATGGATTAAAGGAGATATTAATATTTGATTGATTTAATCAAATATTAATTATTTGGTCTAATTTTAATTAATTTTTAATTAATTATTTATTATTGGGTCTAATTTTAGGATTCTCATTCTAATTTGAGAATTGGTCTAATTTTAAGACCCTAGTTCTAAATTAAGGAAGCCCTAAGTCTAATTTAAGGGAATCTAATTTTAGCAAGCACACCTTTGAAAGGGTATAAGAATCTCTCATGGGAGAGAGTTTGTATTTCATGATTATTTTTGATATTGATTCTTGTTAAGAAATTCTTCTGTGAAGACTGAGCCAAGGGTTCCAGGATTCCATTTGCATTGAAGAACGTCAACTCTTCATTGTGTGCGATTCAAAGGTTGTGAAAGATCAGCCAATCTATTACCAAATTGAGAGATAACTTCACCCAGAAGTTATCATAGTATTACAAGTATTTGAGAGATAACTTCACTCAGAAGCTATCACAAGGGTTTACAGGTATTTTCATTATTTTTGGGTTTTGATTCAAGAATTATCTAGATAAAGATCTTTTGTATTAGCCCATAATTCTACAAATCAGGATCAAGCATACAAGTTGTGCTACATCAGCGGCCGTATGAATTCTGTATAGATCCGTGAAAATCCGTACGCATCAACAGAAAGTTCAGGTACCGACATCGGCGAACAGAGACTTACAAAGACCGACATCGGTCGACATATTACCGACATCGGCGAGATAACGACTACAGATCGACCGACGATGGCAGCATAACCAACGTCGGTGACTATGTTTTTTACACAGCAGGCCGAGACATACCAGAATCATATTTCTTTCCCAGTTTGTGGAATATTTAGGCTATTCAGGCCGTACTTTCAATATTCTTTGTATACTTGACAGAGGATCTCTATTGTAAGCTTATGAGCAAATAAATAAGAGTTTATACTGTGATTTATTCATCTAATTGAAGATATTTTGCAAAAATTTAGATAAGCAATTCAGAGCTTTTGTGTTGATATTTGAAGGGTTATTACAGTGGTATCAGAGCTAAATCTTGCCATCCTGAGGGACTGACAATCTTATGCAGCCACAAGGGTCAGGAGCACACAGGTATTTCACACGCAGTAGGGCTTTGCTTGAAGGTACTCAAATTTTAGAACAACCGCTGGAAGACATGGGTGACAAAATTAACAGGCCCCGTATTCCTCACTATCCTAGAGATCAAGATGATGCAAAGGTTCTACTTACTCTTAGAGAACTACGAGAAGGGCAAAGGCAGAATAACTAGGTATTACAGCAGTTGGCAGTAGCACTACTGAGATTGGGTACTCCGAGGAGACATTCCCCACACCGTAAAGATGTCAGGAGTGATGCAGGATCACATAAAGGCCATGGGACTGTTTCTCGTACAGCGAATAGGCCTACTAGGCCTATCTTTGTGAGACAGGAAGCAGAGGAGGTGATAGCAGGTGAGGAGCATGAGGAGGCATTTACAGACACACTTAGGGCAGTGACTAAAGAGTGGGAGTCATTACCACCTATGGTCAGGGAGATGATTACTTTTGACCGATTCCTCACAAAAAGGAAAGAACATTACCAAGGTCAACAGAATGGGAGACCAAGACCCCAGAACAATGATCTGAAGCATGCTACGAGTAGGCTCACACTAGCGACGTTTGACGGTAGTGGTAAGGTGATAGCGCAGGCCTGGGTTAGTAAGCTGGATACATTTCTCACATTGCGACCAATGGGTGAGGAAGATGCTATCAGATATGCGACACTACATCTTGAGGGAGTAGCTCACGATTGGTGGCACCGTGGGATGGTGACACTCCATCATGATCGGATCACATCTTATCAGGAGTTTGTGGATAGGCTGGTAGAGCGTTTTGACAGGAGAGATCTAGAGTCCTATTTCTGAGAGTTGGCACAATTGTGCCAAAGTGGCAGTCTAGAGTCTTATATTGGTGACTTCCAGAAGTTATCAGTTATGGTTCCTGACATTTTAGAGAGGCGACTTGTAGTACTCTTCATGAAGGGATTGACAGAACCATTGAGAGGTTAGGTCAAAGGCTTTGATCCTCCTTCCTTACAGGAAGCTATGAAGAAGGCGCATAGTATGGAGATGGCAGCCCCATCTAGTAGATCTAACTCTAGAGGTACTTCTTCATCCAGGGACAGTAAGGGCTTCAACAGGAATAGAGAAAGACCAGGTTTCAACATAGATAAATCAGGTGTTAAGAATGATTCAAGGGCCAATCCAGCAGCACCACCTTTGGATAGAGAGGCTCTTAATGATCTACGAAGGAAGAAGCTTTGTTTCTACTGCAAAGGTCCATATGAGGATAATCATGATTGTCCTTTGAGACCTAAAGGCAAAGCAAATCGGGTGATGTGGGCCTATTATGAGGATGAGGAATCAGAAGATTCTGAACATCACGATTGTTTCGAGGAGCCAGAAGCTGAGGCTTCAGAGCCTAGGGTAGAGGCAGAGTTAGAGCTCCAGATTCAGGAGGCACGTCTATCCAACATCCAGCACGAGGGATCATTCAAACTCCGGGGAGTTTTGGCAGGACAGAGGGTCATTACCCTTCTTGACACGGGAGCCACACATAATTTCATTGATACTAGATTTGTGGAGAAGTGTGGACTCACCACAGAAGAGTTCGAGGGCATTAGAGTTAAGGTAGCTGACGGTTACACCCTCCGGTGTGAGCGGATGATCAGAGATCTCCCATTGCGCTTGAACAACTATGAGTTCAAGGCTGATTATTATGTGGTCAACATGGGGGATATAGATTTGGTTTTGGGCATGAAGTGGCTTCATTCCCTTGAGGTAGTCACTCTTAGTCTTAAGGATATAGAGATCCGTTTTGATGTAGATGGGAAGACTCACATTCTCAAAGCAATACGGGACGTCAACATCAAAACCATTTATTTACATCAGATGGAGAGGCTCATGCGACATGATATGGTAGAGTGGGCTGCCAAGTGCACATTGGCACCAATGCAGGAGGGACAACAGAAGACCGAGTACCATCCGTACATTCAACAGTTGAGAGTCAAGCATGATAAGGTCTTTAGTGACATTCCACCAGGGAGACCTCCAGACAGGGGCATTGAGCATATTATTGAGCTTGAGGAGGGGGCTAAGCCCATAATGATTACTCCTTATCGACATCCTAAGCAGTTGAAGGATGAGATCAAAAAAACAATTAAGGAGTTACTGGCTATGGGTCACATTCGGCCAAGCAAATCACCATTTGCTTCTTCAGTTGTTCTAGTGAAGAAGAAGGATGGCACCCTACGAATGTGCATTGACTACAGAGCCCTGAATAAGAGGACCATTAAGAATAGGTATCCTATACCACGTATTGACGAGCTTATTGATGAGCTCCATGGTGCACATTACTTCACGAAGATAGACTTAAGATCAGGCTATCATCATATCAGAGTTCGTGAGCAGGACGTGGAGAAGACAGCTTTTCATTGCCATAGTGGACACTACGAGTTTATAGTGATGCCATTCGGGCTCACTAATGCACCAGCAACATTTCAATCCACCATGAATAGAGTCTTCCATTCACTGCTGAGGAGGTTTGTACTTGTTTTTTTATGACATTCTTATATACAGTAGGACTTGGCAGGAGCATTTGGCTCATCTGGAGACTGTACTCAGCTTCTTGGAGAGGGAATCCTTGTACGCCAAGGAGTCCAAATGTGATTTGGGGATGACCAAATTGTTATACTTGGGTCATATTATCAGTGCAGGGGGGAGTGCAGATGGATCCTGAGAAGATCCGTGCCATCATAGACTGGCCTATTCCAGCAAACCTAACACAGCTAAGGGGATTTCTAGGTCTGTGTGGTTTTTATCGAAGGTTCGTGAATGGTTATTCACGACATGCAGCTCCTATGACAAATTTGACTAAAAAGGGTGCTTTTTGTTGGACACCTGAAGCACAGGAGTGTTTTGAAAGGTTTAAGGAGTTGATGACTACGTGCCCAGTTTTGGCACTACCTGATTTTTTGAAGCCGTTCGAGCTTTAGTGCGATGCTTCAGGCGAGGGCATAGGAGCGGTGCTTATGCAGGACAAGCACCCCATAGTATATGAGAGTCATAAGCTCAGGGGACTAGAGAGACTGTATAGCATATATGATAAGGAGATGCTTGCTATCATGCATGCCTTGGCAAAATTTAGGCAATATCTAGTGGGCAGCAAATTTTGCATCAAAACGGACCACAACAGTTTGAGACATTTCTTGGGGTAGTGAGACCTCAATGATCATCAGTAGAAGTGGGTGAGTAAAATACATGCATATGATTTTGACATCTCTTTCATCAAGGGCACCCAGAATGTTGTGGCCGATGCTCTTTCACGCAGGCCGTATTTGAGTACCATGGTCCACATTACAGAGGATTGGTGACATATGATTATGGCAGAGTCTGCCAAGGATACATGGGCATCTAGCATAGTTGAGGGATTGATGATTGACACCAGATATACTCTTGTGAATGACTTGATCATTTACAAGAACAGGGTTTATTTGATCCCAGGATCATCGATGAAGAACATTATCATGTGAGCTTTTCATGATATACCTACTGCAGGACATCCCAGATATTTTAAGACTTACAGACAGATTAGGGAGAGATTCACATGGAAAGGCCTCAAAGCAGATGTTCTTTAGTATGTGCGTGAGTGCCCTGTTTGTCAGTAGAACAAGCAGGAGAACACGTACCTAGCAGGATTGTTGCGGCCACTTCCAATTCCTGACAGGAAGTGGGAGTGTTTGTCGATGGATTTCATTACGGGCTTGCCTAAAGCCCAAGGATGAGATTGCATATATGTAGTTGTGGATCGGTTAACGAAGTATGCTCACTTCTTCTTGATTACCACCACACATACAGCTACATAGGTAGCAGAGGTTTTCTTTCGAGAGGTATTTCGACTGCATGGATTACCTCAGAGCATAGTGAGCGACAGGGATAGTCGGTTCCTGAGTCACTTCTGGCAGGAGGTGTTTTAACTTTGTGGGACCGAGCTTACACCTAGCACCAGCTACCACCCACAGACTGATGGACAGAGGAAGATAGTGAACAAATGGGTGGAGGGCTACCTCAGGAACTACATTGCAGGGCAGCAAAAAGCTTGGGTCAAGTGGATTCATCTGTGCGAGTATTGCTATAATACAACTTTCCACATAACCATTCAGATGTCTCCTTTTATGGCATTTTACGGGTATGAGGCACCGAGTTTTTTAGATTTGCTACTGAGTGACAGTAGAGTGCCGAGTGCTAGGGACATATTACAGGAGAGTCAGGATATTGTGAGGACTCTCAAGGAAAATATTGCTAAGGCGCAGAATCAACAGAAGTAGTATGCAGATCAGCGGAGGACCGAGAGATCTTTTGAGGTGGGTGACATGGTCTATCTTATGCTACAGCCTTACCAACAGTCTACTCTTAAGAAGAGTGGGGCAGAGAAGCTTAAGCCACGTTACTACGGTCCTTTCAGGATCCTGAGATGTGTTGGAGAGATGGCTTATGAGCTAGAGCTCCCTACAAAGAGCAAGGTACACAATGTCTTTCATGTATCACGCCTCAAAAAGGCGTTAGGACACCATGTGATACCTTCTACAATTTTACCTCCCTTAGATGATGAGGGAAAGTTGATTTTAGTACCTGAGTCCATCTTGGAATCTAGAGAGAGACAGTTGCATTGGAGGACTATCAGGGAATATTTGGTAAAGTGGAAAGATTTGCCAGTTGAGGATGCAACATGGGAAAGCGAGGATATTCTATAGCATCCAAAGTTGAGATTGCTTGAGGACAAGAAATTTCAGGAGGGGCGGACTGTCATGTTCCCTTCTAGTTGACATCTTTTCGAGCGGATGATTAGCCTATTATGCGACCCTCGTAGGCTGATGGGATGGATAGAGGGTCTTGATGGAGATGGGTCAGTTTTCATTCAGGCTCTTTCGGACATGGATTAAAGGAGATATTAATATTTGACTGATTTAATCAAATATTAATTATTTGGTCTAATTTTAATTAATTATTTATTATTGGGTCTAATTTTAGGATCCTCATTCTAATTTAAGAATTGGTCTAATTTTAAGACCCTAGTTCTAAATTAAGGAAGCCCTAAGTCTAATTTAAGGGAATCTAATATTAGCAAGCACACCTTTGGAAGGGTATAAGAATCTCTCATGGGAGAGAGTTTGTATTTCATGATTATTTTTGATATTGATTCTTGTTAAGAAATTCTTCTATGAAGACTGAGCCAAGGGTTCCAGGATTCCATTTGCATTGAAGAACGTCAACTCTTCATTGTGTACGATTCAGAGGTTGTGAAAGATTAGCCGATCTATTGCCAAATTGAGAGATAACTTCACCCAGAAGTTATCATAGTATTACAGGTATTTGAGAGATAACTTCACTCAGAAGCTATCACAAGGGTTTACAGGTATTTTCATTATTTTTGGGTTTTGATTCAAGAATTATCCAGATAAAGATCTTTTGTATTAGCCCATAATTCTACAGATCAGGATCAAGCATACAGGTTGTGCTACATCAACGGCCGTACGAATTCCGTACAGATCCATGAAAATCCGTATGCATCAACAGAAAGTTCAGGTACCGACATCGGTGAACAGAGACTTACAGAGACCGACATCAGTCAACATATTACCGACATCGGTGAGACAACGACTACAGATCGACCGACGATGGTAGCATAACCGACGTCGGCAACTGTGTTTTTTACACAGTAGGCCGAGACGTACCAGAATTAGATTTCTTTCCCAGTTTGCAAAATATTCAGGCTATTCAGGCCGTACTTTCAATATTCTTTGTATACTTGACAGAGGATCTCTATTGTAAGCTTATGAGCAAATAAATAAGAGTTTATACTGTGATTTATTCATCTAATTGAAGATATTTTGCAGAAATTCAGATAAGCAATTCAGAGCTTTTATTTTGATATTCGAAGGGATATTACACCTCAAGTGTATTAGGTGAGTGATAGGTGTTGTTGATCTATGGGTGGAATCTGGGCTATTTCTGACAAAGTAACGGTGCTTAGAGACTTGGTCGAGAGGTAGTGGTAAGTTGGCTCTAAAAAATAAGTGTTGATAGAGATTGATAATGATAAATGACCTACAAGAGAAAACTCTGAGTACTTGATCTCTTGATAATAATTATAGATGGTTTGACCTCCCAAGCCTCTCTCTCTTATAGGTACAAGCAAGAGGTGGAAGTGGTTGTCCAAACTAGAATTTGAGAAAGATTCTAGGTATAATTCATCCATGCAAAGGGCTCAAAACTGATTTACACTACCATATTCATAAAAATAAGGTGGTGGTTTGCATGTAGGTTGTGTGGGGGAAGATTAGGCAGTTAAACCTAACTGTCGATGATTGCACTGACCGTCGATGGTTAGCCTAATCGTCGATGATCAAGGATAACTACCAAAATAGCCTAAAAGGCCATGTTAAGCTTAGAACTACTGAAGATAGGCCTAGATAAGGAAAAAAGGGTCCAAGGGGCTTATTAGAGGTCATGACACTTGGGAATATGCATGTGAAATTTTGGTGTCTACATTTTGCCCCTTTTTGTTGTGTTGTTCTTGTGAACAAGTGGCAAAACAAAAATGAAAGTTGGGTAAGGTCAAGTTTTCCCTAAGTTAGGAGGAGGTAATTCCCCCTTAAATTTGGATGTGATGAGGTCAAACAAAATTGGATCAAGGTTTGATAAGTGGTAGGTGGTAGGGTGAGATGCAGAACTTGTAAAAATAAAAAATGACTAAGTGTAATAGGGTAGATCATGTAAAGACTAAAGTTGCCAATGTTAATAAATAATAAGTTTGGTCTACAGAAGATAAATGACCAATGTATCATGTGACTACTATAGGCATGGCATTTGGATCCACATGTTAGTCTCCAAGGTGGATTTAGCATTTTTAGTGGGTATCTAAGGTAGGAAGTACTCCTATAAAAACACCAAATGGGTCAATGTACGATGGGTATCTAAGGTAGGAAGTGATACCATGAAAGCAAAAATGATCTCATTATGGCACTAGGTTATGCAAATAAGTAACTTGGTATGGTTTTTTAGTACAGTCAAAATGACCTAGGCAAAAATCAGCTTAATACATGTGCATAGTTTAGATAATAGGGTCATCATCAAGGTGGATGTGGGAAAATAGGTGGGTTGGGGTAAAACCAAGCTGAATATACATGCACTAGGAAAGTAGATGATACCTACATAGTGTAGGGGATATAATATCCCATAACCACTTTAGGTTGAATGTAGTTCTTGCTCAAATGGTAGTGTTGAGTTTGATAGGTGACTAGATTATCGAGAGTGTAAATAGAATATAATTGAGTGTGTAATGTAAGTGTTTTATGTTAATGGCCCAACATCAAGGTGGACGTGTTCAAATGTAGTTTTTGAGGATGAGTGATTTGTTAGAAGGTAAGGGTCTCACATTGTGATCCTTTGGAAAGGGCTTAGTTTAGGTGTTCTGTTGTGCTACGGGAGAGTAGAAGAAAAAGAAAGATAAATAAAATAATGAGGGACACCTGATCGTTAATGATCATGGGTCAAAAGGGTCAACCATCAAAGGTCACCCTAACCATTGATGGTCAAAGGTAAAATCCTAAAATCTTGGATACGTTAAAAAGTGAAAATGAAAAGTCATTTTCACATTTTACCCTCTTTGACTCTGTCAGTTCCATTCTTGATGACTTTTTCATTTGTGACAGTAGTGTGTTTGGACTAGAGTCTGGATATTGTAATAATAAGGTGGAAAGTGAGTTGGAGTTATGTTTAACCAAGATAGATGGTGGAGGAGGACGTGGCCAAATAGAGGGACTCAAGCTTCAGCTATGACATCACTCGTGAAATGAGGTAGGTGTTGTTTAAATTGGTTGAATATTTGTTTAAAGAAAAATAAATTAGTGTAATTAGGTAACAATTAGATGAATGTTTATTTTTAAAGGAAAATGTTTGTCAAAACCCTAGATTGTAGGTTTTCATTTAATTGGTTAAAATACTATTTATTATTATTAAATGAATGGTAGTTAGGATTGTAGGGGAGATTAGGAGATTGTTATCTATGTATACAATAGCCTCTATGTTTTGCTAGGGTATTGTGGGTCTTAGGGGTCAGGTGTTTGCCATCAATAGTCACCTTTAGTGACCGTTAGTGGTCAAGACCTGACCATTGATGATCGAATCGAGGTATCAGACACTTTTAAGGTACCATTAATGGTTGGGCCAACTGTCGATGGTTGAGGATCTAGAGTAAAATACCCTCACAAAAAGGTTTTGTTTGTTTGTGTTTTTTAAATTTTATCAAAGGTTGGGAAAATGGAAAAATGGGGAAAAAGTGTTAGTGTAGGTTTAGTATAGGTGGTATGCTTCTTTGATAGGCTAGGGTGAGTTATTAATGTAGGTAGGATACATTTTTTTCAAAAGAGTCGAGTTGCTCAAAAGGGTTGGTTGTTGGTTTTTCACTGAGCTTGATTAGGAAAACCAAGTGTGCTTACCCACATGGTTGTTTTGTGGGCATGAGACCAGATTTAATTAAGGGACTGACTCTTAAGGCTATTTTTTGAGGTGTGGGATATGATGATAGATGATGAATGGTGTCACATGGAGGCTATTGGATTGGGCATGATGAAACACAACCAACATGTACCCTATGATCCTGCCATGCTTATCACACTCATCGAGAGATGGGATCCTATGACAAACACCTTTTGGCTAATAATAAGAGTGATTACTATTTTATTAGAGGATGTTGCTAGGATTACCTAATTACTTATCAAAAGTGATATGATATATCATATAGAGAGTGAGGAGAAGGATTTTTACATGGAGCTTATTTAAGGTGATGATCAGATAGACACACAGTTCCATGCTAGTGGGTTTGGCAATGGCCCTTTGTATCAGAGGGCACTTAGAGATAGGTTTTTAATTACCATGATGATGATGGCATTGATGAGCTTGTGTTATTAGATTTAGTTGGTGGTCATTTCCCTTATTTGCTACTTGGAGTTTTATCATAGATGTTTCTGGGAGGGACCATGTTTGGTTGGGTACATGTGTTACTTGTGTAGATTAATAGGGAGTTGTGGGGTTTCAGAGTGCATCAACATTATGGATTGAGTGTGGGGCTTATTTTACATTGCTAGGCCTTTGAGCACATTTAGGTATTGAGATCCTTGGGCTTGTTAGATGATACACATGCATTGACTGACTATGTTGTTAGATTCATGCATTAGAGGAGAGTGGTCACTTACATAAGAGTAGGTGGTGGGGCTAGAAATATTGAGTGCTTTTATGATAAATTAGAGGGTTTAGTGCTAGGAGATGTTACGTGATGATCATATGTTGTGTGGCCATAGTGGATAGGGTACAAGTATCACAGCATAAGACTCTAGAGTTGGAGGTGGGATATGGTAGGAGAGAGATGGAGATAGATATGATCTCATTTGATCAAGTTTAGAGATAGTTTGGTCTCATACAAGGGATTCCACCTAACACCCCTAGATACAAGAGAGAAGAGGTCAAGTTTTTTCTTCTTAAGCCTTAGTTGGTGAATATTATATGTGATTTTGAGGAGCTACTAGTTGTGCTTAGATTGATGATGTTGGTATCATTGATGGCTATCCAGCTTGGTACCAAGGGAGGTACATTACACTTGATTTTAGATGGGGTGATGGAGGTTAGCAACCCATAGATGTGGATCTAGGGGTAGGACAAGGGTAGGGTGACCCATAGGTAGCAGCAACCTAGGCTCAGATAGCTAGTTTATAGGGATAGATGACAACACTACAAGGGTAAATTATGGCACTTCAAGGATAGGTGGGGATATGATAGTTGAGAGGGAGTAGGCACAGGACCATGTTATCATTTATTAGGGTAGGTACCTAGTCATAGGGTTAACTAGGCATAATATAGGGGTAGATTGGTGTGGGTGTGGTAGGTATACTAGTAAGAGGGCTACCAGATTCAATGCTACAAGCATGATATCTAACCATTGTATAGGAGCTCAATTACTATGAGGTGATGGCACTAGATCAGTTGCCCCATGCCATGAGATTTTTTAATTTTAGAGCTAGTTTAGGGGTGGGGTTGTTCTAGTTACCCCTAGGTAGTGGGCTGTTATGGTTGGTCACACAGGGGTCCCAGGGGGACGACCATTACGTACAGGTACATATGGGACCAGTTGTAGTGGTGTAGATGGTTTAAGTGTTCTAAGGGCTTGATATGGTATTAATGTTATGTATATGCTTTTTGATTCTTGCTTGCATGCCAATGTAGTGAGATGTATATTTTGAGAGAGAGTTAACATTATCACATGTACTATCTTTGACCATTTGATGTACATGGTATATATCATTTGATATTTTATGTGATGCTCATGTTTGTGATTTATGGTTATGGATGTTCATGATTTATGGTGACTTAATAGTTTAGGCATGTGATGTTTTTAGAAAGTTGAATTATGTTGTTTTAATTTTGCCCATGGTTAGATAGGGTATGTTATGGCTCTCATTTTATAGTTATGTGTATTGCTTGGCGAATGGTTTATATATGATGTTTTGCTTATTTATTTGATTTATGATGCCATAACATGTTTATAAGCGTACACAATGTGATGGATAGGTGAATGTTTGTGGTTGGTTGATCCATGTTTACATTGTGCTTAGCTCATTGGTCAATAGATGATGTTGCTTGTTTAACATAGTTCATGACACTCATGCTTTTGGTATGATGTTTGTTATTTGTGTTTATAGGCTTACATAGACTAATAAAAGAAATGAAAAAGAACACAGTGCCTTTTCATTGGTAAAGACTGACATGAAACTCAAAATTAGATTGGCATAGTGAACATAAGCCTTTTAAATGTTTTTTTATTCGCATGCCTAGGTTGATAGATAGGGATCCTGATAACATTATGTCAAGTGAGCTCATAGTCCCATGCATATGATATGTGGAAGGAGAATGGGTGAAATTGGAACTGTTAGCAAGATTAGTATGCCTTTTTTATAGGTGTCTAAAGAGGAGGTATAAAAAAGTCTATGTCCATATATAAAGTGTAGATTTATCGATACGAGAAGTCTAATAAGGATATCCAATTGCATTTTTCCCAATTTTATTGTTGTGTAGGAGAGTTGATTGTGGCTTCAAACCAAAATTATTATGTTTTCAAATTGCTTTTGACTTTTACTTGGGGGTTAGGGAAGTTGATCAATATGGGAAGCTTTCAAGAAATTGCTAGCTTTAACTAATTTTTTATCTAGCCATCCTTCAAGGGAGTGGTCTGGATTTATATGTTAGCTCAAATGCTTTTGATAGTTGTCCTTCAAGGGAACAGTCCACCTAATGTTTTACAATTTTAGAATGAGTTTTCAATAGTTGTCCTTCAAGGGAGTAGTATGTGGATACCAAGGATGACCCATAGTTTGTTTTTGCTATTTGATATGAATTTTTCTTTTATTTGAGTTTGTTTAACATAGAACTATTTCATGCATGCTCAATGGACTACCTTTATGAAGGCAAAATGAAGCTAACATGGGGTGATAGTAGGTGAAGAAGAGTTATAGGTAATAATGACTATAATAACTGATCTCAAGGAGATGGGAAGTTGTATGAAAATCATGCCATGGATAGAGTCATGGTATCCATAGTTCAAGATTAGGATATAGTTGTGACAGATAATCACATGATTCGATTTTAGTCAATTGTCCCTAAGAAAGAGAAATGAATGTGATTGTTGTGAACTAAGAATTTGACTCAAGAGAGGATGGTTAGTATGGTTTTAGTTTAAAAATGAAAACAAAATGAAAGAAACACACTGACGAGCATAACATCTCTAGGCCTAGACACTAGGAAGAGCTTAGTTAACAAACATGAATAAAACACACAACTAAAATGGAAACAAAACCTTATTTTACCCTTAGATGTTCCAAAATGCTTATTGTAGTGGTTTGCTTAGCTTGTTCTCATAAAGTCCTTGGCAATGGAAGCTTGGCTACCTCCATCTCTCCTTGGCACCTTTGGCTTGTGGTTTGGCTTGGATTAGAAATCAATTTGGCATGGTTACACTAGTTGTATGAAGCTTTTAAAACCAATCATGCATTATAACTTTACACAAATTAAGCTTTGAAGATATTTGAGCATAATAACATTAAACCAAAATAGCTTTAAAATGATGTGGTAAGGCCTCTTATTTATAGATTTTTATAAATGTCTAGAATCAACTTGAATCGTCCATGTTAAGATTGATATGTGTGGCTAAGGATTATTCCAATTTTACAATTAAAATTGATAAATAGGCTCATCAATATTTGGGATAGAGGGGAAATTAAGAGGTATGGAGGGCTTTGATGAGGCATGGGAGGCATGAATCTTGATATTTATGGCATTTATGGCCCAAAGATGTCTTCCCAAGAAATGAGGTCACCTGATGATGTAGATATTCAATATTCATTTCTAAAAACAAGTATTCAACAAGTTTCCATGAAATTCTTAATTAGGCTCTAACTTGGACTAATTAGCTCTTAAACATGTTTAAGCACTTTGTGCACAAATTACTCAAATTGATCAAAATGCCTTGTTATTGGTCTAAAATTTGACAAGGTTGGAATTGGAAATCAATGTCAGATGCATTAGAATCGTTATCCCATTTAAGATGTTACCAACAACAAATAACAAAGGCACATGTCTTGTACAAGATATTTGATAGAAAAGAGCAATCCAAAGCACCTAGGTGCAAAATTGGCATTTTGACTCGAAATGATATGATCAAAGTTAGCTACCCCATAAATTGCATTGCCCCATTTAGGAATACCCTAGCTAGAATCAGCTCTTGACTATATTAGGTTGAAAGCTTTTAATGTGCTTTAGTTTTTTTAGGCCAAATTATGTATTTTAAGTGGAAATTGGTCAAAATTCGAGTTGAAGGTTATCGATGGCCAAATTTAGGTGTCTACAATTGTAAGGGATGAGCTCAAGTTAAATAAATGATAATTGTGATCCCTATCTAATAATAAAATGGATGTAGATGTGAAGTGTTGAGAGACATAGGTTCTGGTTTGACTTTGAGAGAGGAAAAATGATAAGCTATTGATCCATACTTATGGGTTATGATGAAGGATCCAATACAATTAAAGGCAAATTTTCCCCTTTTGCTTTTCTCTATATTAGTGACATGTTGGTTTTCCTTGAGGACAAGATATCCAATGTTGAATTCATAGACTTTTAGGTGTTTTTTATATGCTTATTTTATTTGTTCTTGATAGACACAAAGATGGTAAAAGATGGCTAAATGATGCTCATCGAGTAGCTCAAGTTGGGCTAAATGTTATTGACGGTAATTATCCTCTAAAATGAGGTCATGAGATGATATGCAAAGAGAAGGTATTTTGATTTCAAGAGGTAAGATGGCCTCAGCTCCAAAGATGAGAGAAAATGGTGTAGCACTAGTGGGGGTTTGGATGCTAGTACAATATGCCCATAGGGTGAAGGGGATGTGCAAGTGCCAATCCCACCCTGAGGCATTGACCATTTTGATAAGCATGTTGTTAAGAGTTTTGTTAGAGGCTTCAGTTTATCCATTTGCTTGTGGGTGATAAGGTGATGAAAAGTTGAGTTTAATACCAAATACATCATAAAGGCCCTAAACTTATTTTTTTTGAAAGATTTGCCATTACCAGTGATGATCTTATGGGGAACACTGAAATGATAGATGATATGATGGGTGATAAATTTGACAATCTTTTCAACTTTCATTGAGATAAGGGGAATAGCTTCCACCTATTTGGTAAAATATTTAGGTATGGTAGTGATAGAATGATGTCATTACAAAGAGTGGGGGTTGATTTCACTAATGAGGTCTAGACCCCATTGTGAGAAAGTCCAAAGATTTATAGACATGCGAAGGCTACTACTAGGTACATGATGTAAATTAGCATGTTGTTGACACTTGACACACCTTTTTATGTAATCATAGTAGTCTTGGTTGAGGGTGGACCAGTAATAACCTAGGTGGAAGATGTGCTTAGCCACATCGAGACCACTAAAGTGACCCCCATAGATACCATTATGTGTTTTTTTGATGGCATGAGAGGATTTTGACCATGGAGGCAATAGAAAATGAGGCTATCTAAGACTTGTTCTAGAAAAGGAAGCTATCTAAGCCTCATTCATAAAGGATTCCTCCCATAATAGTATAATAGGAGGTGATCTGAATAAATGCTTGATGGGCATTCTTGGAGAGGCCAGAGGGAATTATGCCAAGGTGAAGGTAGTCAAAGGTTTGTTGGTACCATAGGTTAGGCAAGATCTCCTCCACACTAAATATGGTTAGAGTGTTTGTCTTGGTGTAGGAGGGCTTGGTTAGGTGATGGATAATGATTGATAGTTTAGAGTATAATGGTGTTGATAGGATCTGAGAGGTAAGTGAAGACATTGTATCAAAAAAGAATTGGTAGATCATGGGGTGCTTTGAATATGGTAACATTTGAATGATGCTGAAGCTCTATAAATAGTTGCTTATATATCTATAAAACCTCATTATTACATTGGTAAATGCTAGTAACTTGATTGACCACAAGCTGGGAGTCACCAAATATATTGATTGTTTTGACTCCTAAAGCTAAAGCAGTTTGGAAACCTACTACTAGGGCTTCATATTTAGCCATGTTGTTGGTGCATTCAAATTCAAGTTTAAAGGATAAAGGAAATGGTTCATTGATAAATGGTACAAGCATGATATCGGCTCCCCCACCACACTGACATTTTAAACCATCAAAAAACATGGTTACCTGGTTGGTGAAATTTGCTTGAAATAATTTTTTGATGGACTCATCTAGAAATTCAAGAGGGGAAGGTTGGTTATCCTTTAGGGCTGTCTTAACCAATTGGTCAGTGATAAACTGCCCCTTGGTTGATTTTTTTTGGAAAAACTCAAGGTCAAATTCAACTAAAAGCATGAGCCACTTAGCCATACACTAGTTTTGGTATGGTTTAGAGTGCATGTATTTGAGGGGGTTGGTATTGGTGATGACAAAAGTCTTATGGTTAAGGAGGTAGTGGTGAAGTTTGGTGGCCATGAAAAAAGGGATAGACATATTTTTTTGGTATGTGTGTATTGAGTCTCATAGTTGACCAATGTTTGACTAATGTAATAGACAGCTTGCTCTTTATGTTTTTCATCCCAATGGGCAAGCATTACCCCTAAGGAGTGGTACATGGTGTATATATATAGGTATAAGGGCTGGTCATCCTTAGGAGGTGTAAGGATAGGTGGGGATAGTAGGTACTCTTTGAGTACATCAAAGGCCTTTTGATAATCAATGTTCTGCTTGAAAGAGACACCATTTTTCAAGAGGTGGTGGAAGGGCTGACACTAATCGAAAAGCTTGGATATGAAGTGATGAATGAATTGAAGTTTCACCTACAAGCTATGGAGTTGTTTAAGATTGGTAAGAGTTAGTATCTCAAGGATGGCTTTAATTTTGGCTGATTCAACTTCTATTCCTTGAAGGGAAATGATGAAGCTAAGAAGTTTGCCTAATAAGACCCCAAAAAAGCATTTCTTGGGATTGAGGTGGATCTAATAATAGATAATTCATTCAAAGATAATCTTAAGGATGGATAAATGGTCTTTGTGAAACTTAGACTTCTCAAGAAGGTCATCCACATAGTCTTCAATGATTATATGGATAAGGTCATGAAAAATATATGTCATGGCCCATTGGTAAGTTGCACCAACATTATTAAGGTCGAAGGGCATGACCCTATAATAAAAATTCCCCCATGGGGTGATAAAGGTAGTTTTGTGCTAATATTTAGGGGCAATCAGGATCTGATTATAACCTAAAAAGCCATCTATGAGTGACAACATCTCATGGCCTATTGTAAGATCAAAAAGCTATTCAATACTAGGTAGAGGAAAGTCATCCTTTGGGGAGGTGAGGTTGAGGTCACAAAATTCAACACAGATACATAGTCCCCCTATGGCTTTAGTGATAGGTATAATGTTTGAAACCCATTGGGGATAGTCTATGGATTGAATGAAGTTAACTGAAAGGAGGCATTGAAGCTCTTCTTTGATAAGGAGGTCTATGTGAGGATCTATTCAATAAAGTTTTTATCTAAAAAATTTGGCATCATGATTGGTAATGATGTTGTGGGTGGCAATGGCTAGGTCAATATTGGGCATATCAGTGTAAGACCAAGTGAATATGACATTATGCTCGTGGAGGAAGGTCAAGTACTCCTATAGTTCCTCAGGGGTGAAATTTTGGCCAAGTTTAATAATGTGGGGGTTATTTGAAGAACCTATATTGATGTCCATGTAGATTCATACAACATGGTTGAGGCTTCCAAAGGTAAATATTTGTGGATGGAGGAATCCAATGCACTAAGGTAGGTGAGAATAGCATCATCATCTTGACACTAAACAATACTAATGGTAGGAGATTCTTCTCCCATGAGCTTAAGATGGGTCAAAAGGATGGATATGGATGTCTCCTCCTATAGGTAAGTTAGGGGGCCAAGGGTAATCATGTTGATGAAAAAAATTTGGGTGGGAAGATGTCCTCGTCTTCACTCACAAGTAGAGGGGATGTTGGTGAGGAAGGGGGTTCTTCTTCGATAATGGTAAGGGTAGGTTGTTTGGCATTTTTCTTGTTGGGTAGGTTGAAGCCAAGGCCATGTTTCTCATGAGGCTTGTAGGTCTCGATCAAAGTCAACATGTGTAGGACATGCTCATATCATCCAAAACCAAACCCCTTCTAGGCACACCTATGAATTTATAGTTTGGTGAAGTCAAGTTTGTCCAAGTAAGAGAAGTTAGAGGTAAATGGTTGAGGTGAAGGGTGGGAAATGGTAATGTTAAGTGGCTTGTTAATTCCCCCATAAATAAAGTTTGTTTGATAGCTAGGAGGTCCTAAAGGAATAATGGATCCTATGTTGGGGGTCATAACTCGGTTGGTGGTTGAGTTTCCCATATTTTTGGGGAGTAAGGAGGGCATCCAGGGTGAGGAGATAGTATTATCCAAAGGTAAGGAATTGGAAGGTAGACTCTAAGGGATCTGTGTTGGGTATTTAGTCCAAATAAATAGATGAATTGGTAGATGATTTCATAAGAGGGGAAATAATGGCTTTGGATTCCATGGGTGGTGGCTTTTGTGGTGCTTTGGATGGAGGTAGGAGAACATCATTAGGTTGGTAAGTCATGTTGCATGCTATAAAAGGGATAGGGTTAAGTTGTATGGTAACCACCTAACCTTCATGTTCAAACTTGACATAATGATAGAGGGTATAAGGTACATAAGCCATGGCACAGATCTAAGGTCTCCCTAGTAAAACATTATACTAGAATTCACCTTTAACCACATGGAAAAGTTTGGGGAGCATGCAAGAACCTAAATGAATGTGAAGGACAATGGTGCCCAAGGTAGTGGTTATAGTGTCATTAAAGGATCTAAATATGGCTAAAGTTTTAGACATGAAATTTTTGGATTGCTTGAGTTGGTTGTAGGCATGGGAAGAGATGATATTGATACTGGCTCCCCCATCGATCATAACTTATTTGACATGGGTTTGGTTGATATGGGCAGTGATAAAGAGAGGTGGATCTGGGTCTTTGAGGTGGATGGAAGGTATCTATAAGTCCTTAAAGGTGAAAAGGGTAGATATTTAGAGAGCATCGATGAAGGCCTCTATAGGTTAGGAGTCTCCTGGTCATATCTCAATGGCCTACATAGCCTCTATCATACCTAGTGATGGTGAGGTAAGGTGAAAATGAACTCATAGAGGCTCATCTTAGTTGGGGTTTGGTGAATTTGTTTTATAATTACCCTCCCAATGGATTCAAAAAGATTACCCTAGGAGTTGCCTAAGATGGTTACTTTGGGTGGAGTCAAGGATGCAAAGGGTTAGCCCAGGTTTGGTTTAGGATGAGTAGGTAGGTATGTCCATGGAATGGATGCCTTGGCATTCCCCTTATCCCTTTGTTATGATCATGTGATTATGTTGATCATATGGATAAAGGGGAACAATGTGGTATGAATTTGGGTAAGTTCCTCATCATTCTAAGGTGAGAGTGGAGGATCTAGGTGGCAAATAGCCAGTGGGTGTGTTGATAAAGGGTTCAATGGAAGATATTCTAATAAGAGTTCATCCTTGTCATAAACTTGGTGGATAATGGTATGGAGATATTTGTAGTTCTTGATATCATGTATAGGTTTCCTTTGATAGGATTAGATTTATCAGTCATTGTACCAAGCCAGTTTCAAACCAAGAGGGTCGAAGGGTTTGACAGGAGGTAGGGTGAGGTATGAAGATTGTGACAACATTTGAAAAATGGTTGAATAAGATTCAAGGAGAGATGGGAAAGGTCTAGGGTTTGTCTTTTTGGTTGGTAAGTAGGATTTTTTCATGGGATCACATTTGGTAAGAGAAACCTTAGGTGAGGTGACGTTTCTAGGTAATTGTTTTAGTTTGGACATGTTAGGGGTTGGAGGGTTTGAGTTTGATATTTTGGCCATTGGTAGTTCATAGAAAATTGATGTATTAGATAGTAATTGGGTTAGTGTAAAAAGTGGTGATAGATGACATATGTTAAAATGGATTTGCCTTTTAGGTAGATTTGATGGATGAGGACCCAAGATAGAGGGTAGGGCAGAAGAAGTAAAAACACTAGGCATGTGGCTACTTGATGGTTTTGATATTTTGGTTAGCTAGGGTTGAGGTTTGGGTGGATTTTTAGACAAGGTAAACTCCACTTTAAGAGATGGGTGGACCAAACTCTGTATGGGGAAGGTACCAAGGTTTGTAATAGGTTTGTGTGGTGATTTTTTTGCTTGAGGCATGATTGCCTTGATTGGTGGGGCATGTGAGGGGCTGGTAGATGTCCTGATTAGTTTGAGAGGTGGTGGAAAGATGATAGATTGGTTAGTTAAAGGTGTGCTATAAGGTTCATGTTTTTTTATGTAAGGGAGGCCTAACTATTGCTAGAAGGTAGCTTGATCCATATCTGGGTCCAGGGCGAATTCCAATTTTTGCACTAATGTGGAAAAAGGTTTGTGTAATGGCTTTGCTTCATGGGTGGTGGATGCAAGAGAGAAACTTGTAGGTTTTAGATGTTATTTGATTAGTTGATTGATTTCCTAAGGTTAGGGAAGCAAGGTTGAGATAAATGGCTCGTCCATGGGAGGTATCAATAAGAATACTTCTTCTATAGGAACGATATCCATAGGAGTAGTGTTTGGTTGGGTAGTTGGTGGAGGTAATAAATTAGGAATGTTTGGTTGTTCAGGTATGCCTGTTAGGGTGGTATGTGATGATTCTAAGGCTTCTATGAGCATGGCTATGGAAAAATTAACCTTCTCAAGATGAATTTTTGATGGAGGCAAAGATGAATCTTCTACCTCAATAAGTGGAGTGGAGGGAGAGTGGGTAGATTGGATGGTTGGGTCCTCATGTGTAGGTGCATCATAGACCATGTTGACTGTGTGGGCATCATGAGAGCCTTTAGCCTATGTGTCCTCATATTTGACATGGGCATGGTTAGAAAAGGGTTTTCTAAAGATGTTTAGGGCTTGATTTTGAGGGGTATTATGGTTATCCAACATGAGTTCTCCCTTGTCAATGAGGCTTTGAAACAACATTATTGAAATTATTGCATCAACTGATGTCATGTCTAATCACTCGATGAAAGGCATAAAGGTCATTTTCATTGTACCAAACATATGTTAGGTGAGAGTAATGGAACTGTGGGGGAGGCTTGGTGGGTGGAAGCTATACAAGATTAGCTTTCAGTAACTTTTCCAACACTGAGGCATAAGATTCGCCAAGTGGAGTAAATTGTTTTTGGGTGCTTTAGTTTGGGTTCCTTAAGCCCTAGTTAGAGGGATTGGAAGAGTTTTGTTGATTGATAGTAGGTGGTGGTACAACCTTAAGGATGATTGCATTAGCAGTTCTTTTATTCTTAGCCCCAGAGTTAGCTTGATTACCTCCTTTGGAGGAGGAGGTTCATTGGTCTTGAAGGTAGAGTTTTTATTTCATAACTTCAATTTACCCTCATCTCTAGCTCAATTTTCTAATTTGCATGCCATGGTAAAAGCTTCATCAAAAGTTTAAATATTTTGATGCACAATGTAGAAGATATGTGCTTGGCACAAGCACGGGAAAAAAGTTTGATCAATTCTAGCTGAGGCAAGGAGAATGATAATTAGTTGATCAAGCTTCTCCAATGAGCCACAAAGTCAGCTATAGACTCATCTTCTTGGTAGATGAAATAAATATCAGTGATAGAGATTTTTTTAGATATATTGATGAAGAAGTGATCTAAGAAGATCTGAGCTAATTGGTTAAAGGAGAAGATGGAATGTTTGGTAATGGCACTATACTAGTCCAACATTGGGCCAAAAAGAGACATAGGAAATGTGCACAAAAGTAGGGCATCATCATAGGCAATCATGTAGGAAGAGTGCCTAAATGCTCTTAAGTGTTTTTGGGGCTCTTCCTTACTATTAAACTTGGCAAATTTTGTAAGCTCCCATTAGGTTAGATAAGGTTTGATAGGGACTAAAGGGTAAATGGGCTCATTATAGACTTGGTTATAAGATATAATGTTATGGGATCTTGAAAGGGATGACTCAAGATTTTCCATTTTGTCCATGATCATTTTCATTAAATCTATTTGAGGTGGTGTAACTCAGGGGTTATAAGGCATATATTATGGTTGGGGGACATTGATAATTGATAGGAGACTGGGAGATGGCCCCATATTGATAAAAAGTTATGGGGGGTTGGGTAGATGACATATAAGGATAGGTGGATGATGATGGTTGGGTAGTAGATATATACCCTTATGGGTTAGGGGTACAACCAAGGTTAGATGATGTAGGTAATTGTTGGGATGCTGAGGTAGGTTGAGCTATGCTTGGATTGGTAATCAAGAGGATGGTTGTGATCTTTGTGCTGATGGGTGGTGAAGTAGAAGGGATAGGTACCCCTAAGCTTGGTAAAGAGGTATTAACCATGGGATAGGTTTGACATGATGGGTTTATGGTTGGGTTGTCCCCAAGGTAGAGGAGTCATTAGTAGGGGTGGATGGTGTAAGGGTAACGGTTAGTTGGATAGGTTGGTTCTTAGCCATAGTGTCGAAGGGGTTGGTAGATGAAGACGTCTGAGTAGTCAAAGGTTGGGTGGTGACTAGGGAAATAGGGATACCCTCCATAAGGTGTGATGGAATTCTATAAGGAGGATCTTGAGGTGGATTTAAAATTGGGATATGGTGATAAGAGGTGTTAAGATACTATTGAAGGGCCACTAGATTGTTGTTTAAATAAGTGGTAAAATATAGGTCTTCTTGGGGAATACCCAAGGGAAAGTAGGGCTTCCTAATAGATGATGTAAATATTCTACCTCCAAGATGTACTCCATAGATGAGGAGACAAAAAAAGTTAATTTAGGTGACAGGTTTTGATCTGTCAGGTCTCTTCATCGCTAATGAGTGACAACCATACAAAAAGTGGGAGAGAATACAAAAGAATAGACTCACCGATAAAATAGAAAGAAGACAAAGACAATAGTCAAGGGAATAAAAGAACACACTAGAGACTATGTTTAACCCTAAAGTTAGTTTTAAGATTACTTTTAGCTTATGCCTTAGTTTATGAGAATGTGTGATAGGAGTTGGCTTGTAGGTCAAGTACTATATAAGCAATATATGGATAGTTTTGGGTTAGTTTTATTGCTCAAAATAATCTATATTGGAATCAATATGTGGCTTGGTATTGGGGACTACCCCCTCACTTCATATTCCTACAATGATAAGGGTGTTGGGTGATTGCCAATAGATATTGATATCCAGAGTTTATACTCAACTAGAGAGCTGAGTGGTTCTCCTCTTAGTACTAACCTCCAAGTAGGATTTTTAGGAGTGGGTAAGGTAACTTCTAGGTGATGAAATCCCAGTTGGACCTTGTTTCAAGTGAGTTATGTTGTTGGATTGATTATGTGGTTTGGTTATGTAACATAAGTGTGTTATCATTAATCTTGATGTTGTTAATTAAGCTAAGTGAGCTAGAAGAAGTAGACAATCAATAGATGCAGTGTGTTTTAGACCCAAATGAGATTTATATTTCAATTACGAGCATAGATAGAGGAAGAAGCATACATATGTAGATAAAAATAAAACCCAAGTAGAGACATGGGTCTTATCAAGCATGCCAAAAATATTTCACTCAAATTTTGCTATTATTCAGAAGAAGACAGTAAAATTGGAAATATGGGTTATGGTAGGAATACTTGCTTATTTGTGTACACATTAAATCAAAATATTGTGAAGGGCTCCTCTTTGGATGGGGAGGATGACCTACATGTAAGAAAGCACTAAAGCAATTTTTTTTGTTAGATAAGTAGCTAGGTGGATTGCCTAATGCTAGCTAGATCCCAGAAGTGAGAGCTTCCTTAGGGGCTATCAATCCACCATTTCAAAACAATTAAGTTAATAAAATAGAAATAAAGTACTTGCATTACTGATAAAAAAGTGTTAAAACTAATAACAAGAATTTCTTGATAAATAGATATGCTATAAATGGTCTAATTAGTGATAAACTGATTAGTACTAGTGCTAGTGGGTCAAGGTGTGATTTAGGGAATCTATAAAAAGGCCTATGAGTGGTCAAAAACATTAAAAAGTGAATTAGATCAAGAAAATGAAGTGGAATAAGTTTGTTGGATTTTCCTACCATAGGTGACCATCGATGATTGG
The DNA here is from genome assembly GCA_037957365.1 of Torreya grandis. Taxonomy (NCBI): domain Eukaryota; kingdom Viridiplantae; phylum Streptophyta; class Pinopsida; order Cupressales; family Taxaceae; genus Torreya; species Torreya grandis. The sequence continues at coordinate 5,638,512 of JARHVA010000064.1, forward strand.
GTTGACCATCAGTAGTTAGGTCTAACCATTGGTGGTTGGCTTGATTATCGATGATTGACTATGTCTAATTTTGGACTTTGTAAATAGATGGTTGTCAAGATTTTGGAATGAACTTTGGGATTTGGGAAAGGTATAAATTGATTTTAAAATAGAAATAAAGTATGTGGATGGTAATAAATAAGTACTTGTCTTGCCTAGAGTGGATTAGGTGAGTGATAGGTGTTATTGATTTATGGGTGGAATTTGACCTGATTCTAGTAGAGTAATGGTGCTTGGAGACTTGGTTGAGAGGTGGCAATAAAGGGGCTCTCAAAAAGAGGGTTGATAGTGCTAGATAATTCTAAATGACCTAAAAGAGAAAAATTTAAGTACCTAAGCTCATGATAATAATTGCAAATAGTTTGACCTCCCAGGCCTCTCTCTCTTATAGGCATAAGCAAGAGGTGAAAGTGGATTTCCAAACTAAACTTGAAGAAGGCTTCTAAATATAAGTCATCCATGCAAAGGGTTCACAAATTGATTTAGACTACCATATTTATAAAATCAAAGTGGTGGTTTTCATGTAGGTTACATGCGGGAAGATTAGGCAGTTGAACCTGATCATCGATGGTTAGGCTAACCATCGATGGTTAGCCTAACCATTGATGGTCGAGGATAACTACCAAAATATCCTAAAAGGCCATGTTAAGCTTAAATATATTGAATATAGGCCTAGATAAGGAAAAAAGGGTCCAAGGGGCCTATTAGGGGTCATGGCACTTGGGAATATGCATGCAAAATTATGGTGTCTACACCTTGAGCAAGACAAGTGTGATGTTTTAGACCTTGGTTGGTCAAATCAACCCTCATTTTTATTTGAAAAAAAAGATGAAATATTGAGTTAAATTGATGAAGGAGACATTTCAATTGCTCAAGTGATACAATTTGATAAACATACTAGTGAAGATCCTAAAAAATGTGGTAGTATTTCAATGCCATAACCAAAGATTTTAAAGAGACTAAGAGACATGTCCTTCTAAAAAACTATGAGCATGCTACTCTAATCATGATCAGTCCTAATTTTCACAAGAATAAGGTGGAAGAATATGGTATTTTTGAGCCACCAAGTGAACAAAATATAGTTATTCCCAAGATCTTAAATGAAGTCTGTTTTCAAGGCTTTTTCAAGAGTGATGAGCAACATCAAGAAAGTTTTGAACTAGTAAAGGATTTTGTCTACATTGGAGACATGTTTGTCCCAATTCATCCATTAGAGAGCATGCCAAAAATATTGAAAATCAAGCAACCTAGTTCACTAGGTTTGGTGCCTGACAAGCAAGGTATTTTTCATCCTTGTCCATTATAAGTGAATGATTCTAAGAGCTTCCTATTTGATCTAGGATGAAGGTGCTTGTAAGTTTTAGTTGTACATATTGTATAGTCTTCTAATTCCCTCCAAGTGCCTTGTGCACATTTCCCTTTTGTTGTGTGTTTCCCTTCCCTAAGTGATTTCATCACTTTGTTGTATTATTTTCGATTGTCCTTGTTGTTTTGAGATTTATAATCATAAGATTTGTATCCTTGTGCTTATTTGAAAACTTATTTGAGAAAGACTTTTATCATCCTATAAGCCCAATGGATAGAAGGCAACTAGTCTTTTGCATAGATAGGCATATAATCCCATGAGGTCACCAAAAATGCTGGAAAAAATTGGCCTACATAAAAAAAAATTGCCTAAATGGATCAGGCCACTCTCCTAAACCATTCAATGACCTTTTTCCTTCATGACTAGTCTCTTTCTAATCATGACTTGATGATACCGTGCAATATCTTAGAAGGTCTTGGTGTGGTGTGGGGAGTTGTGCAAGGTCCTAGTGTAGTGGATGATCCAATGGTGGAAAGAGAAGATAATATTAATGGCCCTACCTCATGTTCCTTACACTCTTTTGAAACACTTTAGCAATTTTTAAGGTAAATTTGAAGATTTTAAGGAAAAGGCCTAGAAATGCATCTGGAGCCACAAATGAAGGATTTAGTTGGTTTTCAGGGTGTTTGAGAATTTAGGGGTAGGATTAAAGTTTTTACAAAGTTTCATAGACTCTAATGTCTCAAAAATGATGTCTAGAGAAGCTAATTTGCCCAAAAGACCCTCAAAAGTGCATTAGATGACTTGAGGAGCTTCTAAATAGAAATTTTATGTGAAAAAGTGATCTTTTAAGGAATTAAAATTGGTTTTGACTTCATTCCACCTCATTATGGTATATTTTACTTATTTATACATGTTCAAGTCCATTTCAAGTCATTTGGAGTGGAGGAGAGGAGTTTTGGTACAATAAGATGTAGTTTTGGGCCTTTTAAAGCCTTGGTTGAACAAGCTTTTGAGGGTTTTGCCTAGTAAAAAAGCTCAAATATCATATTAAATAATCCATGGTGTCTCAAATATCCTCTCTTAGGCCTCTAAAATCATATCTAATCATAATAACTATCAGAAGTGAGGAAAACCTATTGGATGGCAATTAGGCATGAAACATGTTTTCTACCATTAATGGAGCTTCAAGAACTTAAGAAGGTTTCCAAAAGTAATTAAAGGTCATTTACATCATAAAAAATCTTTACCAAGTTTTGTATTTCATATAAAATCTTATAGTTATTCATGCTAAGGGAAACTCATTTTGGTGTAGTCTTGGACAACTCTAGGAGGGCCTAAGGTTTTCATTCGCTACGGCTAAGAAAAAGATATTTGGGACAAAAGATATTAGGAAGTGATAGGGACCATAGTGGCCTTCCACTTTGTGGTACTTTTTTTAAGGTTCATATCCACATGTTTATGAACAATTTTTAAAAATTAAAGGGTTTCTCGATGACTTGTTCATCCAGATAGGGTCCAGGTGATCCGTGCAACAATTTAGGAGATAATTCGGGTGACAGTTCCACCCCAATTGATGACAGAACTTTCAAGAGCCATAATTTTTGCACTGTAGCTCCAATTGACTCACCATTTGAACTGTTGGAAAGATAATAATGAAGATAACATGGTGAGATATAATTGAGATCTAATAGATGGATTTTAACCCCAAGAACCCAATTAAAGTGCCCCAAATTTCAATTTTAGTAATGCAGTCTAAAAATAGTAAATTTATAAAAATAATAATTCCTCAAATTATGTATTATTTTAAATCATGGAATTTGAACCAATTCATCTCCCTCGAGATTGGTGACCTTCCACATCCTCCCCCTACTTTCAAAATGTGTATAAATGAATATTTAACCTAAAATGGAAATCAAACATCTCTTCCCAAAGATAAGTATATAGTTGTATTGCGATCTTGAGTAATAAAACATCTCTTCTCAGAGAATTCATTGTTACTATGTTATTTTTGTGTTCTTTAAATATTTGTCAACTAAAAATTTTGAGTTTTGGATCAGTGGTATCAGAGTGGTTTGTCTTGAGAGTGTATGATAAGGAGCTCTATGTTATTGTGCAACCCTGTAAATAATGGAAACACTACATCTTGGGGAAAGAGATAGTCATCCACACTGACCACAGACCATTAGAATTCATCCAAACATAGAGAAAATTATGAAATGAGAGGCACCAAAAGTGGGCCACATATCTTTAGTAATTCCATCTGATAATCAAACACAAAAAGGGAAGCTCAAATACAGCTATAGATTGTCTGAGCTACCCACTAATTACTACACTCACAACAATTCTTGACCTATGTGAACATGAGAATACCACTTGGGGTGCTTTATATAAAGTATATCCTACCTTTACTGATATATATCAGGTGCTTTAAAAAGGCAAAGATGTTTTTGATTTCTATTTGCAAGATAATGTCCTCTGTCATATGGGGCACATCTATGTTCCAACTGTAGAGCAATAGAAGATGATAAGGGAAGCACATTTCAGTAGGACAGCTAGACACCTTGGTGTAAAAAAGACATTGACATTTCTTTATAAATACTTCTAATAGCTCCATATGTGAAAGGATGTGGAAAGGTATCTAAAATCTTACACCTATGTATGATAGCCAAGCCAAAAAATAAGAAGCAAGGATTGTACACACCATTACCATAACCAACTAGGCCTTGGGAAACTATATCAATGGATTTTTTCTCAAGTTTTCCCACTTTAAAACATGGCGAGGACTGTATTTTTTTTGTAGTTGATCATTTTTAAAAAATATATATCATGATTATTTGTAAGAAAAATATATCTACTGAAGAAATACTCAACTATATTTTAGTCATGTATGGCTCCATTTTGGTCTCCCCAAGTCCATTGTCTTAGATCAATATAACAGGTTCCTGAGAATCTTCTGGTCCACTCTATGGAAGATTATGGATACCAAGATGATGAATTCCATAGCCTTCCATCCACAAACTGATGGTCAGATAGAGGTGGTGAACCACTTGATTGTTCACATGATTTAGATGTATCACTCTAAGCATCCATGCACATGGGATGAGGAGCTTCTTTTCATAAAACATGGATACAATTGGGCCCTGCACAGCTTGACCAAGTACAGTCCATTCCAAGTATGATTTGGGTTCAACCTATAGCACCAATTGATATAGTTGTTCCATTATCCACCATGGAATACATACTTCATGGAAGATATGAGGTAGAAAAAGCAACAAAGTTCATTGAATAACTGAAACACATCCAATAGCAAGTTCATAACATCTTGGAGAAGATGAATTGGAAATATAAGAAACACCATGACAAACATAGCATTACACACCATTTTGATATGGGTGGTAAGGTTTGGTTACAACTTCAGAAGGAATGACTTGAAAGCCCACACAAAAAAATTTGGCATCTGTGATATGGTCCCTACACCATCACCAAAAAATTTGGATAAAATGCTTTTGAGTTAAACCTACCAGCCTACCTTGGTTTACATCCAATATTCAATGTGGAGCTCCTCAAACCATATCATCCACCTCTATTAGACACTTTAGTCATAGCAGAACAATTGGACATTGATGAGCTTGATCCATAGAGTTTTTCTCTAGTGGAAGAGGATCAGATTATGGACACTTGGATGAAGACAATAAGAGGATGCTCTATTTTGCTTTATCGGGTAGTCAAAAGGGGCCAGCTTAGCCACCAAGGTGATTGGCTGACAAAGAATCAAATTAAGACATAAATACCACACCTGATGAGTAACATTGATGGAATGGGTACCATTGCTTCTCAAGGAGGGAGGAATGATCTGGGTAACAATTCAGGTGATAATTTGGGTGACGATTTCACCTTAATTGATGATAGAACTTCCAAGAGCCATAACTATTGCACCATAGCTCTAATTGAATCACCGTTTGAATAGTTGGAAAGATAATAATGAGGATAATTTGGTGAGATGGCATTAAGCTTTGACCAATAGATTTTGATCCCCAAAAACCCAATAGAAGTGCCCCAAATTTCAATTTTAGTAGTGCAATCTAAAAATAGTAATTCCTCAAATTCTATATTGTTTTAAATCAAATAATTCAAACCAATTCATCTCCCTTGAGATTGGTAACCTTCCACATCCTCCCCCTACTTTCAAAATGTGTATAAATGAAGATGTAACCCAAAATGGAAATCAGACATCTCTTTTTAGAGATAATCATATAGTTGTATTGCGATCTTGAGTAATAAAACATCTCTTCTCAGAGAATTCATTGTTACTACATTATTTTTGTGTTCTTGAAATATATGTCAACCAAAACTTTTGAGTTTGGATCAGTGGTATCAGAGCGGTTTGTCTTGAGATTGTATGATAAGGAGCTCTATTCCATTATGCAAACTTGCAAACAATGGAAACACTACATCTTGGGGAAAGAGACGGTCATCCACACTGACCATAGACCATTGGAATTCATCTAAACATAGAGAAAACTGTGAAATGAGAGGCACCAAAATTGGGCCATATATCTTTAACAATTCCATCTAATAATCAAACACAAAAAGGGGAGCTCAAATATAGTTACAAATTGTCTGATCTGCCCACCAATTACTACACTCACAATAGTTCTTGCCCTGTGTGAACATGAGACTACCACTGGGGGTGCTCCATATAACGTAGATCCTACCTTTACTAATATATATTAGGTGCTTCAAAAAGGTAAACATGTTTCTGATTTCTATTTGCAAGATAATGTCCTCTGTCATATGGGGCACATCTGTGTTCCAACTATAGAGCAATAGAAGATGATATGGTAAGCACATTTCTGTAGGATAGTTGGACACTTTGGTGTAGAAAAGACATTGACAGTTCTTTAGAAACACTTCTACTAGCCCCATATGTGAAAGAATGTGGAAAGTTATCTCAAATTTTGCACCCCATGTCTGATAGCCAAGCTAACAAATAAGAAGCAAGGATTGTACATTCCATTTGCCAGAACCAACCAGGCCTTGGGAATTTGTCTCAATGGATTTTATCTCAAGTTTTCCCACTTCAAAACATGGCAAGGACTATATTTTTTTTGTAGTTGATCATTTTTCAAAAATGGCTATCATGATTGCTTTTAAGAAAAATATATCTACTAAAGAAACTGCTCAACTATATTTTAGTCATTTATGGCTCCATTTTGGTCTCCCCAAATCCATTGTCTCAGATTGAGATAGTAGTTTCCTGAGCATCTTCTGGTCCACTCTATGGAATATTATAAATACCAAGTTGATGAATTCCACAGCCTTCTATCCACAAATTGATGGTTAGACAAAGGTGGTGAACTGCTTGATTTTTCACATGATTCAGATGTATCACTCTAAATATCCATGCACATGGGATGAGGGCATTATTTTCATACAACATGGATATAGTTAGGCCCTACACAGCTTAACCAAGCATAGTCCATTCCAAGTATGCCTCGGGTTCCAACCCATGGCACCAATTGATATAGTTATTCCATTCTCCACCATGGAATACACACCTCATAGACAATCTAAGGCAGCAAAAGCAATAGAGTTAATTTAACAAATGCAACACATCTAGCAGCAAGTTCATGACATCTTGGAGAAGAAGAATCAGAAGTATAAGCAATGCCATGACAAACATAGGATTACACACCATTTTTTTGTGGGTGACAAGGTTTGGTTGTGGCTTCAAAAGGAATGACTTGCAAGCCTACATAGAAAAATATGGCCTCTATGATATGGTCCCTACACCATCACCAAAAAATTTGGATAAAATGCTTTTGAGTTGAACCTACCAGCCTACCTTGGTCTACATCTAATATTCAATGTGGAGCTCCTCAAACCATCTCATCCACCTCTATTAGACACTTCAATCATAGTATAACAACTAGACATTGATGAGCTTGATCCATAGAGTTTTTCTCTAGTGGAGGATCAGATTGTGGACACCTGGATGAAGATAACAAGAGGATGATCTATTCTACTTTATCGGGTGGTCAAAAGGGACCAGCTTAGTCACCAAGGTGAGTGGCTCACAAAGAATCAAATCAAGACACAACTGCCACACCTGATGAGGAACATTGATGCAATGGGGACCATTGCTTCTCAAGGAGGGAGGAATGATCTGGGCAATAATTCAGGTGACAATTTGGGTGACGGTTCCACCCCAATTGATGACAAAACTTTTGGGAGCCATAACTTTTGAACCATAGCTCTAATTGACTCATTGTTTAAACAATTAGAAAGCTAAGAATGAGGAGAACGCTGTGAGATGGAATTGAGCTCCAATCAATGTATTTTGACCCCCAAAAACCTAATGGAAATTCCCCAAATTTTCATTTTAGTAGTGCAGTCTAAAAATAGTAAGTTTCTAAAAATAATAATTCCTTGAATTTTGTATTGTTTTAAATCATGGAAGTCAAACCAATTCATCTCCCTCAATATTTGTGACCTTCCACATCATCCCCCTACTTTAAAAATGTGTATAAATGAAGATGTAACTTGAAATGGAAATCAGACATCTGTTCCCAGAGATAAGCATGTAGTTGTATTGCGATCTTGAGTAATAAAACATCTCTTCTCAGAGAATTCATTGTTAATATGTTATTTTTGTGTTCTTTAAATATTTTTCAACCAAAAATTTTGAGTTTTGGATCAATGGTATTAGAGCGGTTTGTCTTGAGAGTGTATGATGTCAAGGATGAGGCCAGGTTATAAGAATCTTGGGTGGAAAACAATAGAGCCTCCAAACTATCCACTTATTCGCTCCAAATGACTTCAAATGGTGGACAACACCAAGACATTCGATCCTTTCAAGGAAATGGTGAATGAGGCCCTCCAATGGATATAAGCACAGATGCTATAAAAAAAATTCCAAATTATCCAACAACTCTTGATGGGAAATTCTAGCTCCTCATCTACACTTCCTATCTCCTCATTCATAGACTATCCTTTTAGTGCCCCAACACCCTTCAAAGTTCACGTAAATTTTGATATTCCTACATTTAAAGGCAAAATAAATGCTGATGTAGTAGAAAATTGGTTGGATCAATTGTCTTCCTACTTCTCTGTAAATAAGTTCACTGATGGATAAAAGATCACTTTTGCTCTTTTGAAAGCATCATTGCCCGTGAAAAATTGGTGGAAAGTGTACAAAAAGAGGTTCAGTACATATGACATTAGCCTTGAGGTGGAACCTACCTAGGATGATTTTGTGGAAGCAGTAAAGGAAGAATACTATCCCATTGGAGCATATGATGATCTATACATATAGTGGCAACAACTTCGCCAAGGTAAGGACCAATCTGTTCAAGATTACATAGACATTTTTCATTCTTTGTCTACAAGATTGGGCATCCAAGAAAGTGAGAAATATAAGACTCTCAAATATCGTGGTGGACTAAAATGGTACATATAGGGGGAAATGGAAATCTTTAATTTGGAAACCCTTGGTGAGGCATACAAGTTCATAGTGAAGATTGATCAGAAGTATGGCAGAAATAATATGAAGAGCCAACCCTCAAAATGGAAAAGTGACAAGGAAGGTCATACACGAGGCCAAAATTTGAAGCAAAAGGATTTTTAAGATAAGAAACCCTAGAAGGGGAAGGCTATAAAATGGTGTGATTAACACAAAACCGGAACTCACTCCAAAGAAGAATGTTGAGCCATCAAGTCACTACTTTCTGAGTCACAATACTCGACATTTACTACTTTGTCTCATACACAACCTATAATCAAAGAGGATAAAGAAGAGATTGTACATGCTGAGCTTGACACCATCATCAGTTCATCATAGACTCGTGAGGAAAGGAAAGATGACAAGGAAAGATTGTTCCACTCCAAATTATGGGTAAAAAGTAAGCCTCTGCATTTCATTCTTGATAGTGGGAGTCAAAAGAATTTAATCTCTGCTAAAGTTGTGAAAATTTTGAATCTATCCATGATGTCTCACCCAAATCCATACATTATTGGATGGTTAAGCCTAGGGAGAGACCTATATGTCACCCATTAGTGTCTTCTTTGATATGCAATAGAACCTTTCTAAGATGAAGTCTTGTGTGATGTGGTCAATTTAGATGTTTGTGATGTACTCCTTGGTCAGTCATTCAGGTATGATCAACATGGCATCTATGAATCATGAACCCAAAGAATCACCCTCACTCTTGGAACATGGCACTATAGGGTACCAGAGGTACCACCTCCCACATCTGTCTCCCTGATTAGTGCCAAGCAATGTAAGAGATTGGTGGAAAAGACAAAGCAATTCATTCTCATAGTGGTCAAACCACAAAAATCCAAGAAGACCAATGTTTCAGTCCTGACTATAGAATCAAAACAATAAAAAAATTAGATGGGACAAATTATAGGAGAATATGATGACTTATTCAAGTCACCCACAGGAGTTCTACTACATTGTCAGGTAAAACATTCTATCGATTTGATCTAGGGTCACCTTTACCTAAAAGTCTTGAGTATCATAGATCAATTTTGGAGAATGATGAGATAAAAAGATAGATTCAAGAATTGATCTAAAAGGGTCACAATAGGCTAAGCTCTTCACCCTGTGGTAGCCCAATTGTCCTAGCATCAAATAAAGATGGAATATGGAGGCTTTGCATTGACTATAGATCCCTGAATAAAATCATTGTTGAAGAATCGCTACCCTCTCCCCAAGATTGATGACCTACTAGAATAAATCCATGGTATGAAGTTCTTCACCAAAATTGATCTCAAATCTAGCCATCACCAAATTCCCATCAATCCCACTAATGTCTGAATGACTACATTCAAATCTAAGGAGGGGCTCTTCGAATGGTTGGTTATGCCTTTTGGCTTAACTAATGCACCTACAACCTTCATGAGGATGATGGATGATATCTTGTGACCCTTCACCAACTCATTCATGGTTGTCTACCTAGATGGCATACTCATCTATAGTAGAATTTGGGAGGAACATCTGCAACATGTTTATAAGTTGCTTCAAACTCTTCAAGAGCACAAGTTGCATGCAAATCTCAATAAATGCACATTTAGGATGACAACAATTCAGTACCTTGGGTATGTTTTGAATGAAGAAGAGGTCCATGTTGATCCAAAAAATATTTAGATTATTCAAGAATGGCCTACACCAAGGACTCTCACAGAACTTCACAGCTTTTTAGGTCTTGTAAATTTCTATCATAAGTTTTTTCTTGGATTTTCAAATGTTGCTTGGTTACTAACCCAAGTGACTAAAGAAGGATCTAAAGCTACATTTTAGTGGGGAAAAATACAACAAAGGGAATTTGAGAATTTGAAGAATAGAATTTGCTCAGCCCCTATTCTTACCTTGCCAGATTTGCATCAACCTTTTGAGTTGATGACAGATGCATCTGAATATGCTATGGGAGTTGTCATTATGCAACATGGCCATCCTGTTACATATCACAGTGAAACTTTCACTAATATAGTTATAAAATATCTAACATATGATAAGGATCTCTATGCCATTATGCAAGCCTAAAAATAATGGAAACACTACATCTTGGGGAAAGAGACAGTCATCCACACTGACCATAGACCATTGGAATTCATCCAAATATAGAGAAAATTTTGAAATGAGAGGCACCAAAAGTGGGCCACATATCTTCAGCAATTCCATCTGATAATCAAACACAAAAAGGGGAGCTCAAATACAACTACAAATTGTCTGAGCCACCCACAAATTATTGCACTCACAATAGTTCTTGACCTGTGCAGACATGAGACTACCACTTGGGGTGCTCTATATGAAGTAGATCCTACCTTTGCTAATACATATCAGGTGATTTAAAAAGGTAAACATGTTTCTAATTTATATTTACAAGATAATGTCCTTTGTTATGTGGGGCACATCTGTGTTCTAGTTGTAGAGCAATAGAAAATTTGGTAAACATATTTTAGTAGGACATTTGGACACTTTGGTGTAGAAAAGACATTGGCAGTTCTTCAAAAACATTTCTACTAGCCCCATATGTGAAAGGATGTGGAAATGTATCTCAAATATTTCACCCCATGTGTGATAGCCAAGCCAAAAAATAAGAAGTAAGGATTGTACATGCCATTTCCAGAACCAACCAGGCCTTGGGAATCTATCTCAATGGATTTTCTCTCAGGTTTTCCCACTTCAAAACATGGCAAGGACTATATTTTTGTTGTAGTTGATCATTTTTCAAAAATTGCTATCATGATTGCTTATAAGAAAAATATATCTACTGAAGAAAATGCTTGACTATATTTTAGTTATGTATGGCTCCATTTTGGTCTCCCCAAGTCCAGTGTCTCAGATCGAGATAGCAGGTTCCTGAGCATCTTCTGGTCCACTCTATGGAAGATGATGGATACCAAGTTAATGCCTTCCATCCACAAACTGATGGTCAAATAGAGGTGGTGAACTACTTGATTGTTCACATGATATAGATGTATCACTCCAAACATCCATGTATATGGGATGAGGGGCTTCTTTTCATACAACATGGATACAATTGGGCCCTGTACAGCTCGACCAAGCACAGTCCATTCCAAGTATGCTTTAGGTTCTAACCCATGGCACCAATTGATATAGTTGTTCCATTATCCACCATAGAATACATACCTCATGGAAGATCTGAGGTAGTAAAAGCAACAAAGTTCATTAAACAAATGCAACACATCCAGCAACAAGTTCATGACATCTTGGAGAAGATGAATCAGAAGTATAAGCAATATCATGACAAACATAGGATTACACACCATTTTTTTGTGGGTGATAGGGTTTAGTTGTAGCTTTAGAAGGAATGACTTGTAGGCCCACATAGAAAAATTTGGCCTCTACGATATGGTCCCTACACCATCACAAAAAAAGTTGGATAAAATGCTTTTGAGTTGAACCTACCAGCCTACCTTGGTCTACATCCAATATTCAATGTGGAGATCCTCAAACCATATAATCCACCTCTATTAGACACTTCAGTCATAGCAACATAACTAGACATTGATGAGATTGATCCATAGGGTTTTTTCTCTAGTGGAGGAGGATCAGATTGTGGACACCTGGATGAAGACAACAAGAGGATGCTCTATTCTTCTTTATCAGGTGGTCAAAAGGGGCCAGCTTAGCCACCAAGGTGAGTGGCTCACAAAGAATCAAATCAAGACACAACTACCACACCTAATGAGGAACATTGACATAATGGGGACCATTACTTCTCAAGGAGGGAGGAATGATCTAGGTAATAATTCAGGTAATAATTTGGGTGACGGTTCCACCCCAATTTATGATGGAAATTTTGGGAGCCATAACTTTTGCATCATAGCTCCAATTGACTCACTGTTTGAACCGTTAGAAATCTAAGAATGAGGAGAACATGGTGAGATAAAATTGAGCTCATCTCAATGTATTTTGACCCCCTAAAACCCAATGGAAATGCCCTAAATTTCATTTTTAGTAGTGTATTCTAAAAAGATTAAGTTTCTAAAAATAGTAATTCCTCAAATTTTGTATTGTTTTAAATCGTGGAAGTCGAACCAATTCATCTCCCTCGAGATTGGTAACCTTACACATCCTCCCCCTAATTTCAAAATGTGTATAAATGAAGATGTAACCCAAAATATAAATCATACATCTCTTCCCAGAGATAAGCATATAGTTGTATTGTGATCTTGAGTAATAAAACATTTCTTCTCAGAGAATTCATTGTTAATGTGTTATTTTTGTGTTCTTGAAATATTTGTCAACCAAAACTTCTGAGTTTTAGATCACCAGGTTTTCTTTTGTTTCTTTAATTTAAGATATCATGAAGAGCAATGGTTTTATGGGAGTTGTTTTATGGTCAAATAATACCTATTATATTTTTTTCATTAGGTAACTCCTTCCAGGAAGGTACTTATGGCATAAAACATGTTTCTTATGTTATCCTTGTGAATGGTCCATTTGATCAATTTTGGAGTAGGACCTGGGTTATCAAGCAAGTGAATTAATATTTAGGGATTCTAAATTCAATTATTAAGTCACTTAATACTTCATTCATCCAATAAAATGTCCATATGTCTCCAAATTAGGCAAAGTCTCCTTTGATATAGTTTTGGTATTTTAGTCTCTTCAATAAGGTACAACTATAGTTAATGAGTTTATATTGTTTGAATGGTTTATAAATGATGTCATCATGATATTAAGAATAATAAGCTCCCAAATAAGTCTACTTTAGTCATGTAAATCAGTTCAAATAAGGTTCAGGGGGCCATACTCTCTCAAGGTACCAAGAGTACTTTAAGGTTTAGTAGTGTATTTTCATCTCCAGACCTTGGTGATCAGGATAAGAAGAGTGTCATGACAAGTGACATGATAGAAGGAGTTAAAAGAGGTTGAGATGTTTGTATAAGATTAGTTTCATTATTTAGACCTCTTGAGATGGTAAATGACACTTATATGAATCAAAAGACCCAAAAAAGGTCTATTTTTCAATGAATGTACTAATTAGGCCTATGCTATGATATGGAGACTGATAATGAGTATGTATGAAAAATAAGAGCATAAGTTTTACCTATCCACCTTACCCAAAGCATCAAGTGACCACTATGTGGAAATATTAAGTTAACAAGCTTGTGAAATCCTTTCAAAGAGTCATCTTGCCAAAAGGTCAATAGTTAATGTACATCTACAAGAGTCATGGAAAGTAGAGGTCTAAAGAGGAAATGATTTATTTCATGAGCCAAATCAAGTTTTAAGAACACCAATTTAAACCCTTTATCAAGAGTCAAGTATACACTATATGGATTAATCAAGTAAAATATGCTCATAAAATTTTTGTTAGGTGGGATAATGGTAAAAGTCATAGAGGGAAACATTTACCTACAATAGTCATAAGGAGCAAAGGACTGAAGAAGTAGGTGTTTTTGTTTTAGAGCCAACTTAAAGATCAAGAACACAATTTGAGGGCATATCATGATTTAACCCAAGGAGAACATTGAAATAAAAGAAGAAAACATTTTTTGAAGGTTGTTAAATCAAGTCATGAACATTATAAATTTGCCTTATTCAAAGAAACTAAGGTAGTTTTTTGAAATTAAGGTAAATATGACTTATTGTTTCACCCCATTCAACAAACCTTGTGGTAAAGTGGATCTTCCCCAAGTAAAGTATGGAGGGTAAAGAGAACTCAATGAGGTTCTCAAAACAACTTGTCTTTATGAATAATCTCCCACCTCTCCTCAATCTATACAATAGGGATAAATGATCATCTATAGTATTCAACATGAAGATACTCCAAAGGATCATGTTTGAACATGGAAATAAGCAAGGGTAAAATGGACTTCAACCATGTAGAGATTCAAAATTAACTATTATGTTATAGGCTCACTAAACCACTTCACATATACTCCACAATGTTTTAATCAATTTTTACAAGGCATAATGATGACCTATAACCATAGGTATGTTGCAAATAATGAGTTTAAGATGAGGATGGAATTCAAGATTTTAGATCATAAAGTGAATTCTATAAGTGTTTTCAAAAGGGACTAATGAAATTTTAGGGTTCATGACCTTACACTTCACTTCAATGTTGAACACACATACAATCCACTATATTCTTCAACACTAAATAGTCACTTACAGCTATCTTTTTGGGCTCAAGCAGTGGTATGTAAGAAAGTATAAGAGACCCAAATTGAGAGATGAGAAAGATGATTCTATAGTGTTCACTAATACCAATTCAAGGTAAGGACATAATCCTAAATGTTGAGAGACATAATTATGATCTTGAAACCTCACTTATCTCAAATACACAATCAAGATGAAGACCTACAAGATGAAGACCTGCAGCTATCTTGTTCAAGTTTCTCATCATGGTTTGTGTCATGAGAAAGAGATAGTTCTTATGCCTTATAAGGTTTTTGATCATGAATGTCCCTTCAAGGTGATTTTATCTCAATTTAAAAAGTGGAGAAAATTTTCATAAATTCTCAATGTATGAACATTCAATGTCCAAGAAAGATCTACAATTAAGGTTATATTTGAAATGTCCACACACAATCCTAGCCTAAAGGCTAATATGGAGAAATTAAAGTTTTAAAGGTGTTAAAGAGGTGATATAACCTAAAAAATTAGTTAAAAAGGTCCTTGTTACATATTTTATCCCTCCATAACTTTAAGTTGGCATGAAAAACAAGGGATATAACCCCTATTTTGTCTCAGAGCTGAGGCACTCTCCATGAAAACTTAGGCAGCTATTGACAATCTTAGAGAAATTGGTGATTTTGGAGGATCTACAGGTGGATTCAAGCTCTCAAACTTGGTATCAATCATCTCCATGACCATATAAATATATTAATGTAATACCAAACTTCACACTTATTATATAAACATCCATTTTTTTGTTACACACCTCTTGTAGTCATGAACAAACTTTCACTCAGGCACCCACAACATGGGGTTGATACCATTTTTGATCCGTAAACTTAAGCAATAATATGCTTGTATATTTTATTTTTGATTTAAAATAGTAATTTATGGAAATAATTTAAAATTTTGACTTACAAAACATAAATTTAAATAGAATAAATTCAATAAATTCTCAAAACATAACACACAACTTGATAACAGAATTTAGCACAAAGGCCTACGTCTTCGGGTCCTATATCAGTTGATGTATTAAGAAAGATGCTTGAAAAATACTTACAAATGTCTCAAAAATGAAAAGTAAACAACTATAAAGTTGTTCCTTGGGAAAAAATAATATAAGTCCCTTTTTGGACTTTCTCCCAATTTTGTCTTTGACACTATCTGTAACTTGTCCAAGCTCTCTAGCTCTTAGCCTTTACCAATGGTTGCTTAGCTTGTTTGAATGTGTTTAAATACAAAATCCCAAGCTTTATATAGTGTTTCATGCCCATAGCCCAAGTGGTTGGGCCTTATCCCTTTTATCCCAATGTGTTGTTTTTGAATCCCCTCTTCATTATTTTCGGTGGGTATGTTAATCTTATTTCCCACATTGGAAAGTGGGGAAGCTTCATGGATATTTATAAGCCATGAAGCTTATAGTGTAATATGCCAAGTATTTGGCATTGGCATGGATTTTTTGGAGTTTTTGGTGGTATATGGGTGTTTGGACATAGCATGTGGTAGGTTTGTGGAGTAAATGTGGCATGAATGTGGCATGTACGTGGCATGTATGGTATGGAACATGGTGACATGGATGGGTCATGTGGAAATGGTAAGTTAAATGGTTTTTTTAGAACATTTAGGAAATAATATAAAATTATACCATGGTAATTAATTTTTGGTAAGCCATATGGTGGATTTAGGACCCACCATGTGGTCCAGTCTCCACTCACCAATAATCAACCACTCGCCACTTGTCAATGTCCAACTGGATGTTCCGTCCAAACCCCGGATTTTTTTTCCCTATTACATTATGCCTATTGAAGATGAATATATTTCCCTATTAAAGACAAATGATTGAAACCCACTATTTTCCTATATGAACTAACTTCATGTGTCATGTTCTTACTGGTTCACGTTTTTGCCATATCAACATGTTGACCAAGTTTGACCACAACTTTAATCGACCATAACTTGCATATACGAACTCCATTTCATGAATTGTAAATTACACCAAAAATCTCTAAATATTCTCTACACAATTTAACTATTCTCAAATCATTCCATAATGGTCAATTTCTATAGTTTGACCAACTTTGACCAATTTGACTAGTTTGACTAGACCTTGACCAACTACACAAGGAGCATATGAGATCCATTTTCTACATTCTACATACCATTAGAAAGGTCTCAATAGGCCCTACACATTGGTGTAAGTTTTTATCTACTTCAAGACTTTTTGAATTAACCTTCAGATCAATCTTCCCCACTAAGAAGGCTTTTTGTCCTCAAAAAGCTAGTACTAGACTTGGTACTCAATATGTGGATCTTTTCATGGATTTGGCTCTTAGCTCTGGCTCAAATGATCTCTTAAATTTTAGTTGGTTTTAGGTCTTCAGATCTAAGTCTATGAAAATGTCACCTGGTGTTATAATAATCACCATTTTACAATTACCCTCTTAAGGTCTTACATAACAACACAATTT
This sequence comes from Torreya grandis, assembly GCA_037957365.1. Lineage (NCBI taxonomy): Eukaryota > Viridiplantae > Streptophyta > Pinopsida > Cupressales > Taxaceae > Torreya > Torreya grandis. The sequence goes on from JARHVA010000064.1 coordinate 5,655,988, forward strand.
ACAAACATTGCCCTTCTTGGGTATTTACAAACACGGTAATGATTACAAACATTACCCATACTTGGGTCTTATGCATTTATAAATAATTCCTATTTTTAGGTCTTATAAACATAAGGCAAATATGTATGCATGTTTACACACTCTAAAACATACATATTAAAATATACAACCTATCTTCTGAGTTATTCCTGAAGCTTCTCATGACGGCATCTTTCAATCACCCTATAGTGTTCCTGTTAGTAACATAGATGAATAAAATTACACTAAAGGCAATGCTTACCTGTAATGTTACTACTGATGTGCTCATATGAGATATTATATTCCATCTTTTACAATGTTATACTGATTTTCCTTCTTGGAGTAAGTTGCCTTTCTCAGAGATAAATATGGTTTAACTAGGATAATGCCACTAAATTGAAGTGTAACCACATCTAATTCAAATTCATATAAAAATTTGGTGGTAATTTCAAACCCTAGTTTACATGTTTTACTTACATGTACATTATTACCATCATCTATTTTATCCAGAAAATAGGGTTGGTAATGTGGCTTAGTTTCCAAACCTAGGGTTTATACAACATCTTATGAGATCAAATTTCTTTGATAATTTTTATCAAAAATAGCATCTATCTTGGAATTCTTAGCTATTATTATTTTTTAAAAATATTGCTTACCTTTCTAGGGTGACAATTTTTGAACTGTCAGCTTCTTTTTGACTATCATCTCCCTCATTAATGTTGTCTTAGGTTTTAACCGACAAGATTTTATCTTTTACTTGATTAAAGATGCAGTTACAACCTTTGCCTAGGGTTGTGGATAACTTTGCTTATTTTCTTTCAGCATTTTCCCCTTAGCATTTAATTAAAAACCAAACTTCATATCTTCTTTAGGCAATTTCATTTTGTCAATTTTCTTAAACTTCCTTTTGGGACTCTCTTGTACGTAATCAAAAAATACATTCAAGTATTTCTTATTTACGTACCTTGATGAGTCATTTGAATATTCTTCATCCAATGTAACTATTACATCTTTAGAGAGTAATTCTTCCATCTCCTTAGGATGTTCTAGCTTGTTGCTCGAGTAATCCTTCAAATCAACTTCTTGGTACATTTGTCCTTCGCCTTCATATCTTAATCCTACATGGAGTGGTCTCTTTGCCACTTGGATATGTTGGACAATTCTTTGACCATTAATTCCAAGGCCTTTTCCTTCTTAACCCATTTTATCTAATAGCTTAGAACATATTCCCTTTATGTGCTTTTCAAACGTATCAACACATAAATTTGATTAATGTTTAGAGTTAGTACATTTAATAGCCCTAACATTGTCAATATACCTAGAAAAGTTGATTTCATTATTTTCATCTTCTAAATGTAGCATAATATTTGGTACCTAACTTGGCAACATCTCTTGGATGAATCCTTCATTTTTTGCTTGATGCTTAGGAAAATTGGGATTTTTATCTTTTCTGATAGGTGCCTTCCCCTTTGCTTTGCATCTCTACTCATTTTGC